>VDFB02075321.1:365158024-365249932 GCA_007258455.2 Sequoia sempervirens
AGTGTTATTCAAGTATTGTCAAGTTTGACCAAATCTCGATGAGTTTGATTGAGTCTCATTGATTGAATAATTTTGTGTGCGAGCCAACACATGGAAAACTGATAAATCATGTTACTGTTTAGTATTGTTTTTACATATTTCTGCTGGATGGCTTTGTTTTATTCAAGAAGCTTATCAAGCATTTTGCATTTTAGATTTAGATATTTTATGTTGTTTTCTTTCTGAAGTCCTAAAATCTTGCTTTATCGTCCTTGATAGCAAGATCTAACGATTATTTTCCTTATTTTTCCTTTGACAATTTACTATGCAGTTGCAAAAACATGTGGATCGTATTGCATGTATTGTGAAGGGATCAACTATGAGACGCCCAAAAATAAAGGTTGTTGTTTCATGAGCTTAAGCTTAATGGGAAAAAAATGTTTCCTTTTTATTTTGCCTAAAATTATGCTTGGTGCATCTTGATTTTAATATGATTCATGCCTCGCCTCATATGGTATCTAGGATATGAGCTCTGAAGTAAATGACAGCAATCCATATAGTAGACTAATGGCATTGAAGCGGATGGGTATTGTGGACAATTTTGAAAGGATTCGAGAATTCTCAGTTGCCATCATTGTATGTGCCTTCTTACTCCTCTAAGAATGTGTTTTGTTTGTATGATGTGATGAGCCCTGCTAATATAGACTCAAAACCTTTCAATTTTTGCCATGGGAATTTTGTCAAACACTTGTCATGTAAAGTTGATATATGCTGATATAAACTTTTGATTGCTGTGTTTTTGGTTTTTGGCACTTGACAATGATGTTTGAATGCTCTGATACCACTGTGATGAGCCCTGCTGGCTCTCAACTCAAACCCCAATATTTCTTAAGTCTTTTTAGTGTTATTTAGTTTTTTAGAGAAAATTTGATAGACAGAAGAGAAGGGGCGCACAGCATAAATGCATATAAAATGTAAATCTGAGTTATTTCAAGCGAATTGACAATACAGAAGATAATAAATATGCTCAACAATGGATTTAGAACTCATAAACATACCCGAAAGTGTCCAGATTATTTATTTAAGAAAGTAGTCCAGTTTGCCAGCCAAGATGGTGAAAAACTGACCAAATCTGGTGTAGAAAGCTACAGAATGCAAAATCCAGCCTGAAAACGGCGGCAGATGAAGAGTACAAGCCAAACGCCTAAAATGATGAAGAGAAACCCTCAGAAAAGAAGGCGTTTCTCCAAGAAATGCCCAAACGCCCTTGCACAAGAGCCACACACTTCACTGCAAACCACCTGAATTCTCACTTAGAAGGTACGGCCAAGAAGTATGATGTCTGCCAAATGAAATGAAGGCGCCATCTCCCAAAACCCTCTGAAACTGATAAAGAAATCCAATAGGAAACACAGCTCAAGCCCAGTAGAACCTCTGTATGAAGCTCTCACAAACTACACAAATTCAGCTGATCTCTCATAGCCTCAAAAGTGCTCAACACTGAAGAGTTATCGTTCTTCAATGGAAAAATTGTTCAAACCCTGATCATAGGAGAATGCACAAGAAATAGCACAAGGCAAAGTTGAAATTGTCAAAAGGTGAGTTTCTCATTGCCAGAAATGCCCTTTTATGCAAAGGCACGAATCCCAAGAAAATATGCCACTTTTGGATATTAAAATCTTTTAAATAATATTTAATTCATTTCAATAGTATATGAATTAAATACTTGGGCGCACTTTATCCGTTTAAGTGATTTAAAATATTAAATCACTTTTAGAGAATATTTAAGTGATTTAAAAATATAAAGTCAATTTGACTTTATAATTAAATATTAAATCAATTAATATTTAAATCACTTAAAAACCAATTACTCACTCAAAACACCATATAATCCTGTGCCGTCAGAAGCTGTCGACTCCTGCACTGCCAACGCCTGCTGTGAACCAGTCACTGGGCTCTGAAAACCAGAACGATCAAACTCTCCAGAAAGTACCACTGACCCTCTAACCAATCCAGTTAGCCCACAAGGGTCCAAGAAATAGGCTAACACTCTGCAAACAAGATCACGCTAAAAAAGGGGGACATTACAATCCGCCCTCCCTGAAATTGCTTGACCGCAAGCAATCTCAACAACAAAGGATCAACCACTCCACCAGGATCCCAAGGATGGTGCTGTGAAATGTCTCTATTGTCATCAACTGTCTTTCGCTACTCAACACTGATCTCAACTTCACCATTCCAAAAGTGGTGAAGCCAATGCATGGAACTCATCCAAAACACAGTACCAATCCTGTCGCCACCTGGATCCCAATATAAACGGTACTCACATCCATCCATCATAATAAAGTAACAATATCGGGAAGCATCCGCAACACAACATCTCTGTCTATAGCTAGAACCCATGATGTCACCATAACCTGTCAACCCATGAAACCAACCATCTAGCAATGTAGATCCTAAATCCCAACTCTGCAAATCATGCCAACTCCAAGTAGGACAACCATCGATCAATGAAGAGTCTAAGAAGATTAAATCACCAAGCAACAAGTAGATAGCTGCCAGATCGTGAGTAATATCTAACTCGAAGAGAAGATCATCATACGGAATACCATCTACTCTAGGAAGAGAAACTGGACCATCGTCATCCCATATGCAACCCCTAGAAGAATGAGTTTCCAAACTTTGAACAATTTCAACCTCACATGGTGAATCATTATTAGAACAAGGTACATATCCATATCCATCCTCTCTTTGAGTTAAAAGCCTTCTAAGGTCATCTATCCTTTTATATCTTGCTATGTTTAGGTGATTGACTTTTTCCTTCACCTCTTGAAGACGTCGTTTTGCATTTGCAGCAACTAACCTAGCCTCCTTGGCCTTCCTCAACCACTCTTCATTCAGCATTTCAGACCTTCTAATCTCTTCAATGCCAAAGTACACAAAATCAGTCTTCTTATGCTTGATATCTTCATGTCCACCAATGGATGTAGGGCTTCCATCAAAGGATGATATTATCTCATTGGCTTGCTCATGATCACAAGCTCCTATTTCATGAGAATGATGAGGCATTAAGCTGCTGTCCTCAAACAAATCCGTAATGACATCATGCCATTGTAAAATGTCTCCTTCATCACGTGTAGACAAAACACTAGTGGCTGCCCCACTAAGTAAAGGATCAACTTTCACATCCACCTTAATATCTTGGGCCTCCAATAGACTCTCACATGAATGAATAACATTCATCGAACCACAATCTGATTCTTTACCATGATAGGATGAAGTAATGCTAGACTCACCTAATGAAGCATCACAAGAAACCTTATCTTCATTTGGCTGCTCTAATACAACTGGTTTGTCTTCAAACAACACTTGCTCATCCTGAAGTGTCCTGTGCCCAACATCTACTTCTATGTAAGTCTGATTTTTGTCCTGCATAAGATCAGCTGTATGCTGGTCACTAACAACTGCTGAGAATTCATTGTGAAGATTTCTAGATACTTCACCTGTAGAGACCTCATGTATCTCATTTTTATTTTGTGATGTAGACCTGAAGATGGATGCCATAAACCTTGCTGTTTTATCTAAGGTTGCAGGATCTGAAATCAATTCATTTATCCCTTTCTGATTTTCATCCAACTTTTTCAAACTTTGTTTCAGCTTCTCCATATTCTTGTCCCACTGCCTCTGAGTAATTGAAGTAGCCATGATCAATGCCCAACAGGATGGCAGGAAACCGCTCTGATACCACTGTGATGAGCCCTGCTAATATAGACTCAAAACCTTTCAATTTCTGCCTTGGGAATTTTGTCAAATACTTGTCATGTAAAGCTGATATATGCTGATATAAACTTTTGATTGCTGTGTTTTTGGTTTTTGGCACTTGACAATGATGTTTGAATGCTCTGATACCACTGTGATGAGCCTTGCTAGCTCACTGCTCAAACCCCTGTCTTGTTTTTAAGTCTATTTGTGTTTTTTAGTTTTTTAGAGAAATTTTGTAGGATGTAAGAGAGCATGACAAAGATAAATGCATATAAAATCAAATTTGAGTTATTTCAGTAATTGACAATACAAAAGATAATAAATATGCTCTCAATAATGATTTAGGAACTCATAAACATGCCACCTCGGAAGTGTCCGCATTATTTATTTAAGAGTAGTCCGCTTTGCCGCCTAAGATGGTGAAAAACTCCACTCAAATCGGGTGTAGAAAGCCATGCATGCAAAATCCGTACCAAAACGGCGGCAGATGAAGAGTACAAGCCAAACGCCTAAAATGATGAAGAGAAACCCTAAGAAAAGAAGGCGTTTCTCCAAGAAATGCCCAAACGCCCTTGCACAAGAGCCACACACTTCACTGCAAACCACCTGAATTCTCACTTAGAAGGTACGGCCAAGAAGTATGATGTCTGCCAGATGAAATGAAGGCGCCATCTCCCAAAACCCTCTGAAACTGATAGAGAAATCCAATAGGAAACACAGTTCAAGCCCAGTAGAACCTCTGTATGAAGCTCTCAACTGCACTGATTCGATTGATCTTTCACAATCTCAAGAGTGCTCAACACTGAAGAGTTATCGTTCTTCAATGGAAAAATTGTTCAAACCTTGATCACAGGAGAATGCACAGGAAATAGCACAAGGCAAAGTCGAAATTGTCAAAAGGTGAGTTTCTCATTGCCAGAAATGCCCTTTTATGCAAAGGCACGAATCCCAAGAAAGATACGCCACTTTTGGATATTAAAATCTTTACACATTTAATTCATTCTAATAGTATGGTGAATTAAATACTTCACACTTTATTCCATTTGGCGATTTAAAATATTATATCACTTTTAGAGAATATTTAAGTGATTTAAAAATATAAAGTCAATTTGACTTTATAATTAAATATTAAATCAATTAATATTTAAATCACTTAAAAACCAATAACTCACTCAAAACACCATATAATCCGTACGCCGAAGTCGTCGACTGCATTGCCAACGTCACGTGGAACCACCACCTGGGTTCAAAACCGTAATCCTATCAAACCCTCTAGAGTACCACCGAATCTCTAACCAATCCAAATTTAGTCCACAAGGGTCCAATAAATACAACACTCTACAAACAAGATCAATAGTGGGGACATTACATGATCAACACTAGTGTACTCGATGCTCATTGAGAAAAACATATTTTAATTAGTGAATTGCAATTCTTCTAATTCATGGCAAACTATTTATAGATAATCATATTTCATATTTTATACTGTAATTACCAGTTACGCTTAGAAGAGTTTACTAGGACATAACTAGCAGGAAAAACATTTATATAATACAGAAGTAGGATGGCATTTGAGTGTAATTTAGTTTCAGTTTAATAAATGGCAATTTTTTTAATTGTTTTTGTTATTATTTTCAGTGGTGTGTGTTTGTGAGTTATCACACTCAAGATTGCAGTTATGATTATTTTTTGAATGCAGAATCTGCTTACCATGGTTTGAACTTTGAACATTAACATGGTATTAGAGCACATTGACTGAAATCTTCTAGGTCCATGTAGGGAGCTTGCTGCTATTTATGATAGGGAGTTATCAAAGGATTTCAGAGCCCTCGCTTCAATGATTGAAGTGATCTGAACTTGTGAGAGGTTGTAGTGTGTGATGCTCTAAGTGCTCTAGTGATTGGAGCGTTGATCTGTACCTGTCATAGATTGCTGATCTATTTTAGTTTTAACTTGTTTCAGAAGCTGCAGTCATTACTTATCTCAGTCTTCAAGAGTGTGACAGTCTAGAGGGCACTTCTCACTTTACACCTTTGAAGTGTAGATTGCAAATGCTATTGGAGGAAGTTGATCTTTGACTTTTTATGGAAACTAAGATTCCACCTTATAATCTTGTTCAATTGATTGAACATAACAAAAAGTTGGCCAAGATAAAGAAAATCATCCTGGATTTGGTTAAAGACCATTTGGTCCCTCACATCGTAGAGAAGACACTAGCCTGAATATTTCTTGCAAGATGCTGCTGAAAGAACAAGCTTAGTGTTACATGCAAGAATAATACAAACACAGTGGCCATGTACCTTATGAAGAGCATTAAACTTCGAGATCAACTTGTTGCTACAGGTGTGAAGGTTGATGTGAGTTGCTGTCCATAGTACTAAATGAATTCTCATCTTGGAACCCATTTGTTCAATCTGTTTGCTGTTGTGAGAATCTTACCACTTTTGAGAAGTTTTGGGATGATTTTATCAAATATTAGACTTGTTTCAACCAAAGTGGAGGAGAATTAGAACTGAGCCCTCATTGGGAAGATGAGAAAAGCTGGTAAGAAATAGGGAAGGAAGATGAGAAAAGGTGGTAAGAAAGTAGGATTGGGGAAGGGTCAGAATGGAAATGAGGACTCAAATTCTTCTCAACAAGGAAAGAAGGATTTGATCCATATGAAGTGTTTCAAATGCCAAAAGAATGGCTGCTATGCTTCCCAGTTTCTCAACAAGAAGAAGGGAAAGGGCGAGTAATAACAATAGTAGTTTGTAGGTGGTGTAGAAGCTTCAACAGTGGATGAAGTTTCATCCAAGCTTGACACAATCTTCTTTATGACCTTCAATAAGAAGACTTTTAGCAAACTTTAGGAGCAAAAGATGGAGCTTGGTGATGATCCTACATATCTTTTGACAAGGACATGATCTATTTCTGTTTGCATGCCTTTAGGCAATATTCATGAACTCCATGACATCCTATATGGTCTTGGTTTAACTAAGAACCTACTTTTAGTTTCAACCATGATAGATCTTAAGTGTATGGTTGAGTTTAATGATCACAAAAGTTATTATTAGAAATTGTAGCTAGGATTTTGGTCTAGTTTTAACCAAAGGTATGTGAGAGGGTGGTCTTTATAGGTTGATTGCTAGTTCGTCACACATGGAGACTTGATACATGACAATGATAAATTATGGGATCTTTGGCATAAGTGACTTGGTCACTTGCAATATGTCACGTGACGATATGGTGCAAGGATTGCCAAACTTCAAGATATAGAAGACATGAGTGTGCAAGGGTTGCACACTTGACAAGCATACCAAGACTACTTTCCTTAGTAGTGAGCACAAATCAAGAGGGTTTCTTGATCTGATCTAGTTAGATTTATACCCTATGTCAACAACATCATTGGTAGGATAAATTTACTATTGTGCATTTATTGTTGATTCCTCAAGGAAAATTTGTATTTACTTCATGAAGACCAAAGATGAGGTCTTTGGGAAGTTTCAAGAGTTCAAAACTCTTGTGGAGAACCATATAGGAAGTAATATTAAAGTTGTGAGGCCTGTTAATGGAGGCAACTATACCTCCAAGGACTTTGATGCCTTTTGCAAAGATGTAAGGATCCAAAGGATGTTGACTATGCCTTAAACGCCTCAGCAGAATGGGGTCATTGAGAGGAGGAATAGGTCTATTACAAAGACAACAAATGCCATGATTCATGACCTACATTTATGCATGCTTCTTTGGGCAGAGGTATGTATTTGTGTCGTTTATAGTCAAAATGGGTGTCTCACATAGTGTTGAAGTACAATATTCAAGAAGAAGCTTTCATAGGAGAGAAACCTAATGTTTCCCATTTTTGAGTATTTGGTACTCTTGTCTACATTCATGTGCTAGACGAGAAAAGGAAGTAGTTTGGACCTTCCAACTTTAAAGGTGTGTTTGTGGGATACAACAAGTCTTCTAAGGCTTACAAGTTTTATGTTTGATCACAACGAAAGGTTGTTGCGAGCCAAGATGTGAAATTTGATGAGGATCCTTGGTCCGCTACGTTTCAAAAGCTTCCTATGAAGGTTGATGAAAGTGAACAAGTTGCTATATCAAGTCCTGATCAACAAAATACAACAATACCGATTTCCATTTAGCCAAGTTCTAGTGCAGCAGCAGATACCTCATTACCATCTAGTGCATAAACATGTACCTCATCACCATCTAGTACAGCCAGAAAGCCTAAATGGCTTACTTAGATATTGCAGGAGGCACAAGAACAATTAGGAGCAGTGAAAACTTATTTTTGAGTGAGTTATTTTAATGTCCTCAATTTGTAAGTGCCCCAATTTAGCCCTAAATCTCAGTTTTCAAATGAACAAGCTGGGTTAGGATTACCTTTATCTGATTGAAGCCCAGATTATAGGCCTGCAATTTTTGATACTAAACCCGATTGATATATCAGGGTTGCAGATTGCCCGATCTGCTTAATGGAGGACTGATTATTTAATATTCAGAAAATATTACTTCCCTGCTGATTACAATTATGTGTTAGTTCTCAGATAAAAATCGATGATCACCAATTTAATATTCAGAAGATATTTGCTGATGGTTCGATGATTTAATACTCAAAAGATATTACTTTTTGTTGATCCTCTTCATTCCTGATCTGCATTCTATATCCTTATCTCCTTCAAATGGTTCTTCTTTTATATCTTTCCTTAATATGAAGGGATGCATCATTTTAGAAGAGAGACATCCTTATAAAAAGGATATGTCCTTTTGTTAATAATAAACACTCATAATATATAGTATATACTAATCCCACTCGCTGGCCCTTAGTCATATAAATCGCTGCATTTGTTAGTAATCGCTGCCTCTTTTCGTATTAGTAATCGTTGCTTCTTTTTGTTAGTAATTGCTGCCTTCAAGGATTGATTCGCACTTATCCTTATTTTGTCTTTATTCCCAACTCAGCACTCTTTTGTCTTATTACCAGATCACTTTGTCTCTTTTATGAAATCATTTTATATTATCTTTTGGCTGCTTCATATATGTTAAATTATTATTTGTTTCCTAAATCATAGAATCTTGGATGTGTAAAAAATTATTCTGTTCTTTTTATTAATTTATTTAATTTCTTTATACTGGTCGGCCCAGATTTAGTGATGTGATTTGCAGGGACATCACAGTCCACCCTGCTCAAGGTTGCTTGTCCTAAAGCAATCACAAACTAAGATTTGTGAATATTGCTCCCCTTTGTGATGATATGAGCTTCAGTTGTGATCCTTTGAGAGGAATTGGAAATTCTAAACCAAGTGATGATTGCTTATTGAATGTTAATGAATTGAATCATCCCTCATATTCATTTCTTGAAGGAGTCTCCACTCTTCATGGTTGCCCTTGATAGCAATACTTTACTTCGAAGTTCATTTCTATTGATGGTTTCTTTACAAGGAGGTGATTTCCCCCTTTTTTAATATTTTATTGTTGAGGGAGTCATAGTCTTTCATGCTTGATGGGTCACAGCTTTTCACATTTTCACACATCTTCACTGTCTTTGAGAACCTAATTTAAGTCACTTGCAAAATTACTTAATGCTCTCCCTTTTTATATCTCAAGTTTGAGGGAGGCATGCTTTTCTACTTCAATAGTTACAACTCTTCATTTTAAATAAGTTAATTTGTTAGTGTTATCAACCCAAGAAGCATTTGACAAATGAAGCTTTTATAGATGTGGCATTTTCATAATTTTTAAGCATAAAGTAATCATAAATACACATGGAGTAATCTTGTTGAAGACGGATTTGGCATGTAGCAACACATGGATATACTTAATACTTGTAGCATGCATGTGAAAGACACATAAATACATATAAGATATGAAGCATGCACATGAAGCATACATAATACACAAAGTATGGAGTGTGAAGCATACACGTGAATACACGTAATACATGAAGTATACACGAAAGCATGAGCATACATGTGAATACACATAATACATGAGATATACACAGAAACATGAGCATACACGTGAATACACATAGTAAATGAAGTATACACAGAAACATGGAGCATATACGTGAATACACATAATACATGAAGTAAATAAAAGGATTATAGAAGAATGAAGTGAATGAATATTAATTGAAGATTGGTTAAGAATAGTCAAGAGACATGTTGAAGAGCTATGACCATTAAAGAAATAATACACACACACACACACACACACACACACACACACATATATAATCATTTATCTTCATCTATCTTCCATTGAATTGTCTTCATCTTCATACGTACTTCCCATACCAGACTTCTTTTCTCTTCTTCCCAAAATTTGAGTATATCATATTAATGTATTTGCTGCTATGCTCAAGAAATACTCCTATTTCTGCCCTTATTTGCTTTGTATATATCTCTGTTTAAATCTGATTATTTTCCGTTATGTTGCCTCTCTAACTACAGATTGTTACTTATTGTTTGAATACCATTCCTTCCTCACTCTCTTCCTCGTATCTCATTCTTTTGTTTGGGCCATCTTCATCTTTATTTCCTGTCACTTTATTAGATGTTGCTTCAATGTTGTGGGCTTGGCTCCTCTTTCTTCCGCATATATGTCCAGGTTCCCAATCTTCGTTGCATTTGAAACACAAGTTTTTCCTCCTAAGGTCATGTCGGTCACACAGGTGTCCTGGCTTCCATATATTTTTGCATTTAAAACACAACTTTCCTTCTTGGTTTTTATCTTGTCTACAAGTGTGTCCTCTTTCCTGTTTTTTCTTGCAATCAAAGCAAAGACCCTTCTTCCTTAGTTCCTCTCGGTCATTATCAGAAAGGTATCGTTTCTTGTGCCCATCCTTCCCATAGAAGTGCTTATCTTTTGGTGTCATCTTCTTAGACTGATCCTTCTCCCTTGCTTGGGCGGATTCAAGTCTAGTGGCTTTAAGAATTGCCTCTTGGAGTGTAGTTGGATCCAAGGCACTTACTAGACCTCAGGTGGCATTTGACAGTCCTTCTATAAACAAGTAGATAAGACTCCTTTCCGTGATTCCAGGTACCATGACGGATAGTCTTTGAAACTCAGCCACGTAATCTTCAATGTAACCTTCTTGCTTAATCTTTGTTAACTCTTTGAAGTATTTCTCGGGGTGCTTATGATCAAATCTTTCGATCAGTTTTTCAGTAAAGGCATCATAGGTTTTTATGTTTTGGTGGTTTTGGGTGACCAATCCATGGTACCACCATTTATGGGCTACTCCTTCTAGGTGTAATATGGCAAACTTAATAGCATCCTCTTCTACCATTGGGTTAAGAGATAGGTATGTATCAAGCTTTTGGATCCATGCTTGGGCTGTGATCTTACTTGATCCATCAAAGTTTGGGAGAGTTAATTTGCCTACCTTGTGCTGTAAGTCCCTATTGGGTTTCTTCCCCTTCTTTGTGTATTCCTGGTCCTAGCCTCACAATATGCTTCAAAAGGGATACTTCTCTTAACTTCTAGATTGAGTCTTGCTTATGCTTCAGCAAGATGATCCCAATCAGGATTTTGTGCATCTACTTCCTCTTCCTCCCTTGTTGACCCTTCCTTGGTTAAGAAGGGAGGCCGGATTATCCTAGGGTTAGATCTTGATGTGCTGTCATTTTCAGATTGGCTTGGGGTGGTTTTCCTCCCATTTCCTTGGTGTGGACTAAGAGAATTTATGGTATTATTTATATTTTGTAAGGCTTGGGCTGTTTGCTCCACGAAGGTCCTAAATTCGTGTTCCATTTGCTCCCTTCTTGTGTGGTCTTGGTTGTGGTTGTTGTTTAGGGCAATTTTCCTTTTCTCTCTCTCTAAGGCTCTCAAAGTTCTTTGACTAATCATCAACTATTCTTTATCCCCCAGGCTGGCAGAATCATGCTCTGATACCAATTGTAATGTCCCCAATTTGTAAGCGCCCCAATTTAGCCCTAAATCTCAGTTTTCAAATGAACAAGCTGGGTTAGGATTAACTTTATCTGATTGAAGCCCAAATTATAGGCCTGCAATTTCTGATACTAAACCTGATTGATATATCAGGTTTGCAGATTGCTCGATCTGCTTAATGGAGGACCGATTATTTAATATTCAGAAAATATTACTTCCCTGCTGATTACAATTATGTGTTAGTTCTCAGATACCATCGATGATCAATGATTTAATAATCAGAAGATATTTGCTGATGGTTCGATGATTTAATACTAAAAAGATATTACTTTTTGTTGATCCTCTTCATTCCTAATCTGCATTCTATATCCTTATCTCCTTCAAATGGTTCTTCTTTTATATCTTTCCTTAATATGAAGGGATGCATCATTTTAGAAGAGAGACATCCTTATAAAAGGATATGTCCTTTTGTTAATAATAAACACTCATAATATATACTTAGCCCATTCGCTGGTCCTTAGTCTTATAAATCGCTGCATTTGTTAGTAATTGCTGCCTCTTTTCATATTAGTAATTGTTGCTTTTTGTTAGTAATTGCCGCCTTCAAGGATTGAATTGCACTTCTCCTTATTTTGTCTTTATTACAAGATCACTCTTTTGTCTCTTTTATGAAATTGTTTTATATTATCTTTTGGCTGCTTCAATATATGTTAAATTATTATTTGTTTCCTAAATCGTAGAATCTTGTATGTGTAAAAAATTATTCTGTTCTTTTTATTAATTTATTTAATTTCTTTATACTGGTCGGTCCAGATTTAGTGATGCGATTTGCAGGGGCATGACAGTTATCCCCTCAAGAAATTTCCAGGTTATGTTGCTTTGATGTCTTCCATCACTGATATAGAAAATTCAACTTTTGAAGAGGAAAATCTAGAGCAAGTGTGGTGAGATGCTACAACAAAAGAGTATAACTCCATTATACAAAATGATGTTTGTGAGATTGTGTCAAGATTAGAGTATAACAAGGTGAAGCATGCAACATATGGGAGCATAGAGATGTATAAAGCCAATTTTGTTGCACGAGGGTTATCTAAGAGAGGGAGTTGATTAGGATGAGACCTTTGCTAATCGCAAGATATGCATCTATCCAATAATTATGTTTCTTGTATCTTATTTCAGTTAGTGTTGTTGGAAGGTTGGTGCCTTTGTCCCCTTGGTTGTTCAGCACTGCCTTTTGGATTCGTGACATGGCTTAACCGCCTCCCATGGATCTTGTATAAATCTGGCGTTTGTATCGAGCGTTAATAGGTCAATCATTTGGCGTAATGGCAAAGCCATTGCAACAAATGGTATCATAGCGAGGTCACGAGTTCGAATCCCACGGTCATGCTGGGGGGTGGGGCGGGATTGTTGGAAGGTTGGTGCCTTTGTCCCCTTAGTTATTTAGCATCGCCCTCTACATTTGTGACATGGCTTAATTGCCTCCCATGGGTCTTGTATAAATCTGGCGTTAAAAGGTCAATCTTTTGGTGCAACGACAAAGCCATTGCAACAAGTCTTTATATAAAATGGATGTAAATAACCTTTTTGAATAACAATATAGCGTAAGAAAATTATAAAAATTAGTTTGAGGGGTTTTAGGTGCATGGTGAGAGACCCATGCATGTAGATTGAAGAAGGCCTTGTATGGGCTTAATACACCCTAATCTTTACTCCTATTCGATAAATTTGATCTTTTCGTTTTAGTCCTATATGTGGATACTTGATTCTTATGAGTAGTAAGGAGAAAATCATAGCATAGTGTAAGGGTGAGTTGACCTTTGAGTTTGAAATGAAGGATATCGATCTTATGCACTATTTCTAGGTCTTGAGGTGTGGTAGGGTGCAAGAGACGTCTTCTTAAGTCAAGGGGAAGTACATAGTAAAGATTCTAAAGAAATTCTAGGTGATGGATTGTAAACCCCTCGCTACTCTAGTGATTCCAAATTTGAAGTTGAGTATAGATTCAAACCCAATATTGGTGGATCCATTTGTGTATACAAGTTGATAGGTCTCCTCATGTATTTGGTGGATCCTTGACGTGATATTTGCTATACTCTCCCAAGTTTTCGAAATGGGAGCAGCAAGGGACAGCCGAATGTGTTCCCGTACGAGATTTTTTTTGGCCATTTTTTAGGGGATGACAAGGGAAAGCTATTAAAGAAAAAGGAATTTCTTAAAATATAAAGAAATTTCAAATATTCATATGATAACTTTGATAAAGCATTCATCATAGACATTATAGAAGCTTAATATGTAACATTAGACTTGAATTGAGATTTTACATGAGAATTGACAAAAAAATTAACGAAATTTAAATGCTTTAATTGTCAATGTGCATACATATTATATAAGAAATACAACAAAATGCCCAAAGGCTGCAAATTTCAACAACAAAATGATAAAAACATAGAAAATATATAGCTGTCCCTAATCAATAGATGCATCTGGTAGGTCTTTATCAAAATTGGAGCTCAAGTTTGAGTCACTGCTACTATAGGGGGCTGCCTCAAGCAATGGAACCCCAACCAATCCCTCTCGTGTCTCCTCCTCATCAATTTGTATAGCATCTTTAGGATCAATATCTTGACGTGAGGTTGGAGTTTGGTAATATTAGGGGTTTGTCAATCTTGATTGATTGGATGAAGCTATATGTGGATCAATTCCTCTTTGCAATAGAGAAATTGACAACTTGTGAAGGGAGAAGAGTGGCAACTATGCTCAACTCGGGTGCATCCTTGCCATGCCACATCTACCATCCAATAGGGTCGGATTGAGCTAATGTAGTTCTATCTGTCCTTGCCTCTGGTTTGCTAAAGGTTGGACCACAAAGACTGACAAATGCAAGCCATTGTGTGCACAGTAAGGAAGATTCATTTTCAGCATACATTTTTGAAGGGCCTTGTAATATCCCCTTATAGGTTTACTTAAATTTGTCTTTAGTCTTGTAAATTAAAATGTCAAAATAGTCCAAGAATCAATAACTCTTAATGATATACTTTAATCTATTAAGAGCAATCTTCAATGGTTAATGATTATTTGACTTATATATAGAAAATAATAGATAATATGCTAGTAAGAATGAAGCCACTATCTGACTGAAATGATAACTAGTTTAAAAATGGAAAATAGACATCACAACATGGTCGCTATTTCTGATTTAGTCATTCAATTTCATGCATATTATTATGGGGTTTATCGATGTCTATACTAATCGCTGTTTCTGAATTAAGTCCTTCAGTTTATGTGATTTGGTCCTTGGCTGAGTGTTTGATATTTATCAATTATTTATGCAGCCTGTACTAGATGATCCTAGGCCCCCTAGGAGCACTTGATATCTGCTATTAATGATGTGTGAATTTCCAAACTGATTGATGATGTTTGCTTTGAGACAACTTTTTATTGCAGCCTTTTTACAAAGGACATGTCTCTTTGTTTTAATTAACTAATTAATGCTCTTCTAATTGCTGTTTAGGAATAATTAATTTATTAACATTATTCCTTGATAGAAATTGCCGATCTGCCTTAGATGAGTTTGCTGCTCTTATATGCTTAATCATTTCTAATCGTTGCTCTTTGAAGTTGACCATTTTTCGGATTCTCGATTCCATATGAGGCCGGCTAATATTAATAATTTTAAGGTTTTAACTTTATAAGTGAAGCCGATATGATATAAATATCATCGGCCATCAGTCTACTTATCGCATGGCAGGCTGGAAAGATATATTGGTGCCCAGGTAACTTCAACTTCTCATGTCAGATCCAAACGTTGGCAATGGTGCGATAATCCTTGGTGCCAAGGTGTCGGCTTTATTACATATTCTGCGATGGTCCATAACACTGTCGATAGCCTTTCCATTGCCTTCAATCATCAATCAATTCGATGGCTATGAAATACGTTTGATCATCAACTCTCGACCATGAAGTGCATATATATGTACTAGCGATGGCAAGAAATAAAGCAATGACTCACAAATGTTGATTAGCTAGTATGTATATCTGTCGCCCCACAGAAATATAAGAAATGCTCGCCCAGATTGGAATAATCAAGACATAGCCGGTCAAACATATTATTCAATTCCATGTTATTCAATATATCCATTTTAGAAATTCCTGGGTCCCAAGGTTGGTAGCACCCTCCAGTCAAAACATAATCTTGTCGATCACTAGTAAAGATGATCTCCTGAAAACTACCAAGAAAAAGAATAATCCAATGCTGTACAAACTCCTTAGAGGAATCTCCCTTTATAAGAGTAAATTTACTATATTCATCATAGATTATCTTACTTTCAACTATAGTTGAAAACTCGCCAATTGCAAAACTCACAAGCCCAAAAATACGGTAATAGAAAAAACTCTCGAAAAGCACGGAAAACTCAGCAAAAAACTTGGCAACTTAAAAAATTGCTTAAACTTCATTAAAAACACATTTTTTTTGCAAAATTCAAAGATAAGATGCATCCAATGAGTCAATAAAATGAGTAAATAGAAGAAACAAGCTGAATCTAGTTATATTTGATTGATTTGAAAGAAAATTAGATACAAAATCGCATCCCCATGTGGAATGCTCAATACGCTGATACTGATAGTCTGAAACAAAATGAAAATAGCAAATAGTTTTTGTAAAACTGAAAGTAAATACAACATTAATATATTTCAGCTTTTACAAATTCACATCTTCCTCTTCCCATGTCTAGTACTTCTCACTACGGGAGAGGGTGTAGTCGTAGGCATCTGTTGTGGCTGCTCAACCTCCATCCTGGGTCTAGAGGCTACTGCTGGTGGCTCTGGCACTGCCAATGACTCCTCCTCAGGGTCATCCTCAATGTCATCCAATGAGAATGCAAATCCACCCCCTCCTCCATTGCCTGTAGCTCAAAGTCATAGATCTCATCCTCGGAAAACAATGAAGGTCGATCATCTTGCCCTGTCCAATCATTGTATGGATCTATCTCATCCAAATCAATTGGATCATCTGATATTTCCTTAACCTGTTTTGTGCGCAACCGAAGATTATATTGCACATATACAAGGTCATTCAGGCGTTTTTGAGCTAGTTTGTTCCTTTTCTTTGTATGGATGGCCTCAAACAAACTCCAATTACGCTCACAATTGGACGAACTACAAGGCTGTGATAAGACACGGAGGGCAAATTGTTGGAGATGTGGGGTATTTCCACCCCAATTTGACCACCAAACATCTACAAAAAACAAATTAAGAGTTACAAGAGAATTTAGAAACTTAGAAAGGAAAGTCAAAACTCAAAAGTTGAAAACATATTTTATCAAATTATCAATATTTGTAACTTGTAAATTTCAAATTTTATACCTGGTGGCTGATTGTGTATTGCTCTCTTTGCTAGCTCTAAAGAGAAGAGTGCACCCCTTTTTTCTCTATAACTTTGGATTTCATTAACAATGAGGTCTCCCGCATCAAGGTCAGGTGACATCCTTTGAATGCACTTCATGAGGCCCTCCATAACCTCTCCAGTAGGATCTGAGTAGGTGCTTGAATGGAAGAAATGAGGGTTCAAGAAGTACCCTGCTGCATGGAGGGGTTGGTGGAGTTGATGGTTCCACCTCCTGTCAATAATCTCCCAAATGGGATCAAATTTGAGGCTGTCCCCTTTATAATAATTTCTTATAGCCTCCTTGGCCCTATCCATGGCCTCATAAAGATATCCCATTGGGATTTTATCCCCATCCACCAAGCGGAGCACTCTAACCAAGGGCTCTGACACCTACAAATTACAATATAAAAATGCAAAAAAATTAGAGTTTCAAATTTACAATGAAAGACATTAAAATTTTTATTCAATTTGAATTCAAATTCAAAGTTTTGAAATTGAAGTTACCTTCACAATCTCTGCTGCCCTTTGTGCAAATTGGGTATCAAACACAATTTTTGACACCTTATCTCCTTCAGGCTTCTTCGAATAGGTTGAGTCCATCCATGGTTGACTCACAAACATTTGTTTTAAAGAAGTCAAAGAACTAAGAATGCTTTGCAACGTTAAGAAAATCGTTGCAAACCTTGTGACACCTGGCCTCACCAATTCTTTCCCATGGGTGTGCTCCCTCATCAAGCGAAGAACCCAAGGGTGATTGTAGATATATTTAGTGATCCTCCTCGCGTCCTCTACAACTGGTGTGACCCAATCTAGTTTTCCTATGTCCTCCAAAAGAAGGTCAAGGACATGGGCTGCACATGGTGTCCAAAAAATTGAGGGGTGTCTATCTTCGAGGAGTCTTCCTGCTGCCACATATGTTGCTGCATTATCAGTTATGATTTGCACAACATTTGCAATCCCCACCTCCATGCAAACTTCCTCCAACATCTTAGCCAAATTTTCTGCACTTTTTACAATGTGGGAGGCATCAATTGATTTTAAGAACACCACCTCTTCTTTGCATGCAACCAAGAAATTAATGATGGTACGGTTTTTTCCATCCATCCACCCATCAAAAAGAATAGAGCAGCCATATTTTTGCCATTTTTCTTTTTGCTCCTCTACTGCTGCCCTTGCCCTTTCAGTTGCATTAGCAAGCAACCTACAAGTACAAAGTGAAATTAAGTACACAATTTTAATTTGTAAACAAAAAAAATAGCTTAAATTCATCATAAAATTATAAATTAAACTTAAAAAACATAAATTAAAGAACATAAACTAACCTCCCACTCAAGTCCATGCGAGAAGGCGCCTTGTAGCCTTTTCCTGCAACTGTCAATGCGGAGACCAAATTCTGCCAGTAAGGAGAACTCGCCACATTGAAAGGGATATTGTTAAAATACCAAAAATCTGCACAAGCAATGTCTGCTTGCTCATGCACCTCCCTATTCCATCCAATCGCCTCTAAGGAAGGTTGTGCACCAGGTGTGTTTCTAGGCACAAAATAACTATCCAACCGTGTAGGTCCTGCAGTTGCCCCTACCCCTGGTGCTCTACTAGAGGAAGATGAAGGGATGGAGGTCGAGGCGTTAACAGATTGCCTTGAACTTTGCACACGTGGGCCACGAAGAGAACCCACTATCTCCTGAGTAACATCATAATCATCATCCGACTCAATTGGAGCACCTTGAGAAGAGGCAATGGCTGCTTGCATTGCTGCTCTTGCCTTCTCTCTTTGCACTTTTTTTTCTTCTGCAGCTGAAAGTATGGCATTCATATGTCTTTTTATTTCTTCTGTGGTTTGAGGACATTCCTTAGCATCACGTTGAGGGATGCCTGCAAGGTGGTACTTGAGGCGATTGATGCCTCCACGATATACTTTTTTACATGGAATGCAATATACTATGCCAGGTATGGGTCCTAGATAAGCATACTTCCAGGCAGGATCTCTAGCTCCTGGAGGACGTTTGCCTACAAATCCTGCAGGCATGGATGGGACAGAGCCTGAGGCAGAAGCGGGTTCAAAGCCATTATCAATTAATTATTAACCTACACAAAGTGAAAGTCAAAGCACAACTTGTTAGTTTTTGATAGAAAATTTAAAAACAAGCTAAATTAGATTAAATCAAAAGAGATTACTTTAAGTTTAAATTACTAAAAATCTATCACTAGATTCTAAACATTTTTATAACAAAAAAATTGGATTTTTAAAAAAAAAAATAAGTAGGGTTTCAAAAAAATGTGAAAAAATGTAAAAATCTGAAAATTACTTCAAACTAGTAAAAAATTAAGCTAATCTAAAAGATTGCAAGTATGTTATTCAACAAAAAAGAGGATTCAAAACAAAAAAAAAACTAGGGTTTTAAGAAAATTTAATAAAAATGAAAAAATCAGCAAAATATGTAAAAAAATGAGAAAAATTCATAAAAAAATCTTGTTTTCATGAATCTAAATCTTGTTTTCATGAATCTAAATGCATTTAAATCATTTTCACACTACATTCAAATGATTTTTAAATATAGAACCAACAAGAATGAAGAAATTTTAAAAAAAAAAAAAAAGAATTAAAAAAATGAGAAACCCTACCTGGAAATCAGATTTGCCTTCTAAATTCGATGTAAATGCCCTTCAAATCTTGTCTTTTGGATGTAAAATTGCTGCAAATGAGTGCACAATGCCTTGGAGATGTTTTTTGTTGAGTGTGGAATGAGAATGAATGAAAAAAATAAACTTGAAATCACTTTTTAGCGGCCTCGGGGCCCTAATGGTCGCGGGTTTTTTAGAAAATTGGCCGACATTTTAGAAAAACTCAAAAAGTACAGCGATTTTTCTAAGAATGCACGCTAGTTTTCCGGTGTACAATTGTCTGAAAATCCGGTAAAGCCAAAAAACCGAAGTTTTAAAATCCTCCGCAGTTTCATGCAGTCTTGCATCTATGTTTCAACAACTATTGAATCCCAAATGATTCCAGGATTCCAAGTCAGCCTTAGAAGTGAACCATCACATTGGCACTACGCTACTCTGATTTTAACAATCTGCTTCTCATACTCAAACTGCCTCCGTCTCTTTTGGATTCCTAAGAAGTGCTCATTGCCTAACTTCAAACTAGAATAGATATCATTGTTGGTCTCATTCTTGATTAATGGCAAAAGAACTTTGTTCAACCATAGAATCAAAATCTTGACACATTCCCTCAAGGTGTCAAGGGGAAAATTTCCAATACTCCAACTTATTGCAATTATGGATGCTCTACAATGTTGGTAAAAGACACGGTTCACTGTAGGGGAGATGGAGATT
Source organism: Sequoia sempervirens (assembly GCA_007258455.2). Lineage (NCBI taxonomy): Eukaryota > Viridiplantae > Streptophyta > Pinopsida > Cupressales > Cupressaceae > Sequoia > Sequoia sempervirens. Next base: position 365,178,372 of record VDFB02075321.1, read on the forward strand.
TGAATTGATCTTGGAGAGTTTCTGATTATCAACTGCCTCAATTCTAGCAATGGTTTAAAATCCACTTCATCACAAACTAATGGTATTAGTGTAGAGAAACCAGGGCAGTGGTAATCTTTTGGTAACCTCATAGGAGGTATGTGTAAAGATGTCATTAGAGAATATCACTCTTTCTTTCTTTCAAGCCTAAACGTTTGATATTTGATCTTTGACCTAAAGAGTGAGTCCAACTCATTGACTTGCCATGAATTGCAATCTCTTGCAGTTTGATTGAAGAGAGGTTGGTGATAGCATTACTTCGGTTTGTCTCGCTGCTCCAAGCTTGTTTCCATACTACATTGATAGGAGATGCACTGGGGTCCCAAGTTCTACGATTGTCTTCAATCTCGTCACAACATTCATGAAGAACTTTTTTATTCAACTCAAAGAGGGGGTTGTCATATGCAATAACCCCACTAGGTGATTATGTTCAAGTTTAAATTAAAGATTTAAACTTATTAGTCAAATTTGGCTATCGATCGCATACATATCATTTGGTGATTATCATCTGCTGTGATAGATGACTTGTGGTGATTTTGGGGTATTGATTCGAACATTGGTTCATATGTCTATATGTCTTTAACTATCTACATTGGAGGTTGTATATATTTACATTGTTATTTGATTACTACCTAGCATCACTATCGTGGCATGTAATCAACCATGGAATATGAATACTGTTGGGTATTTCATTGAAGGTTATTGCCATCTCTATTATTGTTTCCTATCGCATATATTGGAGATTCGATAGATGGAGGTATTTAGGCAATATTGAATTCTCGTGGACAAGCTATGGATACTCATTCAAGGTTAAAGTGTGACATTGCTATTTACGGCGACCAATAATATTATTGGATGCACGTGAGAAGTTAGATTGAGCAAAGAACTTATCGAGCTCTTATTGTACAACATAGCCACCAACTCACCATTTCATGGCGATGGAAGAATAATCGACCATTGTTAAGAGCCGCCCATACTCTGGAAGGATCGTGATTGTGTCGATATATCTAAGCATGACATTGATGATTATTGTCTTAATTGCCAATGTAGATTCAGAATTCAACGAAGGATGCCGGACAATGGTCAGTGTGGCATTCTCTTGTCAAAGAATTTGCAATATCAAACGGTTTATCTATGCTTATCGGGTGCCATCAGTACTCCTAGGTTGGTGAGAAATATTGCCGACAATATTATTTTCATCCAGAAATAGGCGCGACTGCATATATAGTTGAAGATTATCATCCATGCCTACGTTAGCAGCGGCCAACTCCATACCAATCGGATAGTAATAAGGAATTGTGAAGCCTACAAAAGCCGTCCGAGTCATTGAGTTGTAGCATTCAAATTAGATCCGCCTTGATTCATCAACCGAAGATAAGTTTGTTTGAAGCACAAGCTATATACTACGATTAAAAGGCAGCATTAGTGTTTAAGAAATTAATCATAATATAAGTAATAAGGGGCAGTGATTAAGATTAAAGGAGAAGTAGTGATGGGAAGCTTAGAAGGGACACGTCCATTAAAGAAGAGACATGTCTCTCATATGGAAGGACATATCCCTTGATGAAATATAAATAAAGATTGAATGTGGAGTCAAAAAGTTATCGAACCTTGCAGAATTATTTTTATTACTGAAATACCCATTGTGGAATTGCTCTATGTGAGCAGAAATTTATAATATGAGAGTATACGTTTCAAGCATATAAACTTGAAAGGACTCCAAGTAAGATGCACGAGTTTAAGGATATCAATTAGGAAAGGCATCCAAGTCCTCAAGGCCTATATATCGATGATAGGCAGATTTATATTCAAAGCTAACGCATGATTTTAATTAATTAATCAAAAACAAGTATTATATTTGTTTATCAAATTTCCATTATCAAATTAATATTTGAATTAGACTTCATTATTCAGGATTTATTTCATTTATAATTTGCGACCTCAGTTATCTATCTTAATAATATTAGATGACAAAATTTGTCAATCCAATAAGAAATAAATCGAAAATCTATTCATCTGAAGCACGGGTCATTACAGTGGTATCAGAGCTAGTGAATCTACCAGCCTTTGGGTAAATGTCGAAAAACTTGATTAATCACATGACAATAGAAGATATCAAACCATTGGTCAAGATCACTCTATGAAGCAGGTAACAAGCTTAGTACTGAATTACAATCAAGGGATGATATTTTGAACACAGTTAAAAAGATGGAAGTACGTTTGATCCACATTGAGCAATCATTTGAAGTGTTAGATATCAAACCATTGGCAAGAAGAAAAGGAAATAAGGGAAAAGGAAATACTAATCGTGGTATTGATGACAAAGCACCAAATGCAAGTAATGAGGTGATAAATAGAACACCCTTGGCAACAAAAGATGAATTCTTCGAAAGAGAGAACCATCTTTTGAGTAAAGATAATGATGAATGCTTTGAGGAAGAACTCTATTGCGCTATCGATGAGATTGAAAAACTTAGAAAGAAGAACCAAAAACTTGAGTGACAACTTCAAGAGTCAAACAAATCTAATGTAGTGTTAATACAAAGCCTTGAAGAAAGTAAGAAGATAATTGTTGATCTAAACATATAGTTTCAAGAAGAGTGTAGATCAAAGGTCAAAATTCTTGAAGAATCTGAAAAAGTGATAATAGGTTTAAAAGCTCAAATTGAAGAAAAGAAAATAAAGTGAAGAAGAGGTAAAAATCCAATTGAAATCAAAGGAAGAAAGTTGTGAAAGGTTAGAGTGAAATTGTTTTTGTGAGGAAAGAATTGGAGATGACAACCCTCAAGTTGAACACAAGTCTCAAGTTCGAAAAGAGCACCAAAATCCTAGATGACATCATTAATGGGCAAAGGTCATCATCAAATAAAATAGGACTTGTCTATAAAGAAAATCAAACATCCATGGAAGATTCCAAGGAAACTCCTAAGAAGACAAATGAGGGAAAGATAAAAAGCCTCAAAGAGACTTTCAAAATCCCTATTAAAAATGAAGGTAGCAAGAAGACAAAGACTCCTCCTAAAGTTGACAAGGACAATTTCAAGAAGTCCTTTCCTGTGAGGCAAGCGCATACATACAGGTTCAAGAGTACCTTTTATGACTATTGCTACTCATGCAACTATTTTGGACATAAGGCAAAAGAGTGTAGAACACAAGAGAGATATAATAATAGATGGAACATAAATAGAAATCTTTATGGGTGGACAAGTAGAAACTACAATACGTATGTTCCTCCAGTGAATTATAAGGTTATATGCTATAAATGCAACAACTATGAACCTATACTTGTATCATGGGACCTTCAAGACAAAACAAGAAGATAAATATACTTGGCAAGCATAAGAAAGAACCTATGAAAGTTTGGAAGAGGAAACTAAAGCAAGAGATGGACAAACCTATGCAAGTGCAAGCACATGCACAAGAGATATCTCGAAGTTCATAAGGAGAAGCACAATTTCAGGGAGAGTTAAGTATGGCATTATCTTTTAGCGCCATAGAGAAGATAACTCAAAAGACAAAGTATGAGAATGAACAAGGATATCTATTTCAGTTTAGACAATGACCACTTCTTTGCATTCCATAAGAGACGGAGACAGTTGGAATATGAGAAGTAGGTTATTAAAATCAGAGTAGTGCAGCATCAGCTTGATGGTTCACTTCTAAGGCTGATTTGGAATCCTAGAATCATTTGGGATTCAATAGTTGTTGAAGGAATTTCTATGATGGATATATTGAATAACATGGAATTGCTTCTTGGCGTGATAGAGTCTGACAAACTTTGTGAGCTCAATGGCATCAACATGAAGCAATGGATATGTGTTGGGATGTTCTACAGGCTTATTTGGGACCCTGGTATCAACATGAAAGTCTAAAATTGCTTGAAAGTCTTGTAACAAGATGATTAAATCTTGCCACAAATTCCCTCATGTGCTCGTTGTGTTCCATCTTTGAATTTGCAAGTTGGGCAAACAATAGATGACTGTCTTCAGCGGGTTTGAATCTCGCCAAAAATTTCTCGCTCATAGTTGCCCAGCTTGTGATAATGCATGGCTTCAGGGGATTGAACTAGATGGCAACATTTCCCACAAGAGTCTCCACAAAGAGACGCACTGTGATGTCTTCATGTGCCACGTGCAAGACGACGCAAGCTGTTGTGAACACAGAAAAATGTTCATCCGGGTGTTGACTTCCATCGCCGTGAAATTTGGGAAAGTGCTTCCTTGACCCTTTAGGTAACTCATGATTTATCTGAAAGGCCAAGGATCCAATGTTATTACCCCAAGGTAATGAGGGTGGATGTCTCTAATTTTTATCATCATTGCTAGTATTATTGTCGTTATCATCCATTGCTTTAGTGTGGATCATGCAATAGGATGCCAGATGGTCATTCCTGTGTCATAAAAGCGTAAGCTTTTCTTGAAGTTTTATGCCTCGTGCCCCATGGTGGGCGCTAGAAAACTGTTGGCGTTTCAATTCACACCTCTGGAGTGCGTATTGGAAACAGACAGCTATGCATAGATAAACTACTCTTCAAATTAGGAGGGGAAGCTCCCTCTTTTGCTGATTTTGCATAAAAAGAAATGTAAACTAAATTCCTATCTTTTTACTCAGCTATAGAGCACAAGGTTATAAAACACCATGCGTTGCAGCTGAGGTTTTCTTTGGTTTCGTAGATCTCAATTACAACTAGGCTGAAACTTAAAACGCTTCTATCTCCTTAGGTAAATTTAGAGCGAGAGGATTTAGAAGTAATGGGAGCGATTTGGCTAACTTAAACAAACTTGTTCTCAAAATTCGTCCAAAGGCTCATTTCTCTTTTCGAGGTGTAGGCTAAAATGAAGGTTATTAGAAACAACATCAAACGGTAAGCTAGATCTCAGAATTCCCTTGAAGGCGAGGTGCTCTTTTCGAGGTGTAGGCTAAAATGAAGATTACAAGAAACATCATTTTTTAAACTTAGTCTCCAAATTCCCTCAAAGGCGAGGTGCTCTTTTCAAGGTGTAGATTGAAAGAAAGATTATAGATACAACAAATATTGAAAGACCTTGAAACTTTGGATCAAAGGCTCATTGCTCTTTTGATTTATTTTCTCAAACTCAATCAAAGATTACACTTTTGGGACAGCAAATGATATGAAAGGGGACAATCATACAAGATACGATCAACCAAATAACACTTGACAAAGATTGAACACAAGTACATGAACAACAAGAAAGCAAGCAAACAGCTCAGTCTTTCGTTATCACAAGTATGGTTCAAGAACATATACTAAGTAACAAAGTCGAAGGCTTTTGAGCTCAACGTTTTTCTACAATGAAGTAAAGTTAAAATACAATGAGCAAGGTTGCTCTTATTTATAGACACTCAAAGGAGTAGGGAACCCTAAAATCTCCTTGAGTTAACATTTAGTTCTTGCCAATCAGCAAGATTTATTCCTATGTCTAAACAAATGTAACTAAATAGTTAATTGGAAAGACTACTTCAGTTAATTGATTCTAAAACTAAATAGAACTCCACTATACAAAGGTGTTTCCAAAAATAGACATGCATGAAAGGTGGGACAACGAGTTAACTTGGAAAAGGCATCAAGTTAACTGCTGTGTTCAATGCTATCTTTGGAAAAAGGTGGGACGTCCTAATTGGTAGTTCATTGGTTGCCATCTTGAGCAATCATCTCCTCCAAGAAGTTGTTTACTACCTCATCATCTGGAGATTGTCACATGCCTCAACTGTCAGTTTACTGCTTGTAAGCAACTTGAGCAATCCTGGAAATATCTGCACACTTCAACTGGCAACTCACTAATTGGTAACTTTGGTGGCTCTGTAACTGGAGTGATGATCTCTGTTTCTTTTGCAGCTTTATGCTTCTGACGCTTTTCTTGATTTTTTCTCAATGGAAGAGTGTCACGATGAAATTGCAAAGTTTGACTGTGAACACTCTAGCTGTGCAAAATGCTCATGAACTTGCTGCACACCCAAAGTTCCAATGGTATTCAACCCTCTAGAGTGTCCTTGAAAGGCTATCAAATATACGAGGTATGAAACCATATGGAATTCGTAGATTTTGAGTGTCTACGCCTGTCAAATTGTCCAAATCAACCACTGGATTCACTTGATGTAAGCTTGTGTCATGTTCTCATGAAATCATGAAGCAAGACCGATTTGGTCTTGAATTCAACTTGAGAGAATTGCATTTTGAAAATCTGGAAGAATGATTGGGCACATGACACTATTTGAACAACTTCTTCCGTTCGTAGAGGCTAAAACAGCTTTGTTGAAGGGCAATTTTATGAAAATTTCTAAGACGTGGGTTTTGTTGAGAATATCTTTTTGAATGAACCCATAATGTCAGATTTTCGAAAAGATGTCTTTTTCTTGGACATGCAATAACTCCCCAAAGGTAGAAGTTGCAAAAGCTATTTTTTTTCGGAAAATTCTGGCACATGGGTTTTGTAGGCGCCTCTGTGCTAAGAAAACATAGTTTGTCAGTTTTTGAAAAAGGTGACTTTTTGCAGAAACCCTAAAAACTGGAAGCAACGGGGAAACTTTTCCGAAGAAATTTGGCACATGGGTTTTGTGGCCAATCTCATGCTGGATGAACCCAAAAGGTCAGATTTGTGAGAAAATGGAGTTTGCCTGAGCATGCAAGAAAATCTAAGACAGGAATAGAAGAAATTTGTGGGGAGAAGCTAGAAGTTATAAGCTACTGCTGCCTTTGAAAATGATGCCTGGAGATAAAGTCTTGTGAAAAACGTCCTTCTGTGCAACTTGATCTTGGAAATACGAAGAACATTGAAAATGGCCTCCGTTTGATCCTTCAAATGGCATTGGAGAGAAGATATCTGTGTTTTAGCTCTTCAACATGCAAAGAATAATGAATTATGACACCTAGATGCTTGATAAATATCCTTTTTGGAGGTGAAAGCAACCAATTTGGGTGCCAAAATGTTGATTGAGGAATTATCTCGCGTGATTGGGAGTTAACTGAATGAATCTCCACCAATTTTGGTATGCCTAGACATGAGAAAGTCTTCAAAAATATCTTAACTGGAATTGACTTTTTGGGACACCACCTTGCCAGTGTTAGAAGATTTTTGAAGAATTTCAACTTTTGCTTGATAAACAACCTCTGTTTGACTCTTGGTTTTGGTTGCCAGATTGATCTTGAGGCTTAACTGACAGATTCATTGCGGAGTTGAGTCAACTCTGAAGAGATGTTACTGGGAGCTGAAAACCTCAAAAACAGGTTCTGATGGCTTGAATCCTTGGGCGCCTTTTCCTAGAAGGGTGCATTTTCTTGCTAGACTTAGCCAATTTCTTGGATGATTTTCAATTTCTACAATTTGACCTCTCGTGCTTCGATTTGTAGTTGCCGGTGGATGTTGAATCCATTGTGAAACTGGAAGAACCTTAGAAAGGATGACTGATTGTGCAAGGTTTGAAAACTGATTCAGGAGGCTCAAATTCTTGGGTGCCCTTGGCCTGCATGGGCGCAGTTGCTTTGATGTTCATCAATTCATCCTCCGTTTCACGTGCTTGTTTGATTAATGACTATTGCCGTTTGATATGTTGTTTGAGTTGGCGAATAGATTTGTTGTGAAGCTGGGCTGAAGCCGGGAGGATCGTCTGGAAACAACCAATCCAAAGATTGATTTCTGAATGCTTTCATTCTTGGGCCACCCTGGGCTACAGGGGTACAACTCCCTTGATTGACTGCCATTTTTGATGACTCTTGCCTTCAACATCTGTTTGCCTTTTCCTTCGTTTACCAGTGTTTGGTGAATCTGGTGAGTTTGCTTGATGATCTGTCAGAAAGCTAGCAAAATTCTAAAGAAGACGACTGATTTTGCAGTTCTTAATAACTGTAGTTAGCCTCTTGAATTCATGGGCGGCCCTGGCCAGCAGGGGCGCTTTGGCTCCAGTTGGTAGCAACTCTTCGAAAATTTTCACCTCTATGCGCTTGTGTTGATTGTGTTGCTCGACTGGGTTGACCGTGCTGTCGACGACTCGACTGCGTTCACCATTGTGATTGCATTCACCATTCTGTGTGCACAGACATTTGAAAAAGTTGACCAAGGGGTTGATTGTTGTTGTACCCAAACCAATTTTTTTGCTTCATTAAGGCATTTTGCTTAAAAGAGTCTAAACGTTGTAAAAATGATGTTAGAAGTCAGTTTTTGGGCAAATCAAGTATGGGCTTTTAGTTAGTTTGATGTCAGGAAGATACTGGTGAAATTTTAAAAATTTGAAAATTATGGTTTCGAGTACCCCTGTTTTTAGGACAAAAACCCTAAAAATTGAAACTTGTTAGAATTGACTGAAAATTGTTTTGATTGGCTTATTTCACTTCACGATCACAATGGTGAAGTCAAATTCAGTTAAAAGTCAGTTTAAGTCTGGTGGGTAGTTTTCGCTTTTTCAAGTGGAAAGTTAGGAGCTTCGAGGTCGTCAATGGCAGATAGCCATAGACCGGGTGTCGAAATTTAAGCCTAAAACGCTCAAATGAAGAATCTATGGTGAGATAAGTTCAAAATGGTGCTTTGTCTTGGAGTGGATTTTTCGTTGGGATGAAAATCATCAAAATTTTTCTTTGGAGTAAAAGCACCCTTGGAGGCTAGGGGCGCCCTAGATTTAAGAGGCCCAAATTTCATTTTTGGGATTTGTCACTTCAAAGAAGACTTCTCTAGAATATTGTCAACTTCGCGATGAGCCTACTAGCCAGTCTGAAAGTTCTGTCTAGCACTTGATATGTGAGATTGAACGAGAATCGAGGGAGATGAAAAAATGACTAACACTGGATTGAAAAGCGCGCCTCTTAGCCAAGGGCGCCCATCTTTTTGAGGGACTCAATGGAGGTTTCTGACCAAGTGATACCTAGGATGTTTGTCTTAGACTTGATTAGGCTTCGCAACGAATCCGTTAGCGGGTTGATTTGAGTTGCTGAATTGTTGGAATCAAGAGTCAAACATAAGGTCTAATCATGGTGAAAATCTCAAGGAAAAAGCAAAAGCGCCCCTGGAGGCTAGGGGCGCCCAAGGTTTTCAAGCCTTAAATGTAGTCTTTTTGGTCATCTCAGGTATTCATCCTGTCCGTGACGCTACTGGGTTTCCATTGCATATCTCAGTTAGGTCAAAGGACAAGTTAGCAAACTGTAGCCGAGGATTAAGTGTGATTTCAGCCAATTGAAAAAATGGCGAAGTATGGGAACAAAAGCGCCCCTGGAGGCTAGGAGTGCCCTTGATTTTAACCCAGTGGATGATGTTATTTGGAAAAGTGCTCTCCAAGAACTCTTGTGTAGAACGGATCCAGCTCTGCAGTTAGCCTGTTTGTCAGTTTTGAAGTTTTGCTGAACGTCGGAGGACGCGAGATGAAGGGAGGTCAAAATCACCTTCAAAATGATGAAAATTTTACTAAGTCTGAAGACAAAAGCACCCCTGGAGGCCAGTGGCGCCCTGAATTTTGAAGCTTCAGATCTCAGAATCAGGCTTTGCAGCCTCAAGGAGTTTCTTTTCAATTTTGATCCTGCTCTTCGATGAAACTGTTAGCCAGTCTTTTGGACACATCAGTCAATCAGAATCAGTGGTCGAACATGGGCTCCGGTGAGGGTTGCAAATGAAATTCTCAAGAAAATTTCTAACTTTGGAAAAGTGACGCCTAGAGTCAAAGTTTGACTTTTTAACTCAAGTGCATGAAGCGCCCTATAATGGTGGAGTTTGTGAACTAAGATTAAATATTATTTAATTCTGAGTTAGTCGACTTCAACTGAACTTAAATTTGCTTGCAAAAGGGGCGATTTATTTTTGCATGAATTGTTAACTAAATTTGGTCCAGTCAGAAGCCAGTGCTCTATTTAGGGCGAATTTCTCAAGTAGTTAATTGAGTTTTGGGGGTCCGATTAGAGGATGTTGTACATTTTTGAGGTCCAATCAGGGTGGTGCCTAGGTTTAATGCAATTTGTGACGCCTCAAGGCTTAAACTTATTTAAGTCATGTTGGCGCCATTATTCTCATAACAGGTGTAGGCAAACACAATTTTCTTGAGCAAATGAAGACTTGAATGTGCTTCGAGCAATATTTTTCAGTGTTCTTCGCAGTGCCAGGTCTAGATTGTTTAGAAGATGCATTTTCCAAACTTCATTTTTCGAGTGCATGTAGACTTCATTGAATCCAGTTCAAGCATAGGTGACTTTTTGAGGCAAAATAATTTCTATTTTCTATCTCAAATTCTTCTATTCTTGTCTTAGGTTTTCTCTTGCATGTCAAAGTAAATGGCAGAATTTTCAGAATCTGATCATTTGGGTTCACATATTTTAGCGACAGCGGCAAAACCCATTTCTTAGATTTTTTCGAGAAAATTGCCTCGTTGCTTCCATTTTGAAGCACTGTGCTTTTTTCCAAAAATTCCTTTGCATGTGGGTGAAAAACACATATTTTCCAAACTTGAATTATTTGTGTTGGCTTAGAATTCCATTGCCTACAAAACCCATGTGCTGGATTTTCTCAGGAAAATTTACCACGGGAAGCTCTAAAACCCCTACAGTTCTAGACTGAAAAGCCTTTGCATGCCTTGCTAAAACTCATATTTTCGAATTTTTGATGATTTGGGTTTGCTTAGAATCAATTCTCTACAAAACCCACGTTTCAAAAAAATTCCGATAAATTTTCCAGCAACTGGTATTTTTAGCCTCATCTAGAGTTTTTTTCAGCTTTTTCTAGAAGTTGTTCGAACATACCTGACTTTACAGTAAAAAATATAGATTTTCAAAATGCAATTCAACCCCATAGATTACAATGCCAAATCGGTCTTGGTGCACAACTTTTTGAAAACCTCGGACACAGACTTGGGTCATGTCTATCTAGTGGTCAAACTGAGCATGTTGGAAGGTACCAGCAGCATTACAATCAAGAATCTTGAGTGTTCAAGGTTGCTGGCAGCAGTGTCTATTCCTATCACTGCTTTCGATCTCGAGTTCGTTCTTTCTTGCATTAAGCACTACGACTCGTCTACAAGACAAATCAGATCAATTGATGGGAGAGTCATTTGTAGCCTTAAGCCGAGGGACATCGAGAAGTGCTTTGCTAGTCCTCCTCGCTCAAACAATTTCACTGTAGTAATTGAGGCTTGTGATAAGTTATGAAGACAAAGAAAGATCCCAGTGAAAAGTTGCTCAGAGGTGGTTAAAAGTACAAAAGACCAACATGCCAAAGAAAGTTGGTCGCGGCGAGTTCAAGGATGAAGTTGCTATTTTGATAACTTTGCTCAACTGGGTTCTAGGTCAAGAGGAGGCTAATATTTTCCGATCGTGGATATTCTATGTCATTTCTTGGATCATCGATGGTAAAGAACATTTTGATTGGGCCATTTAATTAGCGAGTGCCTTCACGAACAAATCACTGGATTCCTCAAAATCCACGAGTTTCACATGGTGTCTTATTTGGTCTACTTAATTGCGTTCCAAAGCAATTTTAGACACTTGAAGACCAATGGGACTCTTGGCGTTCAGCATGTTCACGAATATTACTCTGAATTGGAGTTCTCAAAGGTTGGATAGGGTTTCAAAGCGATGAATGATCACTTCTTCATGAAGATAGTTAGAGACCTCGATAACAAAATGCACATCAGGATTTCACTAGAGGCAAAATCAGCAATGGAGAGTTGGGCAGATTGGTTCATTCAATTCCCCACTTTCACATATATCCGAGTGTATGGTTACACCGGAGAACCTCTAATGCTACCGAGGTACCTGTCAGACCAAGTCCTATTTATGGAGTTTCTACGACAAGCTCAAGAGGTTCACTCTTTTCTTCGCAGTCGACACAAGCCAACATTCACCTTTCCTTTTGTATGGGATATTTACAAATGCAAGGCAGCTGCTGATTGCAAGTTAATGAGGAACAAGTTAGAGAAACTCAATCTCAGGTTTCTCATCGAGAGGCGTTCCTATGATCCTTTGGGTCATTATGCAGCTTGGTTGGAGTGGAGTGTTTCACACAGGCCAACACTTGAGGACTTTTGGGCCAACTGTGAAGATGAATTTGAAGTGCGGCGATGTCATTACTGCAAACTTACTATTGCTCAACTTGCTGATTTCCTATCAGAGGATGTTGAGGGTTTGCCAGATGATGATGGAGAGGTGTTGCTTAGTTCATTCGTCAAAGATCAAGTTGCTCGCCAGCCACTTCGCCAACCAAATTGGTATGCCAGGGAGAGTACTTCAATTGAGGACGTGTCAAAGACAGTTATCAAAACCAGCATGCACTTCTTGGAGAGTAAGAGAAGGTGCAAGACAGTTCCAGTCACAGAGCCGCCAGTAGGGTTTTAGAGTCAAGGCCTTGAGTTAAGGTTATCTTGAATCCGCCTGAAGGTGTTAGAGTTAGTCGAAACACAAAGGGGAGAAGTACCGGCAAGCGAAAGTAGAAGCAGGTTGAAAGAGCACCTGAAGTTCCAGTGGAGACAGTCATACAGGCTGAGGCAGATTCATCATCTCCTGGCGTGCCATTTTCACCACATTCGCCTCCCATTGATATAGATTTGGAGCCAGAATCACCAGTTCGAGAAGCCTCAGTTTCAGTTGATCCATCAAAGGTTGATACAGCAGCAAGAGTCTCTCCTCGAGAAGATAACATTCTTCATTCATGTTGGCTCGAGAGGTCTTTGGGAAGACAGAGGCGAGAGCCTTCATATCAGCTCGATTTGTCTGAGTTTGGCAATCCTTATCAGGAGAGAGAAAACAAGAAAATCATTTAGCAGGTGCACATTGAGAAAACTCCAGAAGCAGAGATCATCATTGAAGTTGTTATGTTGCCAGAGGGTAAGAGCTTGGACGAAGTTGAAGTTGGTGATTTCAACTTCGTGAAAACAAATCTTGGCAGGAGCACTAGAGAAATGGATGTGAGCCTCTTCAGGGTTGTCACAAGTAATCTTGAAGAGCGTGTCATGAAGGATGGAGAAGATAAAGCGCTTCTTAAGGCTGAAATCAAGCAACTCCAGTAGTAAATTTCTGATCTCGTTCATGGAAACTCGAGTAGAGCACTTGGTCTTCCACACCTTCAAGGGACACCTGCAGAACAATAGAAGTTGGATTAGTTAGTCAATTGTGGAAAGCTCTTGTACAGCTGGATTGAGGATTTCATTATTGCAGGCCGTCACCTCCTCACATGGTTATATCAGTTGAGGTACGATGCACATAATCTTCGTCAGGGCATCTAGCAGCTTGAATTGACCATAGCATAGGGCAAGGCAAATGATTGGGTTCTCATATCTCAGTTAGCAGTTGCATACGATGCCACTGTAGAAGATGAGGATAAAAGGAAGGTTTTCATGTGGAGAGAACATCTCTTCAAATTGGAAACATATGACAAAATCTCTACAAATTTGGATGCACTCAAAGAACATGTTACTGGAGCTCTCAAACTCATCAGTGAGTTTATCACTCAGATCTTGTTCCATTATCTTTGTGAAGATGGTACTTACAGTGATCTTGATGCAGTACAGGCTGAGTTGGAGAAGCTTGTTCGTGACAGTCTAGATGGAGATCCTGTGGCGTCCAAGTTGGATCACTACTCAGTGATGACAGCTAGTTTCAAAAGGGCGATTGAAGAGGTCACAAAATGTCAGAGGATGATTGTAGATGGTGAGAAGGAGTTGAACAAGTAGGTTATCATTGTGGATAGCGTCAAAGTGCCAGAGGAGGAGACAGTCGACCAGTTCCTGGACGAGGTGATAGCTTGTGATGGCTTGGAGTAGTTAGTCAGTTGGAACCTGTAGTTATTTTCGAGGATAGAGTCAGAAGCAATAGTTAACTCGACATCGGTCTTGAGTTCTAATTGCTGATTTTATGCACACACATCTCATCCTTGGAGGTATCTTTGTAGGAGTTTAGACTTTCAGTTAGGATCAATTAACTGATGTTAGTTTTCAGTTATCTTTCATTTCAATAAGGACTTGCATGTTGCACATGTCCAGTTTAGTTTAGTCTTGTTTCAGTTAACTGATGGTAGTTTTCCAGTTAACTGTATAGTTTCCTTTATTTAGGTTTAGCAATAAACTCTTGCATGCTTGCAAGACTCATGTTAACTCAAGGTGATTTTAGGGTTCCCTACACCTTGAAGTTCTATAAATAAGAGCACCTCATTTGTAATTAACTCTTATTCGTGATAGCATACATGCTAAGCAACCTTACTTGTAGTATTGCTATTTTGTATCTGTTCAAGAACTTTTATTGTGATAATAAATAGCTGAGCTGCCTTACCTGAATGTTATTATTATGTTACTTGTTCACCTTAGATTAAATATGATTGCTGGTTTGATTGTTTATTGTTATGCGTGTCTCGATATACAATCTACTACCCCAGTTATTATTTCATGTTGAGCTTTGTTTCATATCTACACTTTGGATAGGTGTCGTCATCTCCTTAGGAATTTAGAAGTGAAGCTTGTCGTTTGATGTAGTGCCAATAATCTTTCTTTTAGCCTACGCCTTGGATAGGTGTCGTCATCTCCTTGGAAATCCTGACTTAAAGATTATTGTATAACTATAACCAATTCCCTGCTCCTAAGTCCTCATGCTCTGTTTCTTGGGGAAATAGGATAGTTTAGTGTTTAGCCTAGTTGTAGTTAAAAATCTGCAAAACCAAAGAAAATCCTTAGTTGCAATGTGTTTGGTTTGTTAACCTTGTGCCTCTTCCAGTTGAGTCAAAAAGATAGGAATTGGATTACTTTAGTTTTTCACGCATATCAGCACAAGAGGGAGCTTCCCCTCCTAATTTGAAGAGCAGTCATTACACATTGTGCATAGCTGTCCGTTGCCAATATGCATTCCAGAGGTGTGGATTGTAACGCCAACAACTGTCAAGGCATCTCCCTTGTAGCAAGGCATGCATCTTCCAGACAGTTTTTTTTTTTGTTTTTCAACTTTTGAAATTCCCCTTTTCCATGAAGCATCTTTTCAAGCATCTTTTGCCGTGGATTCTTCTTTGAAGTGTTTGAGGCTTAGATCTTGATACCTGGTACTGGCCATTTGCCATTGATGACCTTGGAGGTCCTAGCTTTTCTCCTGAAAAGATGAAATAGACCCACCAGAGAAAACTTGACATTTTTGTGATTTTGACTTGACCAATGTGATCGTGAAGTGAATTTATCCTATCAAAATCATTTTGAGTCATTTATGGAAATGTCCTATTTTTTAGGGTTTTCCTAAAAACAAGGGTTTAAAACCCTAATTTTCAAAATTTCCAAAATTTGCAAGTATCCTCTGGATAATAAACCCACAAAAAGCCCATGCTTGGTTTGACCTAAAATTGACTTTTGATGACAATTTTACAAGATTTAGACCATTTTTATGAAAATGCCTTATTGAAGCAAATTTTTTATTTTGGGTACAACACATATAAACCTGAAAGGACTCCAAGTAAGATGCACGAGTTTAAGGATATCAATTAGGAAAGGCATCCAAGTCCTCAAGGCCTATATATCGATGATAGGCAGATTTATATTCAAAGCTAAAACATGATTTTAATTGATTAATTAGAAATAACTATAATATTTGTTTATCTAATTTCCATTATCAAATTAATATTTGAATCAGACTTCATTATTTAGGGTTTATTTCATTTATAATTTGGGAACTTAGTTATCTATCTTAATAACATTGGATGACAACCTTTGTCGATCTAATAAGAAATAAATCGAAAATCTATTGATCTGAAGCACGGGTCATTACATCATAAGTCTCATTCGCTTCAACTTCAAACAAGGGATTATTAACAATCTGGAAGTTATCCTTAGATCCTAACTTGGATCCATTTATTTCTAAACTTGTGTCATAGGTCTCATCTGTGTTGTCCAATTCCTTAACCTCATTTCCTTCTTCGTCTCCTTGCTCCTTGCAGTGTTTAGTTACTCTTTTCTGACTTTTTGCATCTCGTAATGCTTGTTGATCATATATCAATTTTGCTTCTCTTCGCACTCTCTTCCTTTGGTGTATGAGCCTCCAAAGTCTTCGACGTTAGGTGTTGAGAATTTTGACTAGGTGGATGGGTGTGTGGAAATCTTGATGCAATATTTGAGTTAATATACTAAGTTTAAAAACTCATCTCGTGTTCATCTATGTGTCCATGCCTTTGCTTAATTTTCTGCAAGTTCTCTCTTGCTTGAGAAGCTACCATCTTGGCATGCTTAGCTTTCTCATTCCACCATTCACAGTCATAGAGTCCTCTCCACATCTTCAACACTATCCATTAGTTACCCTGGTTTTTTGCTTGCCATTGCTTCATAAAAGATCTTTCTCATTTGCTTGTCTCTTTCCTCTAGATTTTGTGTTTTTGTTGACTTTTTTCTTTCCATTCTCTCTTTTGTGACCCATAACTGTCTTTTCCCAACTTTCAATGCCAAAATTCTTTGTTTATTTGCCTCTAGGTGACTTGAATTGTCATATAACATCTCTTTTGATTCACTTTTGTTAGAAGTACTCTTTTCATCAGTAACAATTGACTGATTAGAGGAGACCATATCCTTCTCAAAAGGTGAGGGAGAACTATGATCAAAATCCTTATCTGTAAGTGATTGCCCATAATCTGATTTATGATCAGTAGTTTCAATCCGTTTTATGTCATCCTCAAGACATGATCCTTGAGATGGAGTAAGAGCAACCTCAGGGTCAAAAGGAATTTCAGATGCATTCTTCATGGGCTCATTTTGGTAGTCAAACCAAAAACCTCCTGCATCGTGGAAATGGAAAAAGTTATCATCTATAGCAAATGTGAAGCCATTATCATTTTTAGTTGGTTCCTCATGTATTGACTCCTCATTAGTGGCTTCCTTATGACAAGTACTTATTTCATTTGTGATAGAAGAAACGTATGAAGATTTATCTTCCTCATGAACAATTTCCACATCTTGTATTTTCTTGCATTCATCTTCTGTATGTACAACTAAAGAACTTCCTCCCATTCATTTTCTGAATTGATCCTCTCTTGCTCTTCTTTTTCCAAGTGAGGTTTTAATTTTTCCTCACATTGTGTGAACATGAGGAACAATGTATAACTATACGCAATAAAGAGGGAACCCATTCTTGTTTCCAAACAGTCCATAATATAGATATGGTGGGTCGGGAGAAAACATGACTCTCTTGGATAATTAGAATCATAATATCTTTCATGGCTGCAAACACACCTTTATCATGTACATTCTTAATTGTGATGAAGAAATGATAAAACATATGGTAGACCAGATATTGCAACCCTAAGTCCAAAAGAAGGTTACTTGCTCTAATTTCTGAAAATATCTTTAATATGTCCATCCTTCTTGAGTAATGCTTACTACTTATGTCATCTAGGTCTTGGAAACTATCTACCATTTGGTGCAATACCTCCTTCATGGTGTCATCGTCATAAGGAACTAGAGGTACCAAAATTCTCAAAACCTCACTTAAGCATGAAGTAACCACCAACTTGATCTCATTATCAGGATGCTTTAACAACTTTGGTTGCCTTAGAGAGTTTACTACAAGAACAAGAGCTAGCTGTAATGAATTTGAAGGTGAGTGCTCCACTAAACTCAAATATCCCTCTAGTTCATTCAAGGTGTCGAAGGTATCATTTCTTGATTGGTGTTGATTGTCAAACTTGTTACCAGCTTCTTGTAATGCTTTTACTAACCATTGTCTATCCTTTGTGCAGTGCTTTCAATATCATAATCTGAATTATGACTTTCCCCAACAGGCTGGCAGGTTCATAGCTCTGACACCAAGTGTAATATCCCCTTATAGGTTTACTTAAATTTGTCTTTAGTCTTGTAAATTAAACTGTCAAAATAGGCCAAGAATCAATAACTCTTAATGATATACTATAATCTATTAAGAGCAATCTTCAATGGTTAATGATTATTTGACTTATATATAGAAAATAAATTAAGTAATAGATAATATGCTAGTAAGAATGAAGCCACTATCTGAATGAAATGGTAACTGATTTAAAAATGGAAAATAGACATCACAACATGGTCACTGTCTATTCTAATCGTTGTTTCTGAATCAAGTCCTTCAATTTATGCGATTTGGTCCTTGGCTGGGTGTCTAATATTTATCAATTATTTATGCAGCCTGTACTAGATGATCCTATGCTCCCTAGGAGCACTTGATATCTGCTATTAGTGATTTATGAATTTCCAAATTGATCAATGATGTTTGCTTTGAGACATATCTTCCTTTATGTTATCACGGAATCTAGCAGCGCTCATTCCACGGATAACCCCCCTACAAAACTTGTCCGTTTCCTAGGATTCATGAAGTTCAAGTATGCATAACGAGGTGATTTTCAAGCCACCTTGAAATGCGTTCCAAAGCCTCGAATAGTCAATTCGAGCATCCCCTTATGTTCGCCTCGCGAAGACCTTCGAAACGAGCTCCTTCGCGAAGTCTCACTGTTCGTACTTAGCGAATTGTGAAAAATGCAGTTGCACTGAAAAAGTGCGCTCCTGCTCACAAGCCAAAATTTGGCTAAGTATGAAAAGTGCAGGGGCGCTAATTTTTAGCGCCCCTGCATGAAAGTGAAATCTTTGAAAATGTAATAGCGCTAAAAAAGTGCGCTATTACACTTTTTTTCCCTCACTTAGTCTTTTTCTGGCCCTGGTGCGTTTCTTCATGTTTTTCGCATTTTTCGTCAATCGTGCCACTTTTCGTGCCTAAATTTATTGCTTGACTTGAGTTAGGTTTTCGATTTTCCCTTTTACTTAAAAGTGTTTTAGTTTTCTTTTTCATTGTTTATGATCTTTCTTCTCTTTCTCTTCATGCTGGGCGAGTTCTCCTCAAACTGCAATCACGTTTTTGGAAATTCGAAGCTCTTCTCCAACGTTTTTTGCGTTCTCTCTTGGTAAGTCTTTTCCCTTACTTTCTCTTCTTTCTTCTTCTTTATTTTTATGCACGGCTTGTTTTTGTATATGCGTTTTTATGAATCTCATTCTCCTCTCACGTTTTTCGCCATTCCCATGCTTATTCTTTCTCTTCATTCGCGTTTTTGGTCTTGCGTGTTCTTCCCATGCTTCCCTTTCATTGCGTTTTTGTGTGGCATTCTCCTCTTGCTCTCGTGTTTTTCCCATTCGCCCTCACGCAATGGAACTCTTACGTTTTGTTTTGCCACGCATTTTTCTTGCATTTAACTCCAACGTTTTTGTGTTAGCATCTTTCCTTGTCGCCCTCTCTATCACGTTTTGGTGCGAACATTGAGGAAACTCATATTTTGTGAGTAGATTTCCTTGGCTCTTACCCATATTTACAATAACGGTGAAATAATTTCTGTGTTTTCTTAACTCCATTCAAGAAACATGATTTGTCTTAAGCGTTTCATTTTACAAAGCAAATCCCAAGCACTGTTTTCAAGCACCATTACATCTGTTTTCATAAACCATACTTCCAAATGCAGAGGCGCTGAAAAAGTGCGCCCTGTCATTTTGAAATTTTTTCTAACATTGAGAAATGCAGGAGCGCTATTTTTCAGCGCCCCTGCATCAATATTTGAATTTCCCAAAAATGTAAGGGCGCTGAAAAAGTGCGCCCTTACACTTTTCACAATTTTTTCCAGAAGTTTTTCAAACTTGCCTAATTTACTCTTGAACCTCTTTCCTTCCATTTTATACATCATTTTGCGTGCCTTGTCATCCGCTCCACGCTTTCCCATCATCGTTGCTCGTTTCGCGCATCCCCATGCTACCTAACAACTAATGTTGTTCTGGCTCGATACCTTGCAGTCTCTTATCAAAGATCTTCAAAGTCTGAGTCATCAAAGTTCCAGTTGTTTCTGATGACTGTCGGTAAACCTCCGTCTTCTTCGAAAGCAAAAGGCAAAATGAATTATAAATATCAAGGCGTCTATCCGCCGACCGTAGTGGTCTCCAAGGTGGAAGAAATAAAAGACACAGAGGTTGGCCATCAAGACTTGGTTGATTTTGCGAAGCAAACAGAGATGAAGCCTCCTCCTGATCCAATGAGAGCAATTGTACACAGTAACCTGCATTTGGTAGCTATGTTCCCTACAGCTGCACATAATACGGAGTTTGTTCTTCAGGTGGCATCTCATTACATCAGAGAAAGTAGAAGTGTGATCGATTCTTCTGGGCACGAGATTCTAAGACTCGACCCGGATTTCTTTGACATTGCGTTTATGGTTCCTCAAATGGAAAATTACATTGATATTTCTATGCAAAAAGCACAAGAGGTCTTTGACGCTGATCCCAACAAGGCTAAAAACCTGATAAATGGCCAATGGTTGAAGAAGCCTAGACAATCTGTTTCTAGATGGCCGAAGGGACTCCTGCGAAGCGATTTCAAGGATGACGTCAAAGATATGATCACATTTTTAAGCAGTAAAAGGCTTGCCAGAATCGTCCACTTTTCACGATTGGATGTATGAATACATCAGGATTATAAGAAGACAAAAGGTGCACATTGACTGGGGCAAATAGATCAGTGATGAAATACATGAGCAGCTGATCAATGCTCCTTCCACATTGAAATTCTATATGACTTCTTACCTGGTGTACGCGGCGGCTGTAATGAGACAATTCCCAGGTCTATCTACAAAAGGGAATCGGATGATGGTACCTGTGTACAGATTTTTCTATCAATTGGAACTGAAGGAAAGCTTTCATCACTTCAGGCGGGTCACAGATGCTTTCTTCGCGCCTTTGCTTTTCAATTTTGATCCAGCTCTTGAAAGAAGGAGGGTATCTGATGAGGCTTATAAGGTGGTAAGTAAAGTTGAATGCCTATTTCTTCAATTTCCAACTTTTACTTACTTGAGAGTAGGGTGCTACACTGGCTGTCCCTACATGCTGCCACGTTATCCTTCGGATAAGTGGGTTCTCATGGAGACATGTAGACAGTTGATTTCAGTGCAAAAAGAACGAAGAAGTAACCACAAGCGTGGATTCAAGTTCCCACTGACCATTGGCAGATATACTATCCCAACTATACAAAAGGCTAAGTCTGTTTATGCTGAAATGCAGATCATGACAATCAAGACCTACAGGTATAGGTTTGATTTTGATTACCAAGATGTCAGAAAAAGATTACAAAAGGGGCATCATCACAAGTACCGTTTTGAAGACATCTGGGCTGATTGCAGAGATGAAGAAGCCATTCGCAAAATGGATTATTGCAGGTTGACTGTTCAGCAGATCAGAGACCTTGATATTGCTGACCTACCAGAGGATTTTGTAGATCTTGGTGATATCATGAATGCTGTCTATGATGAGCAAGGAGTTGCTAAAAGCTCGTTGCTTGCAATTCAATGGTCTAGGAAAGAAATTACCAGCATAAGAGAGAGATTGAAGCCAATCCTAGCCAACACTGCAGAATGGTTACATAAGCATGGTTATGAAATGAAAAGTTTCAGAACAGACTCGGAAGGAGAAGAATCTGAAGCAGAAGCTCGCCAACAGCAAGAACTCCGCAACAAAAATAAATCAGCGGCTGTTCCCACTTCTTCACGAAGAGGTCCCAGGATCAAGTTTACTGTTGGCAAGAAAGATACACAGTTCGTCCCAAAGACAGAAACCACGGAATCCAATCCATCTCGCTCTAAAGGTAAAAAGTCTATTCCAGAGGAGGTAGATTTCGATGAAGAAGGAACTTCAAGTGATCAATCTGCTGAAGATGAAGACTCAGCAGAAGTAGACTCCGATGCAGAAGAGGTTTCTGAAAGTGGGCAAGAGTCTGACGAAGATTCTGAAGAAGAATCTGAAGGTGATTTTGAAGGTGAACCAGAATCGGAGAGACAAGAGGGTGATCAACAGGAACCCGAGCATGATCAAGAAAGAACTACTCCTCCTGAGAATGAAGTTGAGGAAATTCCTAGAACATCATCGCCTGTGATTTCCAATGTTCCTCATACCCCTCCAAATTCAAGAACTCAACCACCTCCTGTTCCCTCGTCACCTACTCCTACCACATGCATTCCTGCAGTTGAGATATCCACTATCCCTGCAGCATCAACCCCGCTTGATACTCCCTCAGTGACAAGCGTTCATACGGTTGATATACTGTCAAGCCCCTCCATCGTCCATTCCTAGCCTGTCTTCACCAACATATGATATCACTTCTGAAAATGAATTCAATCGATTCATGAATGAGTCAATGCGTGGTCAGCTCAATGTGCAATCTACAGGAGCAATGATGACAGACACTTCTATTGTCACAATACCCATGGTAACTTCAGACGTGACAATAACTTCAGAAGTAACGATGACAACTGAATTGACAGTGAATCCAGAAGTTCACACCTCCTTTCTTCCCCCTTGGCTAATATCTCAAGTGTCGAAGTGGAAAAAGCAAATGATTTCTCCGGAGGAGCTCAACCTCGAAGAGATAGTCCTTCCAAAGGCTAAAGGGAAGAAAAAGGAAAAAGTATACTCAAGGCTGAACGTTGATAAGTTTGGCCACAAGTATGTAGAGATTGGCATACCACCGCATGAAGAAGGTGATGTTAATATGGAAGACTACACGGTGACAAAAGTCTAGCTTGGCAAGGTTACCAATGAAAGTGCAAAGGCCGATGCGCAAGTGACATTGGATATCTTGGTTGGAAGACTGGATAAAGTAGAGGAAGCTCGCAATATGTACAAACAGAGGGCAGAGCATTATGCCACTGTTGTAAAGAGACTTGCAGGATCTCCAACTAATGCACAACCGCTGACAGTGGTAAGTATTGAAAACCCAGCTGTCAAGAAAGCTGAGAAGTTCGCCTCCAAAGGCAGAGTGTTGTATGATTTTGTTGAGAAGATCATAGAACACGGATCTCAGATCATAATTGCTGCAGATGAGAAAACTACCTTGTTAGCCAAGCTCACCACGGAGCTTGATAAAGAAAAAAGTGTACTTTCCCAGGAGCGTAGAGACATGGAGAAATGCCTGTTGTCATGGTCGGAGATGAAACAGGTAAAGCTCAGTAAATTGGTGGAAGTTGGGGTAATTCCTGACAAAGAAAAGTTCGTTGAGGTAAGAGAATCCTTGAAACATCGAATTCAAGTAATTCAATCTCTTACGGAGGATCTCCTCCAAGTACAGGAAGATGTCGAAGGACATCGTGTTATTCTTGAGAAAGGTATCAAAGAGTTGGCCGGTCAACTTCTTGAGGAGAATCGTATCTTCCTGCTGGCCACAGAAATATCTTAGATCTTCAAAGAAGCCATCATGAAATTGATTGACAGTTCAGACTTTTCAGAAGCCTCACTGAACGTCATTTGTGATACAAGACTCACATTGGATAACTTGAAAACGCATCTTGACAGGTGCAAGAAGGTTCACTCATCTGCCATGAGATCGATCACGAGAATTCACACCATTGTGGATTACACCGTTGGTCCAGATGAGAAGTTCGTGCAAGAGACCAGGAAGAAATATGAAGACTTCCACGCCCAAAGCAAGGAAACATGAAGAAGCTTCCTGATCTCCAGTGTTAGACATTTCCGGAGCATCCCTTTATGCATCTTGTAAATATTTCCTTACATCTTAAATCTCTTTTTGTAAATTGTAATTACACCAAGCTCGAAGATGTAATCTTTTGAAAACAAATTATACTTTGACTTTGGTCCAAGTTAGGTGAGATCTCCTAAAATCACTCACCCAACTTTCCTTAATTTCCTCAATTAGATTCCTAATTTTGCTCATCCCTCTTTCTATATAATGTGAGGGATTTCCATTGTAAAGTTTATCCTTTAGTATTTTGCAACGAAGTGCTGCCCTTTTTGAAGCAGAATTGTGAAACTTTGTGTTCTTGCTTTGTGAATGGAATTCGATCAATAAAGAAGAAGATTGCAAGCCAGACTTTGTGTTGGATTCAATAATCTGACGAATTGATCTTATTTGGTGGTGATTAGGTGATGGAATCTGAAGGACTCTAAGTAATTTATGTTAACTTTGTGTTGCATCTATTATTTAGATTTGCATTTGTGTTTTTGTTTATCTTTCGGTTGGATAATCTACAAGACTTTGTGCTTGTAATTATTCACGTTCTTTGGATACTGTTTTTGAATGATCTACAAGACTTTGTGCTTGTAATCGTTCATGTTCTTTGATAATTTGGTTGAATGATCTACAAGACTTTGCGCTTGTAATTGTTCATGCTGTTCGAGGAATTGCTGCGTCTAAGAAGACTTTTTGCTTCTAACGTGACAAACGATACACTCTTCACAAATCCACCATTGATAAAGCTACAGAACGACTTTGTGCCTTCGTGAGCTTTCCCTTTTATTTTTACTAGTTTATTGTTAATTACTTCTGGTATCTCTACGCTTTGCTTTGACAAGATAGAGGTATTGGTATTACTGCAAGTTGATCGTTTAAAGTTGTTAAGAATTGTGAACTTCCAACAGTGAAGCATTGTAAACATCTTCTCTGAAAAAAGAGAGAAGGATGAATGTAACACACCCCCCCTACTTCGTAAGTATTGTGTACATTTTGTAATTATCGCTTCTGTCAGCAGTAAGAAGGGCGCCTCCCCTTTCCGAGAGGAGAGATTTACATCTTGTTGGGTGAAAATTATGTAATCAGCTTTTCGATAGATTACACAACTTGGACTTCAGCCACAGCTATGTGAGATGTGAATCTCTCCTCTCGGACAGGGGAGGCGCCCTTCTTACTGCTGACAGGAGCGATAGTAAAACAAACAAGTAATTACAAAATGTACACAAAACTTACGAAGTGGGGGGGGGTGTGTTACATTCATCCTTCTCTCTTTTTTTAGAGAAGATGTTTACAATGCTTCACTGTTGGAAGTTCACAATTCTCAATAACTTTAAACGATCAACTAGCAGTAATACCAATACCTCTATCTTGTCAAAGCAAAGTGTAGAGATACCAAAAGTAATTAACAATAAACAAATAAAGTAAAAGCGAAATCTCACGAAGGCACAAAGTCGTTTCGTAGCTTTTTCAATGGTGGATCTGTGATAGGTATGTCGTTTGTTACGTTAGAAGCACAAAGTCTTCTTAGACGCAGCAATTCCTCGAACAGCATGAACAATTACAAGCGCAAAGTCTTGTAGATCATCCAACCAAATTATCAAAGAGCATGAACAATTACAAGCACAAAGTCTTGTGGATCGTTCAACAATAGTATCCAAAGAGCGTGAATAATTACAAGCACAAAGTCTTGTAGATTATTCAACCGAAAGATAAACAAAAACACAAATGCAAATCTAAATAATGGATGTAACACAAAGTTTACATAAATTACTTAGAGTCCTTCAGATTTCATCAATTAATCACCACCAAATAAGATCAATTCATAAAAGTATCGAATCCAACGCAAAGTTTGGTTTGCAATCTTCTTCTTTATTGATCGAATTCCATTCACAAAGCATGAACGCAAAGTTTCACAATTTTGCTTCAAAAAGGGCAGCACTTCGTTGCAAAATACTAAAGGATACTTTTACAATGAAAATCCCTCACATTATATAGAAAGAGGGATGAGCAAAATTAGGAATCTAATTGAGGAAATCAAGGAAAGTTAGGTGAGCGATTTTAGGAGATCTCACCTAACTTTGACCAAAGTCAAAATTTAATTTGTTTTCAAAAGATTACATCTTCGAACTTGGTGCAATTACAATTTACAAAAAGACATATAAGATGTCAGGAAATATTTACAAGATGCATAAAGGGATGCACCGGAAATGTCTAACAGGAGCAGGAAGCTGCTTCATGTTTCTTTGCCTTGGGCGCGGAAGTCTTCATGCTTCTTCCTGGTCTCTTGCACGAACTTCTCATCTGGACCAACGGTGTAATCCACAATGGTGTGAATTCTCGTGATCGATCTCATGGCATGAGTGAACCTTCTTGCACCAAGATGCTTTGTTATCCAATGTGAGCCTTGTATCACAAATGACATTCAGTGAGGCTTCTGAAAAGTCTGAACTGTCAATCAATTTCATGATGGCTTCTTTGAAGATCTGAGATATTTCTGTGGCCGGCAGGAAGATACGATTCTCCTCAAGAAGTTGACCGGGCAACTCTTTGATACCTTTTTCAAGAATAGCACGATGTCCTTCGACATCTTCCTGTACTTGGTGGAGATCCTCCGTAAGAGATTGAATTACTTGAATTTGATGTTTCAAGGATTCTCTTACCTCAACAAACTTTTCTTTGTCAGGAATTACCCCAACTTCCACCAATTTACTGAGCTTTACCTGTTTCATCTCTGACCATGACAACAGGCATTTCTCCATGTCTCTGCGCTCCTGGGAAAGTACACTTTTCTCTTTATCAAGCTCTGTGGTGAGCTTGGCTAACAAGGTAGTTTTCTCGTCCGCAGCAATTATGATTTGAGATCCGTGTTCTATGATCTTTTCAACAAAATCATATAACACTCTGCCTTTGGAGGCGAACTTCTCAGCTTTCTTGACAGCTGGGTCTTCATTACTTACCACTGTCAGCGGTTGTGCATTAGTTGGAGAACCTGCAAGTCTCTTTACAACAGTGGCATAATGCTCTGCCCTCTGTTTGTACATATTGCGAGCTTGCTCTACTTTATCCAGTCTTCCAGCCAAGATATCCAATGTCACTTGCGCATCGGCCTTTGCACTTTCATTGGTAACCTTGCCAAGCTGGACCTTTGTCACCGTGTAGTCTTCCATATTGACATCACCTTCTTCATGCGGTGGTATGCCAATCTTTGCATACTTGTGGCCAGACTTATCAACGTTCAGCCTTGAGTATACCTTTGCCTTTTTCTTCCCTTTAGCCTTTGGAAGGACTATCTCTTCGAGGTTGAGCTCCTCCCGGGAGATCATTTGCTTCTTCCGCTTCGACACTTGAGATATTAGCCAACGGGGAAGAAAGGAGGTGGTGATTAACTGTCAATTCAGCCGTCATCGTTACTTCTGAAGTTATTGTCACGTCTGAAGTTACCATGGGTATCGTGACAATAGGAGAAGTGTCTGTCATCATTGCTCCCCAGAGCTGTACATTGTTGATCACGCATTGACTCATTCATGAAACGATTAACTACTTTATGATATCACATGTTGCGAAGATAGGCTAGGAATGGATGATGGAGGACTTGAAAATATATCAACTGTATGAATTCTTGTCACCCAGGGAGTATCAAGCAGGGTTGATGTTGTAGGAATAGTGGATATCTCTACTGCAGGAATGCATGTGGTAGGAATGGGTGATGAGGGAACAAGAGGTGGAGGAGTTCTTGAATTGAGGGCAGGAGAAGACAGTCAAGGGTAAAGTATGACGTTTCTAGGAACTTCTCAACTTCATTCTCGTGAGGAGAAGTGTTATTTCTTTGATCATGCCCCAAGTTCCTACATCACCCTCTTGTCTTTCTGATTCCGGTTCACCTTCAAAATCACCTTCAGATTCTTCTTCAGAATCTTCTTTAGACTCTTGGTTGCTTTCAGAAACCTCTTCTGCATCGGAGTCTTCTTCTGCTGAGTCTTCATCTTCAACGGATTGATCACTTGAAGTTCCTTCTTCATCAGAATCTACCTCCTCTGGAATATACTTTTTACCTTTAGAGCGAGATGGATTGGATTCCGTGATTTCTCGCCCGACTGACTGTATCTTCTACAAGAACTTGATCCTCGACCTTCGTGAAGAAGTGGGAACAACTGCCGATTTATTTTTCATGCGGAGTTCTTGTTGTTGGTGAGCTTATGCTTCAGATTCTTCTCCTTCCGAATTTGTTATGAAACTTTTCATTTCATAACCATGCTTATGTAACCATTTTGTAGTGTTGGCTAGGATTGGCTTCAATCTCTCCCTCATACTGGTAATTTCTTTCCTAGACCATTGAATTGTAGGCAAAGGCCTTTAGCAATTTCTCACTATCATACAAGATTCATGATATCACCATCCAGAAATCTCCGTAGTCAGCATATCAAGGTCTCGATCAATAACAATCAACCCGCACAATCCATTTTAAGTAATGGCTTCTATCTTCAGATTTTCACCTGCATGTCTTCAAAACGGTACTTGTGATGACGACCCTTTTGTAATTTCCTTCTGACATACCGATAATCAAAATCAAACCTATACCTGTAGGTCTTGATTGTCATGATTTGCATCTCAGCATAAACAGATTTCTAGCCTTGTGTACCGCTGATAGT
This sequence comes from Sequoia sempervirens, assembly GCA_007258455.2. Lineage (NCBI taxonomy): Eukaryota > Viridiplantae > Streptophyta > Pinopsida > Cupressales > Cupressaceae > Sequoia > Sequoia sempervirens. Next base: position 365,206,518 of record VDFB02075321.1, read on the forward strand.
ATATCCGCTTAATGTTCGGGCAACTTGAATCCACGCTTGTGGTTGCTTCTTCGTTCCTTTTGCACTGAAATCAACTGTCTGCATGTTTCCATGAGAACCCACTTATCCGAAGGATAACGTGGCAGCATGTAGGGACAACCAGTGTAGCACCCTACTCTTAAGTAAGTAAACGTTGGGAATTGTAGAAATAGGCATCCAACTTTATTTACCACCTTATAAGCCTCATCAGATACTCTCCTTCTTTCAAGAGCTGGATCAAAATTGAAAAGCAAAGGCGCAAAGAAAGCATCTGTGACCCGCCTGAAGTGATGAAAGCTTTCCTTCAGTTCCAATTGGTAGAAAAATCTGTACACAGGTACCATCATCCGATTCCCTTTTGTAGATAGACCTGGGAATTGTCTCATTACAGCTGCCGCGTACACCAGGTAAGAAGTCATATAGAATTTCAATGTGGAAGGAGCATTGATCAGCTGCTCATGTATTTCATCACTGATCTGTTTGCCCCAATCAATGTGCACCTTTTGTCTTCTTATAATCCTGATGTATTCATACATCCAATCGTGAAAAGTGGACGATTCTGGCAAGCCTTTTACTCTGTTTAAAAATGTGATCATATCTTTGACGTCATCCTTGAAATCGCTTCGCAGGAGTCCCTTTGGCCATCTAGAAACAGATTGCCTAGGCTTCTTTAACCATTGAGCATTTATCAGGTTTTTAGCCTTGTTGGGATCAGCGTCAAAGACCTCTTGTGCTTTTTGCATAGAAATATCAATATATTTTTCCATCTGAGGAACCTTAAACACAATGTCAAAGAAATCCGGGTCGAGTCTTAGAATCTTGTGCCCAGAAGAATCGATCACACTTCTACTTTCTCTGATGTAGTGAGACGCCACCTGAAGAACAAACTCCGTATTATGTGCCGCTGTAGGGAACATTGCTACCAAATGAAGGTTGCTGTGTACAATTGCTCTCATTGCATCAGGAAGAGGCTTCGTCTTTGTTTGCTTTGCAAAATCAACCAAGTCTTGATGGCCAACCTCTGTATCTTTTATCTCTTCCACCTTGGAGACCACTACGGTCGGCGGATAGACGCCTTGATATTTGTACTTCATTTTGCCTTTTGCTTTCGAAGAAGATGGAGGTTTACCGACAGTCATCAGAAACAACTGGAACTTTGATCACTCAGACTTTGAAGATCTTTGAAAAGAAACTGCAAGGTGTTGAGCCATAAGAACATTAGTCGTTAGGTAGCATGGGGATGCGTGAAATGAGCAATGATGATGGGAAAGCGTGGAGCGGATGACAAGGCACGCAAAACGATGCACAAAATGGAAGGAACAAGGTTCAGGAGTGAAATGGACAGAAATGAAGTTCATTTGGAAAAAGATTGTGAAAAGTGTAAAGGCGCACTTTTTCAGCGCCATTACACTTTTGTAAATTCAGGCATTGATGCAGGGGCGCTGAAAAATAGCGCTCCTGCATTTCTCAGAGTTAGAATTTATTTCAAAATGACAGGGCGCACTTTTTCAGCGCCTCTGCATCTGAAACATGGTTTTGGAAAACAGATGTAATGGTGCATGAAAACGGCACTTGAGGTTTTAAAATTGTTTGTCCACATGTAGTTGCAATTAAAATTCGTTTCATCACCATTGTAAAAGTGTATAAGAGCCAAAGAAACCTTCTTACGAAACAAGAGATTTCTCAATGTTCGCACCAAAGCATTATAGAGAGGACGACAAGGAAAGATGTTAGCACAAAAAACGTTGGAGTGAATAGCAAGAGAAATGCGTTGAAAACAAAACGCAAGAGTTCCATTGCGTGAGGGTAAGAGGAAAAACGTGAGAGTAAGAGGAGAAAGCCACGCAAAAACGCCATGAAAAGGAGGCAAGCGAAGAACACGCAAGACCAAAAATGCGAATGAAGAGAAAGAATACGCGTGGGATGAAAAACGTAGAGAAACGCATATGTAAATCTCTAGAAATATACAAAAACGAATGAAGAATAAAGAGAAAGCAAGGGTAACGACTTACCAAGATGAAACTCGAAAAACGTTGGAGAAGAGCTTCGAATTTTTCTAAAACGTGATTGTAGTTTGAAGAGAACTCGCCCAGCAAGAAGAAAAGATCATGAACAATGAAAATGGCGAACTAAAACACTTTTAAGTAAAAGAGAAAATCGAAAACCTAAGTCAAGTCGAGCAATAAATTTAGGCACGAAAAGTGGCACGATTGACGAAAAATGCTAAAATCATGAAGAAACGCGCCAAAGCCAGAAAAAGGCTAAGTGTCAAGTAAAAAGTGTAATAGCGCACTTTTTCAGCGCTATTACATTCATCAAAGATTTCACTTTCATGCAAGGGCGCTAAAAATTAGCGCCACTGCATTTTTCATACTTAGCCAAATTTTGGCTTGAGAGCAGGAGCGCACTTTTTCAGTGCAACTGCATCTTTCGCAATTTGCTAAGTACGAACAGTGAGACTTCGCGAAGGGGCTCGTTTGGAAGGTCTTCGCGAGGCGAACATGGGGGGATGCTCGAATTGACTATTCGAGGCTTTGGAACGCATTTCGAGGTGGCTTGAAAATCACTTCGTTATGCGTACTTGAACTTCACAAATCCTAGGAAACGGACAAGTTTCGTAGGGGGGTTATCCGTGGAACGAGCGCTGCTAGATTCCGTGATAACACATCTCACATAGCTGTGGCTGAAGTCCAAGTTGTGTAATCTATCGAAAAGCTGATTACATAATTTTCACCCAACATTTTAATACCCCCAATTTGGTCTAAAGACACAACTTTTTATTGCAACCTTTTTACAAAGGACATGTCTCTTTGTTTTAATTAACTAATTAATGCTCTTCTAATCACTTTTTAGGAATAATTAGTTTATTAACATTATTCCTTGATAGAGATTGCCGATCTGCCTTAGATGAGTTCACTGCTCTTATATGCTTAATAATCATTTCTAATCATTGCTCTTTGAAGTCCATTGTTTCTTGGATTCTTGGATTCTCGATTCCATATGAGGCCGGCTAATATTAATAATTTTAAGGTTTTAACTTTATAAGGGAAGGTGATATGATATAAATATCATTGGCCATCAGTCTACTTATTGCATGGTAGGCTGGAAAGATATATTAATGCCCAGGTAACTTCAACTTCTCACGTCAAATCCAAGTCTTGGCAATGGCGTGATAATCCTTGGTGCCAAGATGTCGGCTTTATTCCATATTCTGCGATGGTTCATAACACTGTCGACAGCCTTTCCATTGCCTTCAATCATCAATCAATTCGATGGCTATGAAATACGTTTGATCATCGACACCCGACCATGAAGTGCATACATATGAACTAGCAATGGCAAGAAATAAAGCAATGACTCACGAATGTTGATTAGCTAGTATATTTGTCGTCCCACAGAAATATAAGAAATGCTCGCCCAGATTGGAATAATCAAGACAGAGCTGGTCAAACATAGTAAATACTTCTCTGATGTTAGCATTGGCCAGCTAGGATAATTAAATAATCAATATCAATTGCCCAAACTGGAGTGGGGTTATTTCAGGCCTTCATGATTCCTTCTTTCACCTCTTCATCATGAGATGGAGGCACAATTCTAGGCTTAGCTACATAACATTTGGGATTTAGAGCATAGGCTACCATATGAAGCAGGGTGTTTATAGTGTTCCACTATCGCATCACAATGGACCTAAGATGTTGTAATATTCACCCTCTTTTTTTTTTTTTTTTGAAATTTAACTTCAACTAAAAATGAGATGCATAACAACTTCCTTTACACTTTCTGGTCACCTAGTTCTTGAGATGGGAAAGATGAGAGCATACGGTGAAATGATCAATATAACAAGTAATTTGCAGAAGCTGAAAGAAATAGCACTAGGTGGCAAGCTAGGCAATTGCACTTATTCAATAGAGTGCATATCCCAAACTAACAGAAATAAACATCCACTTATTCAGTGGGAAAGCTTATTAGTTATTTCAGAACAATAACAACTACTCTTCCACTTTTTCCAATGGTGAGTGATCACAACTTTATCACTTATTCAGTGGGGTAAGTATCAACAAATAAACAAGCTAGTCATTGACAGTACTACCATTCAATGTTACAATATTAATGCTTAAAGGAAAGATCTTTGGCGGTATGACCATCCAAAGTTTTTCAAGTTAACTCAAATGCATTACAAACACCAAATAAGAGGATTGAGTGTTGTTACAAAATGCTGATAACAGAAATGAATGCTGCAACAGTCCAAAACTGAACCAAATGACAAAGATATAGCAGTTATTCAGAAACCCATCATCAAATATACCTCAGATAGATTAAATAAGGTAAATTGCTGCTCTGAAATCAACTGTAACTTTCTGGTAACACGTCTGATCAGCAATGAAATCACCCAGAAATACCACCAACTCACATCCAACACACCAGGAATGAATATAGGCTGTAATATCACCTCCAAAACTCAGCCAAACTACACCACAATGCCCTGGAAGAGGAGTTATATGAATATTAGATTAATATCTGAAAACTTATGTGGAGGTCTGACAAATGAAACATGTTTGCAGCTGGAGCACTTATGACAGGAGAGAACAACAACTCCAAACCCAATGTAAATCCCAATGTGCACTTCCCAAAGGGCCAAAATGCCTACACCAAACCAAGGTGTCACCAACCAATGAGGGAAGAACCCCAAAGCAGCAGCGATTCTTCCTCAAATCCTCACACCCGATAGACAAGGTATGGCCTCAGGAAAAATTCATAAATCTGCCCGTAAACTGTATGGCCAACATGAAATCATGTCTTTCAGGACCTAAGTTACTGGTTCGGGTATGCGTGCAGGGATATATATATTAATATGTATGTATATATATAGATTTATATGCATATGTTTGTATGTATGTATATGTGTATGTATGTATATATGTATTAATATATCTACACACACGCACGCGCACGCACACACACACACACACACACACACACACACACACACACACACATCTGTGTGTGTGTGTTCAATCTATAAATTGTAAATTTGTCAATTTTTATATATAGTAAATTTAAATTATTAATAATAAAATAATATTATAATAAATTTAAAATATTAATAAGTTTAATCTTTATTTAAATACTTAAATTTGTTAATATTAAAATAAAACAATAGTATATTTCTTAAATTCTAATTAAATATTTGAATTTGTTAAATTGTATATATTAATAATTTAAATTTTAAATCAAATATTTTAAAATATAAAATATCGATCTATTAAATGTTAATTTAAAATTTATAAAAAATAAGACAATAAAATAAAATAATAAATATCTCGAGTTCAAATTTTTGTACTCTACAAAGAGAGATCGATTCTCCTTGTTCAGAGATCAATTCTCAAGTTAGCTGAGGCGGAGGTAGGGGCACCTATGACAGTAGCAAATCCAACAACTTATCCTTGACTGCTTAAAGGAGACTAAGAAGTAATTTCCGACCGTCATCATTATTATTAAAACCTATAAAAAACTTAATAAAAATTCACCGAATTTTGCAAAACCCTGGGTGTACCCGTGAGCGGACCAAAAAAGAATCTGCACCCGTATCAGACCCACACGGGTACGGGGGGAAAAATTGACGAACTTGGTAACTCAGTTTAGGACTGAACAACAACAATAAACACTTCCCAAACCCTTTGAGATCACATTACAGGAGGTATGGCCAGCCAGGGGTTTGCAACAAGTATGACCTACTTATGTGGAATGGTATGGCCATTAGGGAATAGAAATTTCCTCCACTCGCCCTTTCAAACAGTCAACAAATATTAATAGTAACCAACTCCATCAAAAAAACAAAAATCCTTCTCAATACAAATCAAAAACTCTCATATCTACAATCCAATCTGGAACACTAATTTGAAGCACAATGGTGATCTTTGAAATGAAATCAGTCTAGTCTAGCTAGGGATTATCTTTCAAATCCAATACTAGAAATATTGAAAGGGTTTTCATCCTCAAAAGATTGTGGAAGAACTCAAGTTCATTCCAACAACATAATAATATCATTCACAAAACTATCCCCAAAATGAGCCCCAACACCTTATAGCTTTTTGGATGGAATTATACAATTTAAAAATATAATATTTCACTTTATTTCCCTTACAAAGACCTTTTTGAAATAATAAAAACATTTTATGTGCTAAGGCCCCCTTATCTAGGCATCCAACTTTTAAAACACTTAATCACCTTTCCAACGAGCTATTACACTAAGTTGTCTGTTTATAATTTCTCAACATTATACAACATTAGTGATATATTAATTAATAACTCAATAACTCATCCAAATTGCGGACAACACTAAAATTGCATCGGAAACAAATTTTGATCATACCCATGTGATTATGAAGATTTGGGATGATGATCGGAGCCAATCAGGCGACTTATTAAAAATAGATGATCTCTCCAAGAAATTTGGAGAAGCCATCAAAAGTTGGAATTCACTTCAGAAAGTGTTAGGACGATCCATATTGGCCATTGAGCTCATTGCCATCAACAACAACCCTGAAATATTGAACCTATGCATTCCAAAAAATTTGGAGTTCCCCTAACACACTAATTAGCCCATGGAAGAGCTTGGAAACTTGACTAATTGTGCACAAATCAAATTTACTAAAAATGGGGACATTACTATAAATTGCTTGTTTTATGCTATCAAAGGTCTCATAAATCTCTCCAAGGCTAGGAGTTTGTATTAGCATATCTTATTACTTGCATAATGGGCTCAATGAAGGAGCAAACATATTTGCAAGTGCAAACAAGTTGCAAAATAAAAATCTTAAAAAGATTGAGAATCAAAGGCTCAAATGATAATGTGAATGCTATTCCAAAGAATAAAAATAATTAACAAGTTAGAAACATTAATAAATTAACTTTTAAAAATTTAATAATAAAACCAACAAGTTTCTTACCTCATTGTGGACCACCAATCATCATAAAGGATTTTTTGTTTTACATTTATTCCTTTAAGTGTGCTTGCATCTGACCATCTACCCCACTTTCAATTAATTACCATTAATTGTAAAGCGTCTTGGACCTCAAGCATCCTCTCTAACAAATTGAAGTAGTTGACATATATAGTATCTACGGGCGTGAGGAATTCCTTCCTTGAAAAAGTCTTGAACAAAGCAAGTGAAGTGTGATGGTTGCAAATGAACATTTGCACATCTCTAGTCTCTATCACCACTACCTTCATCCAATCTATCTTCCCAATATCTTTGAATGTATTATTCAATGCATGAACACAACTTGAGGTCAAAAAAATGTGTTTGTAAGCACCCTCCACCATCAAGCCAGATAACTTACACAAATGGTTGAATGGGTCACTACAACATTAGAGGCTCTAACCTCTTCTTTGGCGTCTTTAAAAATTTGAAATTGGAAGTCTGCATCCTTTTTTCGTCTATGAACAATCAATAGCTCTAGGAAAATAAGAGCCAATTGAACTTGTGACAATAATATTGATGAGTGATTGATGTTTGGTATTGGTCCACCCAACTATGATGATGGAGCATCCATCCCTTATCTAGGTTTTTTTCATCTCTTCCATCAACATACTCACCCTAGAATATTCTCTATCAAGGAGGATGGTGCATAGCTTATGTTATCTAGGTGGGACAAATGAGGGACCAATAGCTATCACATCTTTGAACATTTTTTTAAAATAGGGTGAATGTGCCGCATGAAATGGTATGGCATGATCATAAAAAAACTTGGTGATAGAAAACTCAACCACATTTCATGATTGTATGTTAAACATATCTGCAACATTAGTAATTCTTTCTTTCCCTTGGTAGAAGTAGAATCCTCTCCCCCTTGAATTCCAACATCCACGGATCCTAGGCAATGACACCCTAGGCTGCATACTCTACAATGGAATTCCCTTCTTTCTTGCCTACTCCTTCATATGCAATCTAGTTGCCATAACCTTCTCAATTGGAGTTATAGTTTCACAACTTTTCACCCCTTGACCACCTATCCACAAATGATGACAATAAACTCAAGTTTAGCTGTCCCTATAATCTTTTTTGTGTAAATTGCATAGCCCTACTCTACTCCTTGAATTTTTTTCCTTATATTTGTCTATTCGCGATGCAAGTGGTAAGAGAGGTTTCTTGGGGTTAATTGGCCCTTTTGCTTAGATTTTGAGGAGTTCAAAAGGACATTCAAATGGGTATTTTTTTACTTGCTAGCCTTGCTACACTTCCTCTCCTAGAAGAACCCCTAGTGGCAGCCATACTTCTATTACTTCTAGCTTTACTTCTTTCTTGCATTTGAACTTCAACCTATTCATCTGACTACACTTGTTGCTTCTCATTGTTTTTTTGTTAAGAATTTAAAACAGAGTTGCAAGTTCAAATAAAAGAACCAAAAATTCAAAATGCCCTCCCTATGTGTTTAAAGATTTGAAAAAAATCTAAAAAAACAAGAAAAAAAGAACAAACAAATGTTAGGTGAAGAACATACCTTAAATGTAGTGGATTTGTTGCTGTAGTACTTTATTTCCACTGTGGTTCTCTTGTTTTTTCATTGCTGTTCTTCTACACAAGTTTGCAAATGTTAAAATGAGATGTTTTTTTTTGTTTTTGGTTCTTTTGAGGGTTCAATTAGGTTTAGATATTATTTAAAGGGGTTGGGGGGTGAGGGGTCCTTGTGGGCTTTCCCTTCCCTTTTTTTAATTAAAAATGTGTTTGGGATAGTGTTGGGTTGTATGGGACGGCTAGCTAGCCCCTAATTATGTCCCCTAACCAATGGGAGATATTTTGGAAGTGTTTCCCTTTTTTTTTAAAGGAGATGGGGCATGGTGGGACAGGGCGTTTCGTAGGCATCTTTGCATCCCCGAAACGTCCCCTATAGGGGATAGTGGCAAAAAGGGTAGGGGATGTTCTCTAGGGAGCATTGAAAGTTTTCTTTGTAGTGAATACGTTGAACTAATTCATGGTTGAGTCAAGGAAAGTTAATTGAACTGTTGCAAGGCATGTGCTTCGATATTTGAAGGGTGCTTGAGCCCATCGAGTTGTTGGACTCTCCTTGTATGTAAGCATGTTGTAGCTAGTAGGATGCAAGACACTATGTACAACTGCAAGCTTCTTCGCCCTCCTAGAAGTTATTTTGATCCTCTTAATAGAGTGGATGAAGCTATAAGTAGATCAATTCCTCACAATGATAGAACAATTAGAAACTTGGGAAAATAGACAAATGGCTAGTGTGATTGTGAAGGAATTAAGCCCATGCACAATCCACCAAAGAATTGGATACTCTTGAGTTGTAGTCTCCTTATCCATTTGGTCTCTTTCGGATGTCCTCATAAGAGTGGAATTTTTTTCCACTCAGTATGAATGATGCTAGTTATAAAATCATACCTTTTAAATAGCTTTCATGAACCCTGTCTTCTCCTCAACTTCTTGTATAGGGGTAACTTTGTTAGGCTTTTGCACGTACTACTTTGGGTTCAATGCATTCGTAGCTATGCGCAAGTGAGTGTTAGGCTTCTCCCATTTATTATGAATTATTGGCTGAATATGTTCAATGTAGAACTGCAATGTGGGGTCTTTGCCTTGTATAGTGGTCTTCAATTGGCCAAGCGTAATGACAATGCACTCATACACGTCTCCAAGGCTAGGTGCATTAGAGAATAACATTCCCATAATTAATGAATTTGAAGATTGGAGTAATGATTGAACTATGTATTTCTCATCAGCTTAAAAGTGTCACTCTTTGCCACCTCCTTCATCCCCATCTCCTACTCTTACTTAGAATCAGGCCATTGATTCCACTTTGCTATCATGATTATTAGTTGCAATGCCTCTTGCAACTCAAACATCCTCTTCAAGAGAATAAAGTACGATGCATAGTTAGTCTCAATAGGTTTCAAAAACTCCTTGGAGAATGTCTTGGGTGGTTATACACAAACATCTACACATCTCTAGCATCATTAACTATCTCTTTAACTTGACTAATTTTGTCTGTCTTTGAATGCATTATTAATGGCATGCACACAACAAGGAGTGCCACATCTGTCAATACTTGCACTACATTCTTTGGCTTGACCTTGTCAATGGCATGTCTAGGGATTTGGAATTGAAAGTCAGCATCCTTGCGGTACCTTGAAAAATTGATAGAACTAAGGAAGTAAGGACCCTTTGTAGATGTGACCATGATGTTGATTAGAGGATGATGCTTGATGTCTGTCCACCAATCTATCACTATGCTACATTGATTAGTGACACAAGTAGCCTTCATTTTATCCATTAGAATATTAATCGTGGAATAGTTCTTATTCAAAATTGTTGTGCTCAATTTTGTCTCCCTTGGTGGCACATAAGATGGTCTTGCTCTTATTATCTTTGCCACAACCTCTTAATAATAAGGAGATAGCCAAATGGAATGGAATGCCATTGGCAAAAAATAATTTGCAAATGACATCATTTGTTTCATCCTTATTTTGCACATTGAATAACTCTACCATCATGTTTGTAGCATCATTACTACTAGTCATTCTATGTTCCACCCTCCTTAGGCTTTGTTGCCTCCTAACTACATAGAAAAGTACAAAGATGTGGCTCTTGGGAAGTCCTAATACTAGTAGGAGTAGGACCCCTCAATGGCAGAGATGTAGGTACAAGTATTTGATCTTCACCACAATCTTATGATCTATTTATTTTAACTCTTTTTTTGAGTGAAAATTACTTACATAAATCTATATAATTGTCTTGGAAATGAAGGAGGTGTGCATTCATTCTTGTATTGCTGCCCTAAAATTCAAGTTCACTAAAATTACATCTCCATAGCCTAGTGTTCCTTGCTCCCCTAGGATTTGCTTGTAATTTGGTTACAAATCATCTTAAAGGGGATTTCTTATTGAAGGGACCCTTGGCAAATTCTTCTAATAACTTGGAAGGGCAATTAAAATGTGCATTGCCAATAGACTCAAACTCTCAGATTTAATCCCTATAGGCTCTTGTTGACCCTCTTCATCACTCATGTTGGTCATAGTGATATTGCAAGAAATGAAATTTATGGTTACCATATATTTTTCGTAATATCATTAAGTTATGTATGAGCTCAAGACATAAGGATTTAGTTTTTTCTCACTTAAAGTCACACATAGTTCAAAAGCAAAGGATACACAAAAATAGGAATCCTTGTTCTTCAACTGCCATCAATGAAGGTTTTCACTCTTGTTTTTCTTACTTTAAGTCACACAAAGTGCAGAAGCATAGGATACACAAAAGATGAAATCCTAATTTAGCTAGTATTAAATAATAATAAAATTTAAATCTTAATCTACTATTCAATGCAAATTTGTATATAAACATTTCAAAATTAAATAAATAAATAAAAAACCTAAAATGTTTGTCATAAATGTAAAGTTAATATGTAAGCCCCTAAATGCTGCTTTTAGGGTTGTCTAACTGCTGTTTTGATAAAAACAGCAGTTCAACAAACCTAAGACCAACATTTTATAATCATAAATGATTTGATGAATAATTTATTGTATATTTAAGTTGAAAACAAAACAAAAAAAATCAGATTTAGCCATCTAGGATTTGACAATTAAAATAAAAAATCTAAATCCCAAAAGATGAGGGGCCATGGCTTACCTTGAAGGATTGACAACTTCTGGCTTGGTCAATGTGTTGAAACTTGAACACTTGACGCTTGTTCTTCCTCTTGCTATTGCTCTAACTCTTGCCGGCTTGCTTGCTCTTGCTCTTACTACGGAACTTGCAGCTTTGCTCAATGCTTCTAACTTTCTAAACTTTGATAGTGATTTGGAAGGAGATTGTGAGGTGTATTTGTAGTTTTTTGGAGTGCTTTAGGCATGAGTGGAGTGCATAAACTTTTAGGGTTAGGGTTGGGGGCATGAACATGAAGAACAATGTTTGATTTTTTATAAAATTTGCTTTTTGGAGGTTTTTGATATAGGGAACAGTCGACAGTCTTTAAGATGCATGAGAGATGCTTGGGAGTTTCCTCAAAGTCCTAGGGATGTCTAGAAGTCCCCCCAACATTCTTAACAGGAGAGGTGTTCCCTCTTTGAGAGAGATGTCCTAGGGACATCCCCTGCTTGGTGGTGGCATATGGGGGGACGATGGTTGGACGTTTCTTAGCCATCCCCAAATCTTCCCCATTTTTGAAAATGTCATTTCTCCAGAGGGATGTGTCCCCATGTAACAATATAGTTAAGTGATGGGGGAGAGCTTCTCTCTACTAGGAAGCTTGGCTAGTAGACTTATGATGGAGACTAGAACAATCAACATCAATGTGGCTTGTTTCAAAGCATCTACGGCGATGAAAAGCAAGACCCTTAGTCTAAAAGCTACTTCCTTAAGCAATATGTCACTTTCAACACAATATCTACTAGGAGATCTTTCGAAATATCAAACTCAACTAGTATTCAGGTAAAAGTTTTTTGTATGAAAGTAGAAGTTGCCACATATATAGACAAAAACCTTTCTAGACAATTACCAATCGCTACAAAATAAGAATTAATCAAAAATTGGAGAGGGAAGCTTGGAAGCTAGACCCAAATCAGCATGACATTAAAAGACTCCATCAAAGGGTTGAAATTTGGAAACCATGGCTTCACGAGGGGTGAATGATTCCCCCATAACCAAACCCGATATTATCAAGAATGTCTCTATCCTTGGGGGATTCAAACATTACAACAAAAAATCCCCACACATAGGTGTAAAATCCAAGATGGCTATCCATGTGTGGCCACCAATTTCTTGACATCCATTTGTGCATTTCAGGAACACTACGCCTGAAGTGATTGAAATAATAGAGCAAACCACATTCTAAGAAATGTTCCTCTCCTTTCAATACTTCTTCCCCAAAGACTAAAATAGGGAATGACGTAGCTCATTGGAGAGGTTTTAATCCTGCTCTGGATTTATCTTGCAAGCTGTTATTCATAAGATATGTCATCCTCTAACTCAGAAGCTGCCACTTGTTGGCCCACAACAAAAGCAAATGATTTCTTAGGATGAGATTTACTAGGAGTAATAACTTTTTCAGCATTTCTAGTGCTGCCATTAATGTTAGTTGCTTCCTTAACCACAATCTTAAAATACATAAAATCTCATTTTTAAGACAATGTTAGTAATTGTATATTTTGTCTATACCTTGGTGTCTAGTGTTAATTTAGTTTTCAGAGAGTTTCCCCATATAATTTGAAGAGAGGCTTTACTAATAGAGACTTGGGCAAAAGCAAGACCTTCAAACAAGGACTCCAAACAAATTCAACTAATAGTAGTTGAAACGGTACAATATCAGTATATGCTCATGCTTTGACTTCTTATGGACATTTTTATATCCACTCCTTATAAGTTGTTCCAATAATTTGTAATTCAACCAATTGCCAAATCGACTTTAGCTTGTTTAATAAAATTTTATATCATATTCATTTTATATGATTCAACTATATCATAAGTTTTGGTTGTGCTGTGCAAAAAGCACATATAAAATTCAATAATAATGAATGCTCAGCCACTTGTTTTAGCCAACTCTTTCTAGTGTTTGCTGTAGAGCTGCCAGCATATTGCCATAATCTGATGGTGCTTTCTTTTATGTTTGAATTGCTGCAAATATTAATGTGTGTCCACAGCAGCAGTGCAGCATCTGACTGCTAAGAGTACAGCTTCAGGTTCATGCATATAAATGGTGATGCCTTATATTCTTGGCGCTGCTCCTCTTGTTTCTTGTCTCTCACATGCAGCCTACAGTCCATGAATCTCTTAACTACAAAGTGTTTGCATCACGCCTCCCTAATCCACCATGTGGACACTCACCTGCAGAATTATGCTTTGCAGAGATGATATGAAGTATGAATATCATTTTATGAAGTCTTGACAGTCGATTCTTTCTGCTATTTAATTAGAAGCACACAACCATAAATATAATGGTAAAAAGGGCTGGCTCTGATACCATGTTGATGTAATAAATTGGAGCACAAGCAGGTAGGTTTACATTACATTATGCAACTTCTTATATGCAAAAAGTTAAATAACAAATGCAAAACTGTGCAACAACATACCAACAAACTTTGTGCTTAGCAGAACAATTTGTCTATTATTAAGTAAACGAAAACAGCTACGGTGCCTAAATGTTTGAATCTAATTTATAGATGGCATTGCCCAAAGTTAGTTGTCTTGCGTGTTTGTAACATGCCAACCCTTCGATAAAGTAAAAAATTTCTAAATTTACACCATATGAGTAAGTAAATTAGGTAACAAGCCATTGCAAATAATTTTTTTTCTTTCTTTATTGAGAATATATGAACAAGATTCCATATCAACTTACAATAAAGATTCCGTTTCATTACAATACTTCACAAATTACATCAGAACGAGAATACATACATTCACATACATAGCTCCAATGAGCTTTAGAACTAATAGTTGTAAGATGGTCTAGGATCCCTTTCTTTCAAATCTTGGTTCTTCTATTGCCTGCTATGGAGGAGAAGCATCAGCTTTTCTGCCAACCATGGACTCATAATGCAGTCCCCCGCACATCTATCATTCGATAGATGGCCCTTCCCTTCAACGAAGAGATTGGTAGAGTAATCGATAACGACAACCAACTGAGCATAGTGTCGTGTCCTACATAACTAGAACTTTGTAATCCCACAATTCCGAACTAGCATGTAATACTGGATCATGGTGAACTGACAGTGTTAGTCTTGGTAGTCACACAACCTAGAGTGGAGTCTCAGACATTCACACTACTTTGATCAAAGAGTTTTATTCAGTAAACGACTGAGAGTCATCTATCACATACACTACTCAGGGCCGATTTGACTTAAGGCTATCTTAAGCTACGCATAGGTATTTCCTTCAATGGATAGTCCATCATCTCAGATAACCTACAACCATATTAATCTACTTGGAATTAACTACTTAACTAGTAAGTACACAAGCTAGGTATTTCCTCAATGGATAGTCCATCATTCCAAAAATAACCTATATACTTGGATAACCCTACTTACATGTAAGTATATTAAACCCTCTCCCATATTGGATGACCTCTCCTAGGAGTAAACACAAGCTTTCCTAGTTAAATCAATAACTTAGCTAAGTGTACCATATGTGCCTTTCATGTTCATTCTAGTATATAATACATATGATAAACACTCATCTCCTACTATGGAGTAAATACAAACACATTGCAACCCACGTTCAAACATATCTAGTATAGTTAAATACCTATGTCAAACAATCTCTTTGACATGTCTAGTATAATTAAGTACTTGTGTCAAACAATCTCTCCTATCATGGAGTACTTAAAAATACATTAAGAAAACAGCATAATAGCTTCAACTTCCTTTCCAAAATAATCTAAATTCTCTAATGCATATACTGGAAAAGACCTCTCGACCATGCATACAAGACTTATCTTTCAAAAGTAAAAAAATCAAAGAAGAAGATATCCCCATGCCTGTTATCGTTTATCCCAATTAATGGCAGCAGTGCAGCCTTCTCCAACAGTAATCAGCTTGAAATCAGCTTCTCACCACAACTCTTTCTCACTTGTTGATAGCTCACTTCCCTCAAACAAATATAATACCTCTTACTCACAAAAGGCTACTCTATTTCTCACTCACAAAACATAACAATATGGCTGGTAATAACTCAGTAGCAATGACTACAAAAGACGTATATCTCTTGGTAAAACTGCGTCTCTCACAAGTGAAAAAGAAGAATGCGTCCCTCACAAGTGAAATTGTTCGACTATTTATAGAGCAACCAAGCAATCAGAAAGCCTATAGTTTAGGCATGTAAAATGACAACAAGCTTCATGCAAAACACTCAGCAATAAGGTGGCGATAAAATAAACTCAGACTCAGCAAAACCTCCTCCAGATCAACTTACATCTTTGACAGCAATTCAAAGACCAATTCAAAATGCACATGGAGAATTCAAATTCTTCTCCAGCAAAGACATCTACAGGAAAATGCTTCAAGAGGTGGCACCAACTTTCAGCATCTATCCCTATTCTTCTGCCCACGGAAATAGTCAATAATCACAAGGCAACACATATAGCTGGTCGACTTGGTCTGGGATTGACAATCAACACATTATTGAGTGCATTGACCTCTCATATCTTAGCACTGTCTACAACTGGATACACAACATTCAAATGCTTGTTGATCGCCTTTACCATGTTGACTATGTCTCATTTTATCGACCAAGCATGAATCGGTCTATTTCCTTTGGTAATACGTACCACTTTTAAGCAATGCGCTGTTAGGTATTTAATCCACCCATATTAGATTGCTGTTTACTAAGACGTCTTTCCATAAAGCTTTGTCCAAGTCAAATACTTCATATGATTTAACTCTTATTGCCATCCATGTGGCATAACACGTAGCTTAGGTGTTGCTGTGTTTTGCATACTGTTGACTTTGTCAACTTCTATCCTTTATGTGCCTAACTCTTTTAACAGCAGATTCACTTAACTATGCACTTGATATCTATTCTATATTAACCTTTAGTTTGCTGTGCATTACCTTCTATACTCTTGCGCTTCAACTCATGAGCCATATTTAAACATGCCTTCTTACAATTCTACTCCCTACGTGGTCTAAGGCATTCATCTATATGCTTTGTTTTAATAAAGCCATACCTTACTTTATGGCTGCGCCTCTATATAAAATGCATCCACTATATATATATATATTTAATACGGTGCTACCCTTAAATTTTATATATTATATATATACATGTTAAAACATTCTTTGACAAGAACTCATATAGCATTTAGTCCCACTATAAGACAATCATTTAGAAATATATATATGCATAATACATACACACACACACACACACACCTCTATATAAGCATTACGCTTATGTGTATATATATATGTATTCCCATATATATACACAAAAGAACATTAATAATGTCGGCACACACACACACACACACATATATTCGATGATAAATATAATAATACTATTTTGCGTATATATGCAAAAGTATATATTATATATTATTCGTTAAGTATATATATTCGCATATATGTAATTGATCCCTCGAGTGAGTATGTTTGTAAGTATTCCTACTTACACATATGTGCATATGATTGTGCTCTCACATACAGATCAATGTATGTATATATGCATATACATGTATACTTTTGACGTAGATATGTATTGATAGTAGGCTCAAAGACACATAACATCATAATTTATATACATATATGCATATCTATACATATGTCGTCATACCTGTTTGGACATCCCATTATATCCATCGTACGTGTATGCCGACATATGCATATATATGTATGTATGCATATATCCAAACACTCATTCAACCACACAAACAAACACATTAGTATAAGGAAGGTCTCAAAAGCTCAAACAGATAACATCACCCAATAATGCACTCGATAGTAAACAAGACCTTTACTAATGCAGATATTTCAAACTAGGGACAACTCACCAACTTCCCACTTCTATGTCTAGACTCAACCAAACTACTATGGTGTGTGTATGTTCAAATAGTTTACATTACTAGTTATTCGACCAAGATCTTCTCCCGAGTGATACTTCCCCTCCACCTGGAGAATGAACATTTACCTGCAATCACTAACACATGCACTTGGCAATCAATTGTTCAAAACATATGCAGTATACATAAACATTTCCAAAGTTAGAATAATAATAATTTAATAACCTTTCATTCACATATATGCAGTATTTCACCATGAATAACATCAACTGAGATAACATCAAATGAGACAATCATCAAATGAGAAAACATTTATATTGATAACACGGTACAAGCATATTTTATTCATCTCCAGAATTCACATTACATCCATTTTTACCCTATGTAGTAATAGTAAATAGTAACTACACAACTGGGGTGTAACAGTGTTTTTATGCATGCATTTTGGTTCTGCAGTCATTGAGCTTTAATATTCTTCTGCCTTGTCTCCAGTACTAAAATATTCTGAAATTAAATTCCTTTGAGCATTGTCTCAAAGCCTAAATTCTCTTAAATCATTTTTTTCATAATTATACTATGCACGTCAAATGATCTTACTTTTGAAACTGGTTTTTGATCAAAACTCAAAAAGTTATAGGAATTTGTGATTTGATGTGAGAGGCAGCTTTCTTGCATTGTTGACTAACTAATTATCTGTCATTTTATTATGACTGTGTAGGTTAAGAAGATTGTTCTTTGAACTTGTTTATAAAACAAGATTAGATAATTATATTATTGTGCACTAGTGACAAAAAGTAGGTCAGTGGCACTGGAGAATACATCATGGATCCTTTCCCCAGGGTCACATGTCTTCTATTTGCTCCAGTAGGTGTAGTCAAATTTCTGTATTTATTTCCTTGAAAAACTGCTTAATCATCAATCAATTTCATCGATCAGACATCTATACTTCTACTGTCAGTTCAGTCTTATTAGATGAACACAGCTCTGTAACATACAAAACAAATTAACAACTACCGCCAGGAAGTATTTTGCTTCTTGCCTACTCAACCATCGCAGGATGGCAAACAATATAATTTCTATGCAATTAATTAATTCATCACATAGCACGCCTCAGATAGAATCTTGTTGCTTGCTTTCCTCAAATGCTTGAATGAACTTCCCTGATATAGATGCATCTTTTCATTGCCTACTGTGAGATACCAAGCAGTTGCTAGATGTGAAAGATGCTTGAACCATAAGTCTCCATTGTTAAACACATATGGTTGCTTTCTGAACCAGGTCTTGGTCTTCAAACTGTAAAATAAATCTATTCTTCTGCTTACATCTTAGTTGATGATGATGTTATGTTTTAGATACTTCCTTTGACCTTTTGATGTCCGAATATTTTCATAACTCAACATATAGACCATTTATAATTTGGTGCTGTTATGGCATCCCAGGAGCTCATTGTGATGGCTGCTACCATGTGATCTGCCATAAAGTGTGGCATGAAACGAGATTATTCTTCCATTAGAAACTTAGCTTGCTTCATTGAATAGATAGATCAAGGAGTGCATGCATATTATAATTGGACTGCAACCATGTGAATTATCTGCAGCTACATTCATATGTGCCTCCAAGTATGTTGCAATCACAAAATGAATATCATGCTCTATACAGAAGCTTCATCTGCAGGAGGTATTGTATATATTCCAAATGATGCACTTTGTTGAAATTTCTTATTCCCATCCTTAATATTGAGTTCACTTAACTGCATATGATTCATCGATGAGATAAGGGTGATGCTGCCTTTTTACTTAAAAAATTTCAAAATCTTCATGTGCTTGCCAGTCTCATGACATCAAAATTTACATGATATATAATTTTATTCAGTTAGTCAGTTGGCAAAATCTACTTACAACATAGATCATCAATCGCACAGCCAGCATATGGAAGTCTTCTGCTGATTGTTTTCCAGGACAATTTTTCCTAGCATAGTTGATGGTAGATGACCTTTGTCTTCAATCTACTTGATATCTTATATCAAATCTGTATGGTAGTTCCCAGTCATTGTCTTTTAAGAGAAATATATATTTCTTTTTGTAAAATGTTGAATTGTGGCTATTTGTACTGGCTTCCACTTACCTGCTTTCTTTGTTTGACTTTGGTTGTAGGTTTTGATGTGATTACTTTTTGCAGGGCATTGGTGGTGTAGGAAGTGTTGCAGCTGAAATGCTCACAAGATGTGGAATTGGGCGACTTTTGTTGTATGATTATGACACAGTGGAATTAGCAAATATGAATCGACTTTTCTTCCAGCCAGAACAGGCATGTTCTTTTCTTTGCTTTATCAAAGAAGTATCGCTAGAAATTAGGATCTTAGGATACTAATCATTATAAACAAAATATAAAATAAATAAAATGAGAAATATACAAGCATAGATTTTACACATTATACAAGATATACATGGGGAAACAAGCATCATTTTATTAGAACACTTACAAAAATGGTCTATTATAATATAGACAGAACTTGAGGACACTCCTCTACATACTTTCACATGGCCAATAATTCACTATAAATTTTTAAAATTCTTCCCCTCTCAAATGAGAGGGAACCTCCTTTAAATATAGGAGAAAGGGTGGCATAATACTTTAAGGGGTATTAGTCACACCTATGCAAAATAACCATTCATCAATAATCAATGCTCTAATAGTTATTTGACTATAATTATTTCAAATGGGATATGCTTAATAAAGCATATAATATATAAAGTTTAATAACCTTATATTTGAACATTATATAAATGTTATAAGTATAATGACCCCTAATAACATTATGTTCTAACACTCCCCCTTATTGTTAATAGGGGACATCTAATGTTAGTTTCCATAAAAGAATAAATTAAGTACCCTAGTAATGTAGGTCTTCTTTGACAGTGATAAATAGGGACACAAATATATGTCAAAATGAAGGCCATGTATTCTAGACTACATGAAAGTCACTTTGTCATAATTTATAATCCCAGTGTTTTAAAAATGATGCTATATAGGAGGTCTTATAAAGATTTTTATTTGAGCCTGAGTCTCCTCAAATCAGCCTCACCCCAGGTTCATTACATAGTGCCAGTAGGACTTAATAGGACTTAATACAATGTGGTTGTAGGACTTAATACAATGCTTTTATAAGTGGAAGATTTATAGAGAGAAGAAATTTAATAGATGCTTGTAGGACTTATACATCTAGGATTTAGCCACTAGGTGGTGGCATTGACATGCACACTCCCTCTCAATGACATCACCTAAGTCAAACATTTATTTGAATTTGGATCATATAATGCCTAGAGTCTTATATTATGCCTGTTAGGTCTTACAATTAGGATTTATCCATGAAGTGGTGTCATGCACACTCCCCCTCAATGGCATTACCTAAAAGCCAATCACCACATAGAGGTTTTGATATGTGATGGCTAAGATTCCAATCTATTTCTTCTTGATCATAGTATTCCACTAGATATTTAGATGAATAGAATTGGAGATAAATTTTTCTTTCTGATCATAGCATGCTTTCACTTGAATAGAATCGGAGAGAACTTTTATGATGGATTACTTTCACTTGAGTCAGGTGCTCATGATCTTCAATGTGAATTTTTCTCTTTGGAAATGAGATTATTTGGTAAGAGTAAAATAACTCCAGGTATCATAGAGTAAGGTGGTACTTTTACAAGTATCCTGTTGAAACTATTCCATAAATCTTCAAGGCCACATTGATTTTTCAAGAGCTACTTTTTATTTTGGGCTTTTATTAAAGATCATAGAAGATGGCTGTGTAGTAATAACACTTGCACAATTTATTTTTAAGGCACAGTCCATGGTAGAATTTCCTATAAATGGATTTGCCAACATAGTCTGTAACACAATAATCAATTAAAGTTGATTCTTTGGTGCAAAAATAATAATATTTTTAATATGCATTTGTCATTTGCTAGTAAGCATATAGTATTCCTTATAAATAAAAAATAGTCTAATGATCATTATTAAGGAGATTATATGAGATTTTCATGAATAATAAGTATGAATATTTTGTCATTTTTCTTTCAAGAAAAAAATAGTCATGCTACTAATCATATAGTAATGATCCATAAAAAAATTAAGCAATGGGTGAGCTATCCTTTCCAAGCTTGCCCCATGGACAGTGTATTAGGGTGATAACCACCCATTATAATTAGTTGCTTTAATCCAATAAATTTAGAGGATACATAAAGCTCATAAAAAAATGTTATCTAAAGTAACACTCAAGAGAGAAGAAAAAATAGTAACCAAAAAATGCTTTAAATTTTTATGTAATTCCACTGTCTATGGATATGTGAGACTTTTGAAAGTGTTTTGCTTTTACCTTTTGATTGACCTTGTCATCCTTGTGTCTTAGAAAAAGGGAATGAATTTTTCCATTTTAATATAACAAGAATGATAAATTTTTTGAGAGAAATAATGATATCCTTAGATGGTTGTGAAGACCACTTATGTATTTTAGGGTCCAAATTGTTCCATGGTATTATATCAAAAATGTTGATACCTGGCTATAAGTATGAGGCCAACAAAGATTACTCTTTTATACTATCTTTAGGAAAAATTCCAAATAAAAATATCCTCAAACATTGGTATTTTTAAATAGATTACTATACTTCTTAATGAGGTAAGATAATAATAGAAAAATAGGTCCTAAATTTAGGTAAAATGCTATTACAGAGAAGATTTATATACTAATTTTTAAGAGAAAGAACTTGAGAGTTCTAATTTAGATAAAATTACTATTTTCAGAGAGGGTGATATCTTATATAAACTATTGATAAGAACATGTTAAGTTTAAGTGGCAATTTTCCATGTAATACTTATGTTAAATTGATGTAATACTGAATATTCTTTTAATATTAATGTGGTTGGATCATCCTATGAATCATAAAGTGAAGACCTACATTCTCTTTGGACCAATATTAGAGATTGGTAGAGTGTTTGTACAACATCATCAATTTGTAAGATATAATTTATTCAATGACATTATTTCATCTAATTCTAGAATGCAATAATCCAAGATATATCTTTAACAAACAGAATAAGTTCCTATTTATAAAATAAAATACAGCAAGCTTTCATATTAAATTGTTATGATAACATAGGATGCTCTAATCCATACCCAAGAGTGCATACACCAAATAGTAGGGTTCAAATCATAATTAAATAATATGGGAACACTACTAGAATAGGGGTATTAGAATTTCTTACTTATATCATTATAGTTTAAATAATCTTAATGTTTAAAATTAACTATGCTCTTAGAGTGCTCCACAATCCATACTTTATGAAGTCCCAAAATTAACCATGCAAAGTACTTGTTTAAGTCCATAGGCGATTCATGGATGATTATTGTGTGTTCACTAATAAGTGATTCAACTTTTATGATGATAGTTAATGGTTTGTGCACCACTACTATGGTAAGCCATATGCACTATATATAGTAGCTTAATATATATTTATATTGCAATCCATTGTTATTAATAATTGTTGTCAATATGAGATTAGGCCTCATATTATTGTGAAGAACACAAACATAAACACCATGTATGAACCCAATATATTAATATGAATTTTTTCTTATTGTATATGGATAACCATTTCAATTTCTAGGGTAATTTAATGGCATCTAAGAAAGAAAATAAACTTAGTCACATGTGAGAGTAGTAGACTAGAGAAGTAGGTCAATAATAATAAATTTACATGTATAAGCAAAAAAAATGATAAATCTTTTGTATTGAGAAGATTTTTTTTGATCACTTAGAATCTTCCCATCATGAACATATTCTAGATAAAAATAATGTTTACCCTAAAAAATATTGATGAGAATAGCACATATTAGACGAAATAAATTAAATATACAAGTTTAATTTTGTTGATAGTTGTCAAAAGGTGAAATGAAACCTATTAACTTGATATGAAGATTTGGATGATAGTGTCAAAAACATTTTTATGTTACCTGTTGTACCCATAATAAATCTTTGCTTCAATAAGGCATTTTGATCAAAATGGTCTACATCATGTAAAATTGTTGTCAAAATTCCGTTTTAGGTCAAACAAAACATAGGCTTTTGTGGGTTTGTGTCAAGGAAGATACTTGCAAATTTCTGAAAATTTGAAAATTAGGGTTTCAAACCCTTGTTTTTATGAAAACCCCTAAAAATAGGACCTTTCCAAAATGAGTTGAAAATGATTTTGATAGGGTAAATTGACTTCGCGATCACACTGGTTAAGTCAAAATCACCAAAAAGTTTGTTTCACTCTGGTGGGTCTATTTTCATTTAGAAGAAAGCTAGGACCTCCGCAGCCATTAATGGCAAAATGGCCAATACCAGGCGGTGAAATCTAAGCCTCAAAAGCTTCTACGAAGAATCCGTGGTGAAAGATGCTCTGCAACGGAGGGGATTTTCAAAAGTGAAAAATGCTGAAAATTGATTAAGTCCGGAAAATGCATGCCTTGCTACTAGGAGGCTATGTAGTCAAATGCCTTAGTCATTTTTCCAACACTCATACATGCAACATGGTAAAGGTGATTGCTAAGATGCATGCGTTCACGTCGTCAGTAACAATGCTCAAACCAATCAAGCTACACCGCGAATGCGAGATGCGAAGGGATGAATATTTTCAAAGGAAAATGATGAAACTGCAGCTAAAAGCACCCCTGCTGGCCAGGGGCGCCCATGAAGTTAAAAGGTCAAAGGTAGTCATCAAGTTTTGCCAAGACAGTCATCTCCTTCATGTTTCTGTTGACTTTTTGGTGCATCGTCAAGCAAGATCACCTGATTCATCTATCACCGGAAAACAAAAGCCAAGACAAGAGATGTTGAAAGCATATATCATCAAAGAACTATAGTCACATCAAGACAAAAGTGCCCCTGCTTGACAGGGGCGCCCTTCATTTTGGGTCACTTGATGGACTTTTCAACAACTGCTTTCTACAATGCATCTGTTCAGCATCCTCTCAGCTTCGCAATCAATCTAGTTGCACATTCACAGGACTTGAATCATTCGCAAACAAAGATCAAGCGTAAAATGCTGGAAGCAAAGGGAAAAATGAAAGACATGAAGAATTGGCTAAGTCTGAAGGAAAATGCACCTTCCTAAAAATAGGCACCCAACTTTTTGGGCAATCAAATGTAGTTTGCAAGCTCAGTGACCTCCAGGATGACCTTCTCCGTTTTGATCAATCTCAACAATGATACCATCAGCAGATTCAACAGATAAATCAAACATCTGATGACAAAGATCAAATTGGGGCAGTTTGTGGAAGATTGCGAAATAGAAATTACATCACAAAAGGTCAAAGGCGCCCTTGTAGGCCAGGGGCGCCCATACTTTTGGGACCCTTAAAACCAACTTTCACAACCTGTGAAGCCAGTCATCTTTTCTGGGACTGAACTGGTTATCCTTCCCATGTTTCAACACGATCACCAGAATCATCAGTCATTGGTGATCTCAGATTAGAGCATTGAGGGTCAAACTGGAGGAATTGAAGAACACCCAAGAAATTGACCAAGTCTGGTGAAAAATGCACCTTCTTGGGAAAAGGTGCCCAAGAATTAGAAGCATCAGATTGAGGTTTTTAGCTTTGTAGCTCCCAAGCTCACTTCTTCAAACTTGATAAAACTCTACAATGGATCTATCAGCAACACCTCAGGATCAACCGAGCAACCATAATCAGAGATCAAACGGAGGTACTTCGTCATGGAAAGAAGATGAAAAATGTTCAACTCCTCAACTTGGACGCTTAAAGTCAAACTAGGCTTAGTTGAATGAAGTTGTCAATTTAGAAAGCCTTTTCATGTCTAAAACGTCCCATAATTGGTGGAAATCAATTCTGGGAACTCCAGATCAGGCTAATTGACTCCTCCATCATGTGTTGACGCCCAAACTTGATGCATTCAACATCAATCACTATTTATCAAGTCTAGGCATCATAATTCAACATCTTTCTTTGCAGGTTGAAGTTCGAGAACAAGCATTTTTCCTCTCCAATGTCTTTTGAAGATCTGACAGAGGGTTTTTCAATGTTTTTCTTGATTTCAAGAATAGAGTTGCACAAAGGGATAGTTCATCAAGGTCTACATTTCTAGGCATGATTTTCCTGAAGATCTTGAGAGGCAGTTGATAACTTCCAAACTTGTCTTTTTCCTCTATTCTTGTCTTAGATCTTTTTGCATGTTCGAGTAAACGAAGATTTTTCACAGATCTGACCTTCTGGTATGATCAACACAAATTTTTCAACAAAATCGACGTGCCAAATTTTACCAAAAAAAGTTGCCCTACTACCCCTATTTTTTAGGGTTTCTGGAAAAAAGTCACGATTTCAAAAATTAGAGAAATTGGGTTTGTTCAGCTTTGAAGCACTTACAATACCCATGTGTCATATTTTTCCGGGAAAAATAAGCTTCTGTTGCCTTTGAAACCTTTGCCCTGAAGGGCTCTTGCATGTACGAGGAAGAGTGACTTTTTGGAATTTTTGACGTTCTGGGTCCATATAGAAAATTATTCTAGGTAAAACCCACGTCTCAGATTTTTTCATAAAACTTACCCCTCGGCAAGGCTATTTTTAGCATTCGCAGAAAAGTTGTCTGAATAGTATTGTGTGCCCAGTCAATCTTCAAGGTTTTCAAAATGCAGTTCTCCCAGGTCGAATACAAGACCAAAACGGTCTTAGTTCATGACTTCCTGAAAACGGTTGACACTGATCTGCACCAAGCACACTCGGAAGTCAATTTCAACACCTTGGAAGGCATAGATGGCATCACCATTCGATGGATAGCAAGAAGATGTGGAAGGTAGTTACTTCAATCACAGAGCCACCACCAGTTACTACCACACTACCTTCCACACTTCATGTCAACAAGGTTGGATGATGCAGTTGCAAAGAATATTGAATACCAGAAGCAGATTGCAAGTGGCAAGGAAATGCTGCGACCACCTTGCACAGTATTAGTTGCCCAAATGTAGAAGAAGTCAATGATTAGCTAGAGGAGTTGTTGAGTAGAGGTGAAGAGGTGTAAAACACCCAGTTAGGACGCCCTACCCTCCAAATTAGCATTTATGACAAATAGGAGTTAACTTGACGCTTCCTTACAAGTTAACTGACTGTCCCACTAATTATGCATGTCTATTTCCACTAATTATGGATGTCTATTTTGGACTTCCACTAATTATGGATATCTATCTCTACTAATTGTAGATGTCTATTTTGGAGACACTTTTGTATTTGGAGTTCTCTTTTAGTTTAGATTCAGTTAACTAAAGTAGCCTTTCCAGTTAACTGCTAGGCTACCTACTTTTAGACATAGGAATAAATCTTGCTGATTGATTGGCAAGAACTCAATGTTAACTCAAGTAGACTTTAGGGTTGCCTACTCCTTTGAGTTTCTATAAATAAGAGCCTTTGCTCATTATTTTGTAACTTTATTTAATGATAGCAAAACGCTGAGCTAAAAAGCCTTCGACTTTGTTCGCTTAGTATATGTGCTTGAATTGTATTTGTTATAGTTAAATGCCAAGTACAACTTGCGTTCTCTCTATTCAAATAGGTTTGTTCAATCCATGTTCATGTATTCTTGGTTGATCGCTTCATGTGTGATTGTCTCTTTGACAAGTTGCTGTCCCAAAGTGTAATCTTTGATCGAAGTTGGGATAATAAATCAGGAGAGCCTTGGGCCTTTGATCTAAAAGTCTCAAAATTTGTCATTGTGTGTTGTTCTTAATAATCTTTATTTTGATCTACACCTTGGAAAGAGCATTGTCTGAATTTAGAGAGTAGGATTATCGTTATTTGTTGTTTCTAGTAGTCTACCTTTCAGCCTACACCTCAAAAAGGACATAGTGCCTCCTTGGGAATCCCGAGATCTAGCCTACCGTTTGAAGATTACTTGTGTGGATTCTATTTCGGTGTAAATCTGGAAGTTCAGAGCCTTTAGATGCATTCTGAGAGACAATTCGTCTAAGTGATTGAACCATTCCATTCCCGCTCCTATATTCTCTTGCTCTGTTTATCTAGAGGAGATAGGATAGATTAAAAGTTAGCTTAGTTGTAGTTAAGATTTGCAGAAACCAGAGAAAACCTTAGCTGTAACGCATTGTGCTTTATGCACCCTTGTGCCCTGCCGCTGAGTAAAAAGATAGGAACATTAGTTTATTGTACTTTTTATGCAAACATCAGCAAAAAGAGGGAGCTTCCCCTCCTAATTTGAAGAGCAGTTACTACACACTCTGCAATAGCTGTCCGTTTCCAATAAGTACTCCAAAGGTGCTAATTGAAATGCCAACATTACTAACACATATTTTAAAATTTGAATCATTCAAAATTCATCCAAATAAATATAAAAAATTATAAAATTTTCAATTTATATAATTATATTAAAAAATCATAATTTAAAAAAAAATGTTAGTTTATATTTTTCTATTAAAAGTGTTAAGTTTATGATCAGATTTAGATGCACAGAAATTAATTCAAAAATTCAATACAAGACACAGCAGATACCTTGGGAAAACCCTCCTCTTGAGGGAGAAGAAACCCAGCCAATAATATCTCTTATATTATAGAATCAAACAAGAATGTCTTCTTTACAATAGGCCGATAAGAGGGCCAACAATAAGCACCGCAATCTGATGCAAATACAGAAACTGAGTAATGCAATCTGCCAACAATGATCTCAGCCTTCTACACAATTATCGATCTGCTCTTGAGATAAATTCGTACTTGAAGAACTCGAACTTGATATGAATGGAATGAATGTAAATGAATGGATGATCGAATGAGTTACAACCAACGAGTATATATACCACATGAAGGGAGAGATGCGACTCTTCAAGAACAATATGTCGGCCTCATCCAAGATGCATGTCATTTTCAAACAAGAAGTTGGCTACCTTGAATATCGCACCTCCTCATTAATTCGTATCTCCTCAATAAATAAATATTAATCATTATTTATCAAATGAAGTGTCCCTTCATAAAATTGCATTTATCAATTAAATAGCCGATAGGCTATTATTTAATTGTTTTCTCCATGCGATCTGGGCTGGAAGAATTCGCCCGATGCTGCTATAAACATCAACAAAAAAAACATATAAAAATATTATTAAATGAATTTTAATTCTAATTAGATTCTTTTTATTCCACATATTATATAAAAAACATTTTTAAATGAATAATTAGAATTCTAATTAAATTATTTTTATTCCACATAATCATTAATTTTATTCTAAATAAAAATTGTAAAAAAATTCTTTTATAAAAAATATCCTTAATAAAAAAGTTAGGCCACCCTTTATGAAGGGAAAAAAAAAGACCATACAAATTAGTTACTTAGGTACTTGGTAGTTTTATTATTAAGAATATGACATGCTGAACCCCTTTGAAGTGTTTAAACAAGTCAAAAACCTCTTTTGAAAAGGTGCAAATAGACTTGTCCCTAAGAAGAGTTACGATTATGGAGACAGAGGGTGTTTGGGGGTGGGGTTAATATGCCTTTGTTTAGCTCAAGCTAATAGACATGGCCAATTGGATTTAAAGACATGACCATTGTTTTTTTTTTAAAACTTCCTCTATTTAATAAAGAAGTCTTTACCCATCTATTATACATGTGATATATATGCGTCATCGTCATGGTGAACTATATGAAATACTATATCTACAAATGTGATTAGAATGTCAAAATCAACAAGTCTTATGTTTCGAACATAGTGAATAAATGAATAAAGTTTGTTTTGTGACAAATAGAGATATTAATGTAGTATGCAATATAATGTTGTAAGATATTATGATAAATATATTTTTCATATATAATGGTGTTTAAGAGATTTAATTGTGTCATTCAGTGGTAGAGTGGTAATTTGATGATATTAGTAAGAATGTTTTGAAGGTTAATGAATTTAATTGGATGCAAGAAAATGACAGATTATGTGGTGATTATTTTCTTATTTTCAATACAATTCTTGTTAACCCAAGACAACATGGATATTACTCATATCATTTCAATGACTATTGATAGCTTGTTTAAAACTATAAAAACATTTAGTACAACCTGAATAGGCTAAAAAAAATCTAGTCATGCATGTGGTTTTAACCAAGACGAATTAGGCTACTTAGTGAAATTATAATTCAATGCACACTATCAAAAAACTTAAAAAGAGAAAATGAATTCTTGAATTTTAAAACAATAGAAAGAACAGATGTATTGCAAAAATGACCTCGCACAAGTGTTGATTGAGCATAAAGAGGTTTCTCATCAAGTTCTACATATGTTTTAGTATAACCTGTAAAAATGATTAGTATATCCTAACCTTCTTTGATACCATGTTAGAAATTAGGATCTTAGGATACTAATCATTATAAACAAAATATAAAATAAATAAAATGAGAAATATACAAGCATAGATTTTACACATTACACAAGATATACATGGGGAAAACCTTTTCCGGTAAAAAATCCCATAAAGCATCATTTTATTAAAACACTTACAAAAATGGTCTATTATAATATAGATTGAACCTGAAGACACTCCTCTACATACTTCCACATGGCCAATAATACTTCCATATGGCCAATCACAATAACTCCATTCACTCAACGTCAATAATTTGTAGGCACCAACCTACTGGAGGCATTGACCCCCACAGTTAGTAGGCACCAACCAACTTAGCAAAAGATAATGACATTCAAGATAATGTTCCACCTTCAATGTTGCTTCTTCAACGGATGATGGACAATTTTGCTCAAATATGTCTCTCAAACATGCACAAAGTCTGCTATAATTCTCCTCTTAGATCTGATACAATTACCTCAGAATATCTTCTCCAAATCTGCTATAGTCTTCTTCAAACGTCTTCTCTAAATTTACTTTAAATTCTTTCTCTATGACTGCACAATCATCATCTCTAGATCTACATATACTTCTTTTTAAATTCTGTCAAAACAGTCTGCTCAAATCTGCCATGTATATGCTCTAAGCTGTCCTTATAAATCTGGAAAATATGATCTTCCTAATTCTTCATATGTTCTTCTTGTGATGAATGATTTTTCTATATATTTCACACAATCATTCTCTCACACACAATCTCAAACCTCCATGTGCAGATCTGAATATGTTTTCTTGATATTTACTTTGTTCTCATACTCATTCTATCTCTCACATTATGTATTCCATCTTGACCTGAAAGATATTCAATTGTCTCTTCTATTCACATAAATATTCTCTCACTTGCCACATATTTGCAAATCTGATTTTGAATCATATATGTATATCGGTCAAATATCACAACCTTTTATTTGAGCAAAACGTCTCATTGCAATCTGCCTTTTGATATTTGATTTAGAAACATAATCACACCCTTTCATCATTTAATGAAGTTGCAAAAATAAATAAATCGCACCCTTTCAACTCTTCATAAATCGCATCTTTTGGTTTACTTGCACTATTAACATCTTTCAACATATCAATTAATAATGATAAAATCATGTCATTTTAGAAGTTTGTTTGAAGCTGCATCATATAATGCTTCCTTCAGTGATCCTTGTATTATGCGATCTTGAAGTCGAATGAGATTAATTCCTTAATAAGATCGAATCTTTGCTTAATAAATTCGTGACTCCACTTCATTATCACCGTTGCTTTGACTAGTCGCTGAGATGTGAGAATCCTTCAGCTAGCTTCCAAACTAGTGCCATGTCACCCTAATTTGTCCCAAAATAATCATCGGCTCCTTTAGAAATATAATCTCCTTCAGATTTTTGATTTTTCTTCCTACGTCAGATGTTTGAAGTTTGTCTTTTTCTGCACTTCATACACAGCAACTTAGTTACAAGGTTGTTTTGTCTTTATTTGACCTATTAAAAACAAGCCCGATATCTCCTCTGTTTGCTGCGATTCATGACTGTAGGTGACAGCAATAATTAAAGCCTCCAAATATGATTTCCGGTTCCTTCAGAAATGAGTTGGCTACCAAATCTTTGTCTTTAGCGGCAGACTCAGGCTACCAAATCTGTCTTTAGTGACACGATAATATTTGATTTGCTTTCCAATTATATTAAACTGACTTCCTAATATATTCTCTGTCATACATCAATGATACTATGCTTAGGCAACAAAACCCTTCTTTACTGATCACTTATCCTTACTGCTGTTGTTGCTTCTTTTATCATTGTTACTCCCTCAGTACTTGAAAACTGATTGGTTGCTTAAGTTACTCAAATTATGGAATACAAAGTTCCCTCAACATATCATGACATCAATGATAAGGATGGCAACCGTTTCTTCTATCAATCTTTGATTGATGAACTCCTTGATATTAGTGACAATCAAACCAACAATCTTGCTTATACACTTTTGACAACAATGATAGTCTTGTCCATATACTTTTGATATCAATGACAAACTTCTAACAATCTAATTTGAGCACATTTGACATCAATGACAATATTTCCAACAAAATAATCAATACTCTAATAGTTATTAGACTATAATTATTTCAAATGGGATATGCTTAATAAAGCATATAATATAAAAGGTTTAATAACCTTATGTTAGAACATTATATAAATGTTATAAGGATATGACCCCTAATAACTTTATGTTCTAACAAATATGCTTATGTGATATATATAGGTAGTTAAACTACAAGTAATCTTTGGATGAAAAACTTTTGTATAGATGGCAGAATATTATAGCTTGAAAATAAGGAGTTCTATTGTTGTTTTCTGATTATTTTCGCAATATTTGGATCGAATTTTGAAGAATCATTTTCTTTTTTCACCTCACTTGGAACAGTGTAAAATTATTTGATAAAGACTGAAAAGTAGACAAGAGTATGAATGAATAAACTTAAAGCTTATATTCATTATTTATTGAGCTTGTAATCATTAGTTGATAACATTCTATAATGAAGAGGGGTTTAAGAAGCAGTGCCATGGTTTAGGTGGACCTGGTTTCCCTTGGAAAGAAGTAAGGTTCAAATGTGTATCTTTTATCTGCAATCCTTATGTCTGGAGTTCTTAAAGTTTTAGCAGGTGAGATAAATAGATCAAAGAGGCTTATGGTGTGGCCAAGCACATTTACAGGTGGTCTGAGTAGGGCATAAATAAGATAAAACCCTGAAAAATTGTTTCACAAGAGCATATGCTGTAGCTCTGAATTAATGATGCTGACAGAAGATTATTATCTCATCTCAAGAAATAAGAAAAAATTTGAAGTGAGCATGCAATATTGTTCTTAGGGCACTGTCACATGACAATGAATTTTCTGTAGTTACAAGTCACAAGAAGGGAGCATTTCTTGAGCAACTGTTGTCTTTCTTCTTGTTTTTGAAAATAAAGCACTTTTTTAAATTTTAATGTGCATTTTAAGTGAGTTTGTTTGGGCAATGCATTATGCCCTTGCGTCACTGAAACCTCCTGAATATTTCATTACCAGCAATGCATGTACCAGAGAAGCATTTTTTTCAGGTGGCATGGGTGTGTGAGTTACTCAGAAGTAATATTTAAAGAAATAACATAAAAGACCGTGGAGCTTCCAACAGCCTTTAGAGTTCAGTCCTTTCATACTATTTATGAGCTCTTTGGTGAATCGTATCCATAAGATATTTTAAGCTGCTTGCTTCCAGAGTCTTTTAAAATGCATCTAGAGGTCAAAGGTATGGGCTCAGCTAATTAAAAGAATTACGTTCAGCAACAACATCAAGTTATTACAAACTTAAAAACTACAACCTAGATGCAAGAGTCAAGGGTGGTTATGCTCAAGCAATTTCATGCTTCAACAATTTGAAATCCTTATCCAACATGAGCATCTAAAGAAGGAAATCATAATTCAACAATATATTAGAAAAATGTTTAAGTACAGACTCAGGGCACATATGGTCAAAGAGGAAAATCCCCTATACATTTTTGAGATGGTGGTTCTGATTAAAAAAAAGAATGACAAACCAAGGGATTCATCCTTTGAGTTTATAGGCTCCTAAATTGTAGAGATCCTCATCATCCTGTGTAAGGCACTCTTATTATTCAATTTCAATTTCAATTGACAAAGGAGTGGTTGCAAACTTTGAGAGCCAGGAAGATGCTCTTTAGTCTTTCAAATAATATTCATTAGATCCAGGCCTACCAGGAATTCGAGTAGAGGTATTCCAAAGAGTTTGTGCTTAAGTTATGGCTGCGAGGAGGGATAGTAAATGGAAAGTAATTGAGAATTAAAGTGTGTGTGACTCTTCCCTAGGTTGGTCATATCCTTGGCCAGTTGGCAGCAGAGGCATCTCCATTGTTCTCTAGATCTGTAGTGTTGTGGAATTGTCTTCACTGGGCACCTTCTAGAATGTCATTGCTTCATGGTATTGTTTTTTGATTCAGACTCATGAGAGCCTTGAACAAGCTATCTTCCTTATCTTTGGGTCTTGGATTTTAGAACCGTAAGAAGAAGGTTAGGTGGTGTTTGCAGGCCAGTTTGTGTTTTTTGTCTTATCTGTAACAACCTTCAGCCTAAGGTTTCTGTCATCGTTTTTAGTATTGTGTATATTAGTTAAATATTGCAGATTTAGAGAGGTCTTCCTTCCCTTTGGATTACCTTCACCGTGGGATATTGCTTGTCTCAAACTTCATCACCTACTGTTTTGCACACAGAATCTTGATCTTTACCCAATGATGTTGCACTATTCTGTGCTAGTAATATCATTCTTTAGGGAAAAATTTAGTGCTTCGATTGGAAATTGTTAAAACACTTATACATGGTCTCACAACAGAGAACCCATGCCTTAGGAGATGGATCTTGATGAGTTAGATGGAAAATGAACCTCAATGGATAGGTACAGCCTATTCATAGCTTTTAGTGTACTTCTTCTTAATGAATTTCTTGATTTCTAGACTTCAACATATTTACTTGCTTCTTGTATAGTGGTGACACAAATGTGGTAGACCAAATCCTTACAATAGGATTTTGATTGCGCACATTTGAGATTTTCATATCTGCCATCAGCTTCCTCTTGCCGACCATGTTTTTTTTCAATTTCTATTCTTTACATTGCCTTTCAAGTTTCAAACCCATCGCACACCTTCTTGAGGGTCCTCCATCAGTCCTTGTTTTATGATCCATTTTTTTTCCTTGTTTGCATATGACAATGTTGATCTTCTCCCACACCATGTTAGGCTATGATTCTTGCTGCACTGCATAACTAAATATGATTTTTCATCTCAAGGCTTGTGGCCTTGTGGGAGGCAGACATTGATTCCTTTCCTCATAATCTATACCATCGTAAATTTTCATACCCTAATGGCTCCCCAGGAATTGCTGGTATGCCAAGGATTGCAACTCCATTTATCAGAGACTTTATTGTGTTTTGGCAATGATTACCCTACAATGTCCTCCAAGCACCAAGATTATTGTCATCTTTTAATGATGGAAGTAACATTAGTTTCTTTCTTCTAGGTGAAATGTGCGCCTTGATGCCTACCATAAATCTTCTTTAGTCTTTTTATCACACTTTCACCTTGAGTATGTCTGTCCCTTGGGAAATTGGTCTTCAAGAATCAATCTCATTTGTCATTCCTCATTATGATATGCTAAATCAGCCCCTTGTTTATGTTTCCTTTCTTTCCTCATATCTTGTTGGTTTTAGGGGACACATTGGGAGAGCATTTGAAAAGTTATGTACTATATGAATTTTGGGCCGAGTTTCTCAAATACGGGGAAGATTTGCTTGCTTTTCTTTTAGCTGGGTTATTGAATGATGTTCCTTGATCTAGATTCCCTGCTCATAATTTCAATCATAATTTCAACTTGCAACACATCATTCATCCTAGTTTGTGCATATATTGACAAAGTTTATGCCACAAAACATGACATGGGGTTTATGGAGCATGAGAATGTCTCCGAGGGGATAAAAAGGGTTGAAGAGAGGCTTCTAGGCCATTGAGAAAGCTTGTCAATAGTCTTTCAAAGACTTTTGTTGTGTTTTAAATTTTAGAAAGGTTGCTAATATGGAATTCCTACCAGCTTCTCAAAAGCTCTGTTGTGGTCAAGCAAGGTTGCTCTTTCTCATTGCAGTTTTTAGGATTTACATTGATAAGCTTGAGGACTTTCTTGGAAATGCACTTATGTCAATGATGGTTGCTTATTGCACCATGTTTTTTTCTCCATTCCTTTTTGCTGATGATTTGGTTTGACAAACCCTTTCCACTAGTGGGCTTAAAGGGCACTTGGATGCTAGATGCTTTTTCCAAGATTTTATTCTTGTATGAGAGAGATATGCTGGGAGTTTAGTTTGCTAGTTCACATCTTGTTGTGAATTCTACTTCTCAATTTTCTTTGCAAGGCAGATGCCTTACTCTATGTTGGAATTTTAAGGTGTCTACACTCGTAGGTCATCACTTCAAAGATGTGTTGGTTTGACATAGTTATTAAGCCTATGATTGTATATTGGTTGTTTGAGGACCTAACTTGTGGACCATGGGTTGGGCTGGCATTGGGAGGGATCATGCTATCATGCTTAACATAGGATCCACATTCTAAACATAACAGTCTATTGTGTGTGGTTTAAGCAAAGTTTCCCTCTTAATCTCATTGCCCCAAGAGTGGTTTAAGTGAAGTTTCCCTCTCCTTCCAAGCTTGTTTCATCTTCATCACTAGGCCTCTGATCAAAATCAGCTCCATGCAATAATAATTCTGATTTGTCTTCAAGATCATGCCTCTAAAATTCAGCTCCCTTTATGGCATCCTCTTTGCATACTTTATGCTCTAAAGTTGGGACAACACATTGGTCAAAAGGGAATTCATCCCAAACTGATTTTTCATCATATTTTGGTACCAAAATACATGGATCCCATGGATCTATGAGCTGATGTTTTGTATCTGAAAGAGTATGCTCATTGTGTGCCTCATGATTGGTTGATTCCCTAAACAAATCACTCTCCAAATCATAGAGACTGAAACTATCGTGAACATTCCTATCAATAGGCTTTGTTTGGAAATCTAACCATTACCCATCTGAACTATCATCACTAGAGTTAGATAAGAGATCATCATTAGAAGCTGATTTGGAGACTTCAACGTTCTCACCTTCAACATGCTCTTCCTCTGAAAATGCATTAGTGATATCAACAATTTCATCATTTGCATTTAATCCACTAGTGTCATCAAGGAAACCAATAGTCTCAGAAATTCCTTTGAATTGGTCTGAACTTGCAACCAAGGCTGCTGTTTTGTATTTTCCCTCATGCACAATCTCTTCAAAAGTAGTTGCATGCACTTCTAATGGGTTATCCCGGGGCTCTGTCATACATTCCTCACGAGATAAGGTATTTTCTCCATGAGAAATTTCTGCTATGAACTCATCTTCTTCCCCATGCTCCTCATTGTCCAAGAAAGGTTTCAGTTTCTTCTCACTGTTTGAAAACACTGTTAGCCAATTCATATGCAGTTGAAGGAGTAACTTGTGCTTGCCTCTAAACAGTCAATAACATAGATAAGATAGGCTGGGAGATGACATTACTTTCATTAGTAATCAAGGTCATAATGGTTCTCATGCAAATAGAAATAGATTTTTCATGATCCTCACTGATAGTAGCTTTGAAATGATGAAACATTTGAAGAATAAGATCATCACAATATAAATCAATCAAAAGAACACATGATCTGACCTTTGCCATCAATTCTAAAATCTTAACCCTCTTATCAAAAGAAGGGCTTCTGATACCATCTAACCCATGCAACCTTTCTGTAATCAACTGTAGTATCTCCCTCATTATTCATCATTGTAGGGTGCTTTAGGAGTTGAAGTTCTCATAATTTCATTGAGACAAGTGGTGACTGCAAGTCTCATGTCTTTATCTGAATGCCTCATAATCTGGGGCTGGACTAATATGATCAATGGTGCTTCCGTTGCCCATTTCAAAATCTCACAATCTGATTGGTCCAAACTTGCTAAACACATTTCCACTTCATTCAACTTGTCAAGAAGAATTCCTTTTGACTGATATCGAGATTCAAGTTGTTTTCCCAATGCATAAAGCATACTACTCATATTCATTTTACTTTCAGCAAAGGCTGAGATTGAATAAGTTTGAATGAATCACTGAAGTGTTTTGTTAAAGGACTCTTTTACTGTTGGCCATCTGTCACTGAAATCTGCAATGAAAATACACAGGTTGGCAGGTTCTTCAGCTGTGATACCACTGTAAGATCCCCTCTTGATTTGCACCTGATTTTTTGCATTTCTATCCATTGAGCATTATGCCAAACGATTTGTATGCATGGTCAATATTTGTTTTTTTGTACGATATTTTTGGTTGTTTGGTTGGGAGTTTGCTTAATTTTTGAACATATGTAAGAACCATGATCAGGCTTACATTTCGAACAAATAAGAAACTATTGCAACAACATGACATCAATCTCTTATTGTAAAATGAACTTGCTGTTATAACAGCAGATTACAGAGGTTAATTAAGCTTCAAAATTCTGACCTTCAGTTCACAACAGCAGATAAACTTCATCAACAACCTGTTATGTCTTTATCGCCCAATATTGTCAAGTCTAATTTATTTGCCAATGATGCCACAAGAAGTTTCAAGCAAAGAACAGGTGATCACACAAGCTTGACCAATAAAAGCATTAAATGATTTGTATAATAAAGTAACTCTGCCGTTACACCCTTTTTAGTGATGATTACATTCATTCAAACCCACTACTCTTATAAGTTGGAGATCCGCAAATAGAACTAGGAAAAGACACAATGACCAGCCACAAAAATAATAACAGTAAAGCATTGAAATACCTCACATTTGGATGCATACCATTACATTTCAGACGTGCTGTAGCAGATTCTGAGTGTGGGCAGATAACAACAACATCAACCAGGTGTTTTTTACCAACTTATGTGAGACTCATGCTGTAGCAGTTAGCTCATTGAGCTCTTCACCAAACAAACAACTCCCTAGGGTGCTCAGATCTTCACACCAACCTGAACCAGCAATGAAGACTCACTCCCAAGTGCAGAAAACTTACTTAGAAATCTCCGTGACAGAAAACTGGAACACAGAATATGCAGGGGTGATTATTCTCAAATTCATTTAACCATTTTTTGACTTCAAAAATACAAACCAACTATTGCTACCATTCCTACAGGTCAAGGCTTAGGAATTGTTTGCAGCCGTGGAACTCACCGTAAATCTGTCCCGTACTCCAAAATGTGCTATTTCATGCATGTACGACTTGCTAGGAGGGCGACTTCGCTAGAAAAATCATTGCCAGCTGATATCCTCTGAAAATCACTTGCCAAAGGGTCACCTAGGGGTTAGAATGACTTAACAAACATACCCATAAACATTGCATTCTTCTATCAAACATGGCATACAAAAAGATGAGGAACGGTCCAACATTATGAAGTGTATGGTTCGCTCAATAAGGCCTGCAAACAACTTGAAACCCACACCAAAACCTCCAAAAATATCTACATAAACTTCACAAAATAAACTCCTTTCGTACCTGCAAATCTTTTCCACTCAAACTGTGACTCTGAATGAATCACACAGTATTAACTAGGGAGGATCTTTCACCACCATGATTAATCTTCTCCAAGAGGGTTTTCGTCCTTAGGAAGGCTGAGATGAACCAAGTTCAATCCCATAGAACAACAAAGTTTCACAAGAGGAAATAAAATAGTTTACATATTCAAATGAGTTCTTTGAATCACCTTTTATACTTTTCCAGCCGAACTTTTTGAAAGGCATATTTTGAAATGCACTTTTAATTAAATAGCCGCTTTTTGGCTCCAAAAGACCTTTTTATGAAATAATAGATGATCATGGCCCCCTTTTATGCGTCCACGATTTAGAACTTTAATTTCTCTTTCCAATAAGCTATTGCACTAAGGTGCTTTTAAAATTATTTTAATAAAATTAAGCAACCTTAGTAAAATAATTAAATTAAAGCCAATAATACACCCGAGTTTTGGAAATTGCTGACAAGCATCAAAATCCAAAATTGACCATATTGGAATGATACAATGATGAGTAATGAAAATCTAGGCTGTTGGGATTGATTGTCATTGATGTCAAAGGAGTATGAGAGATTGTTAGTAGATTGTCATTGATGTCAAAGTGAATGAGCAACACTATTGTCAGTGATGCCAAAGGCAAAAGATCAGAAGAGCGTAATAGAAAATATCTCGGAGGTGATGTGGAACACACTTATTAAGAATGCAACATTTTAGTGAAGAGGTGTGATTTGTTTTCAAAGGTTTTAAATGATTAATAAAGTTTGTGTCTCTTTGTTAAGAGATGTCTCCCTTCATAGAGGCAAGAAGATATAAAAAGAGAAAGAATTGTGAAAAGAAGTGTGGAGAACAAGAAGATAC
Organism: Sequoia sempervirens; assembly: GCA_007258455.2. Taxonomy (NCBI): domain Eukaryota; kingdom Viridiplantae; phylum Streptophyta; class Pinopsida; order Cupressales; family Cupressaceae; genus Sequoia; species Sequoia sempervirens. The sequence goes on from VDFB02075321.1 coordinate 365,246,446, forward strand.
ATTATACAAGCACAAGCAGATTTGAAGGAAGAAAATAAAAAAAGATCATTCAAAGGCAGCCATTAAGGAGAAACAAAAAGAAGAAAAAAAAAAAGTTTTCAAAGGCAGCAATTAGTCTTAACAAAAAGACATATCTTTTTAAAGAGTTATCTCTTTTCATAGAGATGCAACTTTTCATTGAGATGTAAAGATAAAAATAAAGTTTATGGAAAGTAAGAGAGAGATGTGTGTGGAATAGAAAGGAAGATCTATTAGTCAAGAGAGAAGTGTGTGGAGGATAGAAATATATTATTGTGGATATGTGTGAAAAGGCAGCAATTGTTGTTGTTGTACCCAAACCAAATTTTTTGCTTCATCAAGGCATTTTGCATTTTAAAGTCTAAATCTTGCTAATTTGATGTAAAACACAGTTTTGGGCAATGTCAAGCATGGAGTAGTTGTCAATAGTTTGTCGGTCAAAGTCAGTTATATTGAACAAAACCTGAAGCAGAGACTCAAAATGAAGATCTTCACGACGAAGGAGCATCTCATGACGACATTTCATATTGCAGACGGTATTTTCAATGATCGAAGCAGAGTTTTTAAAGATCAAATCATGGAGATTTCTCAGAGGAAAAGCCCAAAAGCGCAAGTATAGCTCAAGGGCGCCCAACTTATTGAAGGTCAAGATTCTGGTTAAAATGTTCAAGCATCCATCAATCTCTTCAGAATTAGTCTGGCTATCCGTTGAGCTATCCAGCGAGGCGTTCCGAGAACCACAACTCGGCAAATCGCGACAGAAGTTAAAATCCCTAAATTTTAGGAGATGAGAAATTTGTCTTTTCCAGGCAAAAGCGCGCCTCTAGCTTGAGGGCCCCATCTTGAAGCAGGGGTAAATCTCGATAGTTTCGATGGCGGATACAGTCAATCTGTTCTCGACTAGTCTGCTTATCCGACGAGATATCAAGCGAAGTCATCCGAATCTCAGAGTTCAGGCGGCAGTCGTCCAAAGATCAGCTTAAAATGGAGTTTTCACGTTTCTGAGCTTCTCCGTTTGTTCCCAGTGCAAGTACAAGCCAGGGGCGCTGGTTTAAAGGACCCTTCAGATGGCATTATTTGCAGACAGAATCTTCATAACATCAGTAGTATTCTAGCCTGGCTCCGCAACGCATCATTCAGCTTGTCGATCCAACGTTCCTGGTGGTCGTGGCGGAGATTCTACCAAGCACGTAATTTTTACGGGCAGACCATCAAATGATTTTCAGTGTATTTCCACAGTTCAAGGGCGCCTAGCCTTTAGGCCTGTCAGATGAGCCCGTTCGCGTTCGAAGTCTTCACGACTATTGAGCATAATCAATTTATCTTTCCAATGAGCATAGCCGTCAGCCTTCAGCATTTGGCAGTTGCTCGTGCGTGCGAGGTCTTTGGTGTCATACTACAAAGTGAGGATGTCCAGAAAATGGCTAAGTCTGGTAGCGGTAAACATAAATAAAATACGCACTGGAGTTTTTGAGGTCTTAGAAGCAGTTTTCTTGCCTCAATACCTCCAGGGACTTCTCTTGAGGGCCCTTCTAGCTGTCCGTTAAAACAGATAGTGCCTGAATCGGGTCATCCCAGCTCCAGATGTCAGAGGTCAAAGTAGGGTACTCGGATGGAAGTTTGATTTTCGTCAAAATAACACCAGTGCAACCTAGAGCCAGGGGCGCTTTTGTTTTTAAGGCCCTTAACACAACTTTCAGGTGTCATAAATACAGCCGTTGGATGCAGAATGTCTCCAGTCATGCAGTAAGCTTCGTCTCGTATCAGCAGGGTTCACCGTTTGCCGGCAGCAGCTGTCTGAAGTGTCAGACGGCAGTTTAGGAAAATGGCTAAGTCTGGAACCCGTAAAGCAATTTAATCAGGTGCGCCTAATTTTTCAAGGGGTTAAACGATGGATTTTACAGTAGTGTCTCCCAGTAGACATTTCTTCCTTGTTCAGTAGGCTTTCCGATGAATTCTTCAGAACAGTCTCAGCATCACCCGGTCATCCGGAAATCAGTATCGAAGTTGGCCAGTCGTGACAGTGTTGTCAGCTATTAAATAGGGAGTTAGTAAAATGAAGTATCTTGAGCAAATGGACGCCTATGTGCTTAAGAGATGACTTTTCGGAATCAGTAAAGTCAAACGATGAATCTCATAGCTTCAACCAGTTTGTCAACTGAAGTTCAAAATATGCTTGTTCAGAAATGGTGATTTTCTATTTTTAGCGCCATTGCATGATAATAAGTATTTTATTATTATTTTCAAATTTGAACTTCTAGTCAGTGGCAGTTGAACTGAAAGGCAACCAATCAGAGGATTTCTATTCTGGTTAGGGTTTATGAATTCTTGCAGTCACAATTCAGTGCGAATTTCCTCTTATTTAACATGGCGCAAGCTTCATTGTTGATCACAAGCTTTCAAGAGAAATTCGATTTTCATTAAGGGCAAATTCATCCTTGAGTGAAATTCGTGATTTTCAATTGCAAGTTCATATCTTCAAAGAGAAATCGAAGTTATCAATTTTCAAAGCAACTTCAGAGAGTTCGAATTTTATCAAAGGGAATTCATATTTTTAAAAGATAAGTTCGTGGTTTCTCATAATTTCAAAGGGCGCATTTCAGAGCAATTCGCAAATCCTTCAGATCAAAGGCGTATTTAAACTTCAAGTTTCAATTGAAATTCGCAAGCCTTTCAAATATTCAAAGGCGTATTTCAATTCTCAAAGGTGTATTCCAATAATCAAAAGGCGAAACCTCAAATTTAATACAAATTCGTATTTTCTTCAAGGAAATTCGAATTTCATCCATATTCAAAAGGCGCAAATTTCAAGAGAAAATTCGTGGTTTTCAATTCCAAGGCGAATTCCTCCAGTTAAAGGCAAAATCTACATCAATTCACAGAGGCGATTTTTCCTAACATATCTTTTTGCAGATCAAAGTTCACAATTGTCAGCAATTCGAAGAAATCTTGGGCGATTTTCACAGAAGAAGACTTCAAAAAACGTCTTTTTCATCCTTTGATCTCAGATTTCTCACAAAATACAAATTGCATGTTCCTGAAATTGGCAAATTTGGCAAGTCTCAGTATCTGGATCATTCTTATATAGTTTTCTCGAATTAAATTTGTGCGTTTGATTTTTCATGAATTTTTAGCTTCAGAACATTCGTTCTCGAATTGCTAATTTTCTCAAGTGGAAAATCTTTGTACAATCAAGTAGAAGTTGAATTTTCACAAATCTGACGTTCTGGGTTGTCTTAGAATCCTTTTCTGGACAAAACCCATATCTCGGATTTATCGCTGAAAATAATTCTTCGAAAGGCTATTTTTAACTCTCACAGGGTATTTTTAGCTTTCCAGAAATTTTGTCAGAATATAGTCAAGTTCACAGTCAACAGGCAAGTTTTCCAGAATGCAGTTCACTCAGCTCGAATACAGGACCAAAACCGTCCTTACCCATGATTTCCGCAGACGCTTGGTTGGACATTGC
>VDFB02075321.1:365250032-365546128 GCA_007258455.2 Sequoia sempervirens
GGCATTGGTGGTGTAGGAAGTGTTGCAGCTGAAATGCTCACAAGATGTGGAATTGGGCGACTTTTGTTGTATGATTATGACACAGTGGAATTAGCAAATATGAATCGACTTTTCTTCCAGCCAGAACAGGCATGTTCTTTTCTTTGCTTTATCAAAGAAGTATCGCTAGAAATTAGGATCTTAGGATACTAATCATTATAAACAAAATATAAAATAAATAAAATGAGAAATATACAAGCATAGATTTTACACATTATACAAGATATACATGGGGAAACAAGCATCATTTTATTAGAACACTTACAAAAATGGTCTATTATAATATAGACAGAACTTGAGGACACTCCTCTACATACTTTCACATGGCCAATAATTCACTATAAATTTTTAAAATTCTTCCCCTCTCAAATGAGAGGGAACCTCCTTTAAATATAGGAGAAAGGGTGGCATAATACTTTAAGGGGTATTAGTCACACCTATGCAAAATAACCATTCATCAATAATCAATGCTCTAATAGTTATTTGACTATAATTATTTCAAATGGGATATGCTTAATAAAGCATATAATATATAAAGTTTAATAACCTTATATTTGAACATTATATAAATGTTATAAGTATAATGACCCCTAATAACATTATGTTCTAACACTCCCCCTTATTGTTAATAGGGGACATCTAATGTTAGTTTCCATAAAAGAATAAATTAAGTACCCTAGTAATGTAGGTCTTCTTTGACAGTGATAAATAGGGACACAAATATATGTCAAAATGAAGGCCATGTATTCTAGACTACATGAAAGTCACTTTGTCATAATTTATAATCCCAGTGTTTTAAAAATGATGCTATATAGGAGGTCTTATAAAGATTTTTATTTGAGCCTTAGTCTCCTCAAATCAGCCTCACCCCAGGTTCATTACATAGTGCCAGTAGGACTTAATAGGACTTAATACAATGTGGTTGTAGGACTTAATACAATGCTTTTATAAGTGGAAGATTTATAGAGAGAAGAAATTTAATAGATGCTTGTAGGACTTATACATCTAGGATTTAGCCACTAGGTGGTGGCATTGACATGCACACTCCCTCTCAATGACATCACCTAAGTCAAACATTTATTTGAATTTGGATCATATAATGCCTAGAGTCTTATATTATGCCTGTTAGGTCTTACAATTAGGATTTATCCATGAAGTGGTGTCATGCACACTCCCCCTCAATGGCATTACCTAAAAGCCAATCACCACATAGAGGTTTTGATATGTGATGGCTAAGATTCCAATCTATTTCTTCTTGATCATAGTATTCCACTAGATATTTAGATGAATAGAATTGGAGATAAATTTTTCTTTCTGATCATAGCATGCTTTCACTTGAATAGAATCGGAGAGAACTTTTATGATGGATTACTTTCACTTGAGTCAGGTGCTCATGATCTTCAATGTGAATTTTTCTCTTTGGAAATGAGATTATTTGGTAAGAGTAAAATAACTCCAGGTATCATAGAGTAAGGTGGTACTTTTACAAGTATCCTGTTGAAACTATTCCATAAATCTTCAAGGCCACATTGATTTTTCAAGAGCTACTTTTTATTTTGGGCTTTTATTAAAGATCATAGAAGATGGCTGTGTAGTAATAACACTTGCACAATTTATTTTTAAGGCACAGTCCATGGTAGAATTTCCTATAAATGGATTTGCCAACATAGTCTGTAACACAATAATCAATTAAAGTTGATTCTTTGGTGCAAAAATAATAATATTTTTAATATGCATTTGTCATTTGCTAGTAAGCATATAGTATTCCTTATAAATAAAAAATAGTCTAATGATCATTATTAAGGAGATTATATGAGATTTTCATGAATAATAAGTATGAATATTTTGTCATTTTTCTTTCAAGAAAAAAATAGTCATGCTACTAATCATATAGTAATGATCCATAAAAAAATTAAGCAATGGGTGAGCTATCCTTTCCAAGCTTGCCCCATGGACAGTGTATTAGGGTGATAACCACCCATTATAATTAGTTGCTTTAATCCAATAAATTTAGAGGATACATAAAGCTCATAAAAAAATGTTATCTAAAGTAACACTCAAGAGAGAAGAAAAAATAGTAACCAAAAAATGCTTTAAATTTTTATGTAATTCCACTGTCTATGGATATGTGAGATTTTTGAAAGTGTTTTGCTTTTACCTTTTGATTGACCTTGTCATCCTTGTGTCTTAGAAAAAGGGAATGAATTTTTCCATTTTAATATAACAAGAATGATAAATTTTTTGAGAGAAATAATGATATCCTTAGATGGTTGTGAAGACCACTTATGTATTTTAGGGTCCAAATTGTTCCATGGTATTATATCAAAAATGTTGATACCTGGCTATAAGTATGAGGCCAACAAAGATTACTCTTTTATACTATCTTTAGGAAAAATTCCAAATAAAAATATCCTCAAACATTGGTATTTTTAAATAGATTACTATACTTCTTAATGAGGTAAGATAATAATAGAAAAATAGGTCCTAAATTTAGGTAAAATGCTATTACAGAGAAGATTTATATACTAATTTTTAAGAGAAAGAACTTGAGAGTTCTAATTTAGATAAAATTACTATTTTCAGAGAGGGTGATATCTTATATAAACTATTGATAAGAACATGTTAAGTTTAAGTGGCAATTTTCCATGTAATACTTATGTTAAATTGATGTAATACTGAATATTCTTTTAATATTAATGTGGTTGGATCATCCTATGAATCATAAAGTGAAGACCTACATTCTCTTTGGACCAATATTAGAGATTGGTAGAGTGTTTGTACAACATCATCAATTTGTAAGATATAATTTATTCAATGACATTATTTCATCTAATTCTAGAATGCAATAATCCAAGATATATCTTTAACAAACAGAATAAGTTCCTATTTATAAAATAAAATACAGCAAGCTTTCATATTAAATTGTAATGATAACATAGGATGCTCTAATCCATACCCAAGAGTGCATACACCAAATAGTAGGGTTCAAATCATAATTAAATAATATGGGAACACTACTAGAATAGGGGTATTAGAATTTCTTACTTATATCATTATAGTTTAAATAATCTTAATGTTTAAAATTAACTATGCTCTTAGAGTGCTCCACAATCCATACTTTATGAAGTCCCAAAATTAACCATGCAAAGTACTTGTTTAAGTCCATAGGCGATTCATGGATGATTATTGTGTGTTCACTAATAAGTGATTCAACTTTTATGATGATAGTTAATGGTTTGTGCACCACTACTATGGTAAGCCATATGCACTATATATAGTAGCTTAATATATATTTATATTGCAATCCATTGTTATTAATAATTGTTGTCAATATGAGATTAGGCCTCATATTATTGTGAAGAACACAAACATAAACACCATGTATGAACCCAATATATTAATATGAATTTTTTCTTATTGTATATGGATAACCATTTCAATTTCTAGGGTAATTTAATGGCATCTAAGAAAGAAAATAAACTTAGTCACATGTGAGAGTAGTAGACTAGAGAAGTAGGTCAATAATAATAAATTTACATGTATAAGCAAAAAAAATGATAAATCTTTTGTATTGAGAAGATTTTTTTTGATCACTTAGAATCTTCCCATCATGAACATATTCTAGATAAAAATAATGTTTACCCTAAAAAATATTGATGAGAATAGCACATATTAGACGAAATAAATTAAATATACAAGTTTAATTTTGTTGATAGTTGTCAAAAGGTGAAATGAAACCTATTAACTTGATATGAAGATTTGGATGATAGTGTCAAAAACATTTTTATGTTACCTGTTGTACCCATAATAAATCTTTGCTTCAATAAGGCATTTTGATCAAAATGGTCTACATCATGTAAAATTGTTGTCAAAATTCCGTTTTAGGTCAAACAAAACATAGGCTTTTTGTGGGTTTGTGTCAAGGAAGATACTTGCAAATTTCTGAAAATTTGAAAATTAGGGTTTCAAACCCTTGTTTTTATGAAAACCCCTAAAAATAGGACCTTTCCAAAATGAGTTGAAAATGATTTTGATAGGGTAAATTGACTTCGCGATCACACTGGTTAAGTCAAAATCACCAAAAAGTTTGTTTCACTCTGGTGGGTCTATTTTCATTTAGAAGAAAGCTAGGACCTCCGCAGCCATTAATGGCAAAATGGCCAATACCAGGCGGTGAAATCTAAGCCTCAAAAGCTTCTACGAAGAATCCGTGGTGAAAGATGCTCTGCAACGGAGGGGATTTTCAAAAGTGAAAAATGCTGAAAATTGATTAAGTCCGGAAAATGCATGCCTTGCTACTAGGAGGCTATGTAGTCAAATGCCTTAGTCATTTTTCCAACACTCATACATGCAACATGGTAAAGGTGATTGCTAAGATGCATGCGTTCACGTCGTCAGTAACAATGCTCAAACCAATCAAGCTACACCGCGAATGCGAGATGCGAAGGGATGAATATTTTCAAAGGAAAATGATGAAACTGCAGCTAAAAGCACCCCTGCTGGCCAGGGGCGCCCATGAAGTTAAAAGGTCAAAGGTAGTCATCAAGTTTTGCCAAGACAGTCATCTCCTTCATGTTTCTGTTGACTTTTTGGTGCATCGTCAAGCAAGATCACCTGATTCATCTATCACCGGAAAACAAAAGCCAAGACAAGAGATGTTGAAAGCATATATCATCAAAGAACTATAGTCACATCAAGACAAAAGTGCCCCTGCTTGACAGGGGCGCCCTTCATTTTGGGTCACTTGATGGACTTTTCAACAACTGCTTTCTACAATGCATCTGTTCAGCATCCTCTCAGCTTCGCAATCAATCTAGTTGCACATTCACAGGACTTGAATCATTCGCAAACAAAGATCAAGCGTAAAATGCTGGAAGCAAAGGGAAAAATGAAAGACATGAAGAATTGGCTAAGTCTGAAGGAAAATGCACCTTCCTAAAAATAGGCACCCAACTTTTTGGGCAATCAAATGTAGTTTGCAAGCTCAGTGACCTCCAGGATGACCTTCTCCGTTTTGATCAATCTCAACAATGATACCATCAGCAGATTCAACAGATAAATCAAACATCTGATGACAAAGATCAAATTGGGGCAGTTTGTGGAAGATTGCGAAATAGAAATTACATCACAAAAGGTCAAAGGCGCCCTTGTAGGCCAGGGGCGCCCATACTTTTGGGACCCTTAAAACCAACTTTCACAACCTGTGAAGCCAGTCATCTTTTCTGGGACTGAACTGGTTATCCTTCCCATGTTTCAACACGATCACCAGAATCATCAGTCATTGGTGATCTCAGATTAGAGCATTGAGGGTCAAACTGGAGGAATTGAAGAACACCCAAGAAATTGACCAAGTCTGGTGAAAAATGCACCTTCTTGGGAAAAGGTGCCCAAGAATTAGAAGCATCAGATTGAGGTTTTTAGCTTTGTAGCTCCCAAGCTCACTTCTTCAAACTTGATAAAACTCTACAATGGATCTATCAGCAACACCTCAGGATCAACCAAGCAACCATAATCAGAGATCAAACGGAGGTACTTCGTCATGGAAAGAAGATGAAAAATGTTCAACTCCTCAACTTGGACGCTTAAAGTCAAACTAGGCTTAGTTGAATGAAGTTGTCAATTTAGAAAGCCTTTTCATGTCTAAAACGTCCCATAATTGGTGGAAATCAATTCTGGGAACTCCAGATCAGGCTAATTGACTCCTCCATCATGTGTTGACGCCCAAACTTGATGCATTCAACATCAATCACTATTTATCAAGTCTAGGCATCATAATTCAACATCTTTCTTTGCAGGTTGAAGTTCGAGAACAAGCATTTTTCCTCTCCAATGTCTTTTGAAGATCTGACAGAGGGTTTTTCAATGTTTTTCTTGATTTCAAGAATAGAGTTGCACAAAGGGATAGTTCATCAAGGTCTACATTTCTAGGCATGATTTTCCTGAAGATCTTGAGAGGCAGTTGATAACTTCCAAACTTGTCTTTTTCCTCTATTCTTGTCTTAGATCTTTTTGCATGTTCGAGTAAACGAAGATTTTTCACAGATCTGACCTTCTGGTATGATCAACACAAATTTTTCAACAAAATCGACGTGCCAAATTTTACCAAAAAAAGTTGCCCTACTACCCCTATTTTTTAGGGTTTCTGGAAAAAAGTCACGATTTCAAAAATTAGAGAAATTGGGTTTGTTCAGCTTTGAAGCACTTACAATACCCATGTGTCATATTTTTCCGGGAAAAATAAGCTTCTGTTGCCTTTGAAACCTTTGCCCTGAAGGGCTCTTGCATGTACGAGGAAGAGTGACTTTTTGGAATTTTTGACGTTCTGGGTCCATATAGAAAATTATTCTAGGTAAAACCCACGTCTCAGATTTTTTCATAAAACTTACCCCTCGGCAAGGCTATTTTTAGCATTCGCAGAAAAGTTGTCTGAACAGTATTGTGTGCCCAGTCAATCTTCAAGGTTTTCAAAATGCAGTTCTCCCAGGTCGAATACAAGACCAAAACGGTCTTAGTTCATGACTTCCTGAAAACGGTTGACACTGATCTGCACCAAGCACACTCGGAAGTCAATTTCGACACCTTGGAAGGCATAGATGGCATCACCATTCGATGGGTAGCAAGAAGATGTGGAAGGTAGTTACTTCAATCACAGAGCCACCACCAGTTACTACCACACTACCTTCCACACTTCATGTCAACAAGGTTGGATGATGCAGTTGCAAAGAATATTGAATACCAGAAGCAGATTGCAAGTGGCAAGGAAATGCTGCGACCACCTTGCACAGTATTAGTTGCCCAAATGTAGAAGAAGTCAATGATTAGCTAGAGGAGTTGTTGAGTAGAGGTGAAGAGGTGTAAAACACCCAGTTAGGACGCCCTACCCTCCAAATTAGCATTTATGACAAATAGGAGTTAACTTGACGCTTCCTTACAAGTTAACTGACTGTCCCACTAATTATGCATGTCTATTTCCACTAATTATGGATGTCTATTTTGGACTTCCACTAATTATGGATATCTATCTCTACTAATTGTAGATGTCTATTTTGGAGACACTTTTGTATTTGGAGTTCTCTTTTAGTTTAGATTCAGTTAACTAAAGTAGCCTTTCCAGTTAACTGTTAGGCTACCTACTTTTAGACATAGGAATAAATCTTGCTGATTGATTGGCAAGAACTCAATGTTAACTCAAGTAGACTTTAGGGTTGCCTACTCCTTTGAGTTTCTATAAATAAGAGCCTTTGCTCATTATTTTGTAACTTTATTTGATGATAGCAAAACGCTGAGCTAAAAAGCCTTCGACTTTGTTCGCTTAGTATATGTGCTTGAATTGTATTTGTTATAGTTAAATGCCAAGTACAACTTGCGTTCTCTCTATTCAAATAGGTTTGTTCAATCCATGTTCATGTATTCTTGGTTGATCGCTTCATGTGTGATTGTCTCTTTGACAAGTTGCTGTCCCAAAGTGTAATCTTTGATCGAAGTTGGGATAATAAATCAGGAGAGCCTTGGGCCTTTGATCTAAAAGTCTCAAAATTTGTCATTGTGTGTTGTTCTTAATAATCTTTATTTTGATCTACACCTTGGAAAGAGCATTGTCTGAATTTAGAGAGTAGGATTATCGTTATTTGTTGTTTCTAGTAGTCTACCTTTCAGCCTACACCTCAAAAAGGACATAGTGCCTCCTTGGGAATCCCGAGATCTAGCCTACCGTTTGAAGATTACTTGTGTGGATTCTATTTCGGTGTAAATCTGGAAGTTCAGAGCCTTTAGATGCATTCTGAGAGACAATTCGTCTAAGTGATTGAACCATTCCATTCCCGCTCCTATATTCTCTTGCTCTGTTTATCTAGAGGAGATAGGATAGATTAAAAGTTAGCTTAGTTGTAGTTAAGATTTGCAGAAACCAGAGAAAACCTTAGCTGTAACGCATTGTGCTTTATGCACCCTTGTGCCCTGCCGCTGAGTAAAAAGATAGGAACATTAGTTTATTGTACTTTTTATGCAAACATCAGCAAAAAGAGGGAGCTTCCCCTCCTAATTTGAAGAGCAGTTACTACACACTCTGCAATAGCTGTCCGTTTCCAATAAGTACTCCAAAGGTGCTAATTGAAATGCCAACATTACTAACACATATTTTAAAATTTGAATCATTCAAAATTCATCCAAATAAATATAAAAAATTATAAAATTTTCAATTTATATAATTATATTAAAAAATCATAATTTAAAAAAAAATGTTAGTTTATATTTTTCTATTAAAAGTGTTAAGTTTATGATCAGATTTAGATGCACAGAAATTAATTCAAAAATTCAATACAAGACACAGCAGATACCTTGGGAAAACCCTCCTCTTGAGGGAGAAGAAACCCAGCCAATAATATCTCTTATATTATAGAATCAAACAAGAATGTCTTCTTTACAATAGGCCGATAAGAGGGCCAACAATAAGCACCGCAATCTGATGCAAATACAGAAACTGAGTAATGCAATCTGCCAACAATGATCTCAGCCTTCTACACAATTATCGATCTGCTCTTGAGATAAATTCGTACTTGAAGAACTCGAACTTGATATGAATGGAATGAATGTAAATGAATGGATGATCGAATGAGTTACAACCAACGAGTATATATACCACATGAAGGGAGAGATGCGACTCTTCAAGAACAATATGTCGGCCTCATCCAAGATGCATGTCATTTTCAAACAAGAAGTTGGCTACCTTGAATATCGCACCTCCTCATTAATTCGTATCTCCTCAATAAATAAATATTAATCATTATTTATCAAATGAAGTGTCCCTTCATAAAATTGCATTTATCAATTAAATAGCCGATAGGCTATTATTTAATTGTTTTCTCCATGCGATCTGGGCTGGAAGAATTCGCCCGATGCTGCTATAAACATCAACAAAAAAAACATATAAAAATATTATTAAATGAATTTTAATTCTAATTAGATTCTTTTTATTCCACATATTATATAAAAAACATTTTTAAATGAATAATTAGAATTCTAATTAAATTATTTTTATTCCACATAATCATTAATTTTATTCTAAATAAAAATTGTAAAAAAATTCTTTTATAAAAAATATCCTTAATAAAAAAGTTAGGCCACCCTTTATGAAGGGAAAAAAAAAGACCATACAAATTAGTTACTTAGGTACTTGGTAGTTTTATTATTAAGAATATGACATGCTGAACCCCTTTGAAGTGTTTAAACAAGTCAAAAACCTCTTTTGAAAAGGTGCAAATAGACTTGTCCCTAAGAAGAGTTACGATTATGGAGACAGAGGGTGTTTGGGGGTGGGGTTAATATGCCTTTGTTTAGCTCAAGCTAATAGACATGGCCAATTGGATTTAAAGACATGACCATTGTTTTTTTTTTAAAACTTCCTCTATTTAATAAAGAAGTCTTTACCCATCTATTATACATGTGATATATATGCGTCATCGTCATGGTGAACTATATGAAATACTATATCTACAAATGTGATTAGAATGTCAAAATCAACAAGTCTTATGTTTCGAACATAGTGAATAAATGAATAAAGTTTGTTTTGTGACAAATAGAGATATTAATGTAGTATGCAATATAATGTTGTAAGATATTATGATAAATATATTTTTCATATATAATGGTGTTTAAGAGATTTAATTGTGTCATTCAGTGGTAGAGTGGTAATTTGATGATATTAGTAAGAATGTTTTGAAGGTTAATGAATTTAATTGGATGCAAGAAAATGACAGATTATGTGGTGATTATTTTCTTATTTTCAATACAATTCTTGTTAACCCAAGACAACATGGATATTACTCATATCATTTCAATGACTATTGATAGCTTGTTTAAAACTATAAAAACATTTAGTACAACCTGAATAGGCTAAAAAAAATCTAGTCATGCATGTGGTTTTAACCAAGACGAATTAGGCTACTTAGTGAAATTATAATTCAATGCACACTATCAAAAAACTTAAAAAGAGAAAATGAATTCTTGAATTTTAAAACAATAGAAAGAACAGATGTATTGCAAAAATGACCTCGCACAAGTGTTGATTGAGCATAAAGAGGTTTCTCATCAAGTTCTACATATGTTTTAGTATAACCTGTAAAAATGATTAGTATATCCTAACCTTCTTTGATACCATGTTAGAAATTAGGATCTTAGGATACTAATCATTATAAACAAAATATAAAATAAATAAAATGAGAAATATACAAGCATAGATTTTACACATTACACAAGATATACATGGGGAAAACCTTTTCCGGTAAAAAATCCCATAAAGCATCATTTTATTAAAACACTTACAAAAATGGTCTATTATAATATAGATTGAACCTGAAGACACTCCTCTACATACTTCCACATGGCCAATAATACTTCCATATGGCCAATCACAATAACTCCATTCACTCAACGTCAATAATTTGTAGGCACCAACCTACTGGAGGCATTGACCCCCACAGTTAGTAGGCACCAACCAACTTAGCAAAAGATAATGACATTCAAGATAATGTTCCACCTTCAATGTTGCTTCTTCAACGGATGATGGACAATTTTGCTCAAATATGTCTCTCAAACATGCACAAAGTCTGCTATAATTCTCCTCTTAGATCTGATACAATTACCTCAGAATATCTTCTCCAAATCTGCTATAGTCTTCTTCAAACGTCTTCTCTAAATTTACTTTAAATTCTTTCTCTATGACTGCACAATCATCATCTCTAGATCTACATATACTTCTTTTTAAATTCTGTCAAAACAGTCTGCTCAAATCTGCCATGTATATGCTCTAAGCTGTCCTTATAAATCTGGAAAATATTTATCTTCCTAATTCTTCATATGTTCTTCTTGTGATGAATGATTTTTCTATATATTTCACACAATCATTCTCTCACACACAATCTCAAACCTCCATGTGCAGATCTGAATATGTTTTCTTGATATTTACTTTGTTCTCATACTCATTCTATCTCTCACATTATGTATTCCATCTTGACCTGAAAGATATTCAATTGTCTCTTCTATTCACATAAATATTCTCTCACTTGCCACATATTTGCAAATCTGATTTTGAATCATATATGTATATCGGTCAAATATCACAACCTTTTATTTGAGCAAAACGTCTCATTGCAATCTGCCTTTTGATATTTGATTTAGAAACATAATCACACCCTTTCATCATTTAATGAAGTTGCAAAAATAAATAAATCGCACCCTTTCAACTCTTCATAAATCGCATCTTTTGGTTTACTTGCACTATTAACATCTTTCAACATATCAATTAATAATGATAAAATCATGTCATTTTAGAAGTTTGTTTGAAGCTGCATCATATAATGCTTCCTTCAGTGATCCTTGTATTATGCGATCTTGAAGTCGAATGAGATTAATTCCTTAATAAGATCGAATCTTTGCTTAATAAATTCGTGACTCCACTTCATTATCACCGTTGCTTTGACTAGTCGCTGAGATGTGAGAATCCTTCAGCTAGCTTCCAAACTAGTGCCATGTCACCCTAATTTGTCCCAAAATAATCATCGGCTCCTTTAGAAATATAATCTCCTTCAGATTTTTGATTTTTCTTCCTACGTCAGATGTTTGAAGTTTGTCTTTTTCTGCACTTCATACACAGCAACTTAGTTACAAGGTTGTTTTGTCTTTATTTGACCTATTAAAAACAAGCCCGATATCTCCTCTGTTTGCTGCGATTCATGACTGTAGGTGACAGCAATAATTAAAGCCTCCAAATATGATTTCCGGTTCCTTCAGAAATGAGTTGGCTACCAAATCTTTGTCTTTAGCGGCAGACTCAGGCTACCAAATCTGTCTTTAGTGACACGATAATATTTGATTTGCTTTCCAATTATATTAAACTGACTTCCTAATATATTCTCTGTCATACATCAATGATACTATGCTTAGGCAACAAAACCCTTCTTTACTGATCACTTATCCTTACTGCTGTTGTTGCTTCTTTTATCATTGTTACTCCCTCAGTACTTGAAAACTGATTGGTTGCTTAAGTTACTCAAATTATGGAATACAAAGTTCCCTCAACATATCATGACATCAATGATAAGGATGGCAACCGTTTCTTCTATCAATCTTTGATTGATGAACTCCTTGATATTAGTGACAATCAAACCAACAATCTTGCTTATACACTTTTGACAACAATGATAGTCTTGTCCATATACTTTTGATATCAATGACAAACTTCTAACAATCTAATTTGAGCACATTTGACATCAATGACAATATTTCCAACAAAATAATCAATACTCTAATAGTTATTAGACTATAATTATTTCAAATGGGATATGCTTAATAAAGCATATAATATAAAAGGTTTAATAACCTTATGTTAGAACATTATATAAATGTTATAAGGATATGACCCCTAATAACTTTATGTTCTAACAAATATGCTTATGTGATATATATAGGTAGTTAAACTACAAGTAATCTTTGGATGAAAAACTTTTGTATAGATGGCAGAATATTATAGCTTGAAAATAAGGAGTTCTATTGTTGTTTTCTGATTATTTTCGCAATATTTGGATCGAATTTTGAAGAATCATTTTCTTTTTTCACCTCACTTGGAACAGTGTAAAATTATTTGATAAAGACTGAAAAGTAGACAAGAGTATGAATGAATAAACTTAAAGCTTATATTCATTATTTATTGAGCTTGTAATCATTAGTTGATAACATTCTATAATGAAGAGGGGTTTAAGAAGCAGTGCCATGGTTTAGGTGGACCTGGTTTCCCTTGGAAAGAAGTAAGGTTCAAATGTGTATCTTTTATCTGCAATCCTTATGTCTGGAGTTCTTAAAGTTTTAGCAGGTGAGATAAATAGATCAAAGAGGCTTATGGTGTGGCCAAGCACATTTACAGGTGGTCTGAGTAGGGCATAAATAAGATAAAACCCTGAAAAATTGTTTCACAAGAGCATATGCTGTAGCTCTGAATTAATGATGCTGACAGAAGATTATTATCTCATCTCAAGAAATAAGAAAAAATTTGAAGTGAGCATGCAATATTGTTCTTAGGGCACTGTCACATGACAATGAATTTTCTGTAGTTACAAGTCACAAGAAGGGAGCATTTCTTGAGCAACTGTTGTCTTTCTTCTTGTTTTTGAAAATAAAGCACTTTTTTAAATTTTAATGTGCATTTTAAGTGAGTTTGTTTGGGCAATGCATTATGCCCTTGCGTCACTGAAACCTCCTGAATATTTCATTACCAGCAATGCATGTACCAGAGAAGCATTTTTTTCAGGTGGCATGGGTGTGTGAGTTACTCAGAAGTAATATTTAAAGAAATAACATAAAAGACCGTGGAGCTTCCAACAGCCTTTAGAGTTCAGTCCTTTCATACTATTTATGAGCTCTTTGGTGAATCGTATCCATAAGATATTTTAAGCTGCTTGCTTCCAGAGTCTTTTAAAATGCATCTAGAGGTCAAAGGTATGGGCTCAGCTAATTAAAAGAATTACGTTCAGCAACAACATCAAGTTATTACAAACTTAAAAACTACAACCTAGATGCAAGAGTCAAGGGTGGTTATGCTCAAGCAATTTCATGCTTCAACAATTTGAAATCCTTATCCAACATGAGCATCTAAAGAAGGAAATCATAATTCAACAATATATTAGAAAAATGTTTAAGTACAGACTCAGGGCACATATGGTCAAAGAGGAAAATCCCCTATACATTTTTGAGATGGTGGTTCTGATTAAAAAAAAGAATGACAAACCAAGGGATTCATCCTTTGAGTTTATAGGCTCCTAAATTGTAGAGATCCTCATCATCCTGTGTAAGGCACTCTTATTATTCAATTTCAATTTCAATTGACAAAGGAGTGGTTGCAAACTTTGAGAGCCAGGAAGATGCTCTTTAGTCTTTCAAATAATATTCATTAGATCCAGGCCTACCAGGAATTCGAGTAGAGGTATTCCAAAGAGTTTGTGCTTAAGTTATGGCTGCGAGGAGGGATAGTAAATGGAAAGTAATTGAGAATTAAAGTGTGTGTGACTCTTCCCTAGGTTGGTCATATCCTTGGCCAGTTGGCAGCAGAGGCATCTCCATTGTTCTCTAGATCTGTAGTGTTGTGGAATTGTCTTCACTGGGCACCTTCTAGAATGTCATTGCTTCATGGTATTGTTTTTTGATTCAGACTCATGAGAGCCTTGAACAAGCTATCTTCCTTATCTTTGGGTCTTGGATTTTAGAACCGTAAGAAGAAGGTTAGGTGGTGTTTGCAGGCCAGTTTGTGTTTTTTGTCTTATCTGTAACAACCTTCAGCCTAAGGTTTCTGTCATCGTTTTTAGTATTGTGTATATTAGTTAAATATTGCAGATTTAGAGAGGTCTTCCTTCCCTTTGGATTACCTTCACCGTGGGATATTGCTTGTCTCAAACTTCATCACCTACTGTTTTGCACACAGAATCTTGATCTTTACCCAATGATGTTGCACTATTCTGTGCTAGTAATATCATTCTTTAGGGAAAAATTTAGTGCTTCGATTGGAAATTGTTAAAACACTTATACATGGTCTCACAACAGAGAACCCATGCCTTAGGAGATGGATCTTGATGAGTTAGATGGAAAATGAACCTCAATGGATAGGTACAGCCTATTCATAGCTTTTAGTGTACTTCTTCTTAATGAATTTCTTGATTTCTAGACTTCAACATATTTACTTGCTTCTTGTATAGTGGTGACACAAATGTGGTAGACCAAATCCTTACAATAGGATTTTGATTGCGCACATTTGAGATTTTCATATCTGCCATCAGCTTCCTCTTGCCGACCATGTTTTTTTTCAATTTCTATTCTTTACATTGCCTTTCAAGTTTCAAACCCATCGCACACCTTCTTGAGGGTCCTCCATCAGTCCTTGTTTTATGATCCATTTTTTTTCCTTGTTTGCATATGACAATGTTGATCTTCTCCCACACCATGTTAGGCTATGATTCTTGCTGCACTGCATAACTAAATATGATTTTTCATCTCAAGGCTTGTGGCCTTGTGGGAGGCAGACATTGATTCCTTTCCTCATAATCTATACCATCGTAAATTTTCATACCCTAATGGCTCCCCAGGAATTGCTGGTATGCCAAGGATTGCAACTCCATTTATCAGAGACTTTATTGTGTTTTGGCAATGATTACCCTACAATGTCCTCCAAGCACCAAGATTATTGTCATCTTTTAATGATGGAAGTAACATTAGTTTCTTTCTTCTAGGTGAAATGTGCGCCTTGATGCCTACCATAAATCTTCTTTAGTCTTTTTATCACACTTTCACCTTGAGTATGTCTGTCCCTTGGGAAATTGGTCTTCAAGAATCAATCTCATTTGTCATTCCTCATTATGATATGCTAAATCAGCCCCTTGTTTATGTTTCCTTTCTTTCCTCATATCTTGTTGGTTTTAGGGGACACATTGGGAGAGCATTTGAAAAGTTATGTACTATATGAATTTTGGGCCGAGTTTCTCAAATACGGGGAAGATTTGCTTGCTTTTCTTTTAGCTGGGTTATTGAATGATGTTCCTTGATCTAGATTCCCTGCTCATAATTTCAATCATAATTTCAACTTGCAACACATCATTCATCCTAGTTTGTGCATATATTGACAAAGTTTATGCCACAAAACATGACATGGGGTTTATGGAGCACTTGAAGCATGAGAATGTCTCCAAGGGGATAAAAAGGCTTGAAGAGAGGCTTCTAGGCCATTGAGAAAGCTTGTCAATAGTCTTTCAAAGACTTTTGTTGTGTTTTAAATTTTAGAAAGGTTGCTAATATGGAATTCCTACCAGCTTCTCAAAAGCTCTGTTGTGGTCAAGCAAGGTTGCTCTTTCTCATTGCAGTTTTTAGGATTTACATTGATAAGCTTGAGGACTTTCTTGGAAATGCACTTATGTCAATGATGGTTGCTTATTGCACCATGTTTTTTTCTCCATTCCTTTTTGCTGATGATTTGGTTTGACAAACCCTTTCCACTAGTGGGCTTAAAGGGCACTTGGATGCTAGATGCTTTTTCCAAGATTTTATTCTTGTATGAGAGAGATATGCTGGGAGTTTAGTTTGCTAGTTCACATCTTGTTGTGAATTCTACTTCTCAATTTTCTTTGCAAGGCAGATGCCTTACTCTATGTTGGAATTTTAAGGTGTCTACACTCGTAGGTCATCACTTCAAAGATGTGTTGGTTTGACATAGTTATTAAGCCTATGATTGTATATTGGTTGTTTGAGGACCTAACTTGTGGACCATGGGTTGGGCTGGCATTGGGAGGGATCATGCTATCATGCTTAACATAGGATCCACATTCTAAACATAACAGTCTATTGTGTGTGGTTTAAGCAAAGTTTCCCTCTTAATCTCATTGCCCCAAGAGTGGTTTAAGTGAAGTTTCCCTCTCCTTCCAAGCTTGTTTCATCTTCATCACTAGGCCTCTGATCAAAATCAGCTCCATGCAATAATAATTCTGATTTGTCTTCAAGATCATGCCTCTAAAATTCAGCTCCCTTTATGGCATCCTCTTTGCATACTTTATGCTCTAAAGTTGGGACAACACATTGGTCAAAAGGGAATTCATCCCAAACTGATTTTTCATCATATTTTGGTACCAAAATACATGGATCCCATGGATCTATGAGCTGATGTTTTGTATCTGAAAGAGTATGCTCATTGTGTGCCTCATGATTGGTTGATTCCCTAAACAAATCACTCTCCAAATCATAGAGACTGAAACTATCGTGAACATTCCTATCAATAGGCTTTGTTTGGAAATCTAACCATTACCCATCTGAACTATCATCACTAGAGTTAGATAAGAGATCATCATTAGAAGCTGATTTGGAGACTTCAACGTTCTCACCTTCAACATGCTCTTCCTCTGAAAATGCATTAGTGATATCAACAATTTCATCATTTGCATTTAATCCACTAGTGTCATCAAGGAAACCAATAGTCTCAGAAATTCCTTTGAATTGGTCTGAACTTGCAACCAAGGCTGCTGTTTTGTATTTTCCCTCATGCACAATCTCTTCAAAAGTAGTTGCATGCACTTCTAATGGGTTATCCCGGGGCTCTGTCATACATTCCTCACGAGATAAGGTATTTTCTCCATGAGAAATTTCTGCTATGAACTCATCTTCTTCCCCATGCTCCTCATTGTCCAAGAAAGGTTTCAGTTTCTTCTCACTGTTTGAAAACACTGTTAGCCAATTCATATGCAGTTGAAGGAGTAACTTGTGCTTGCCTCTAAACAGTCAATAACATAGATAAGATAGGCTGGGAGATGACATTACTTTCATTAGTAATCAAGGTCATAATGGTTCTCATGCAAATAGAAATAGATTTTTCATGATCCTCACTGATAGTAGCTTTGAAATGATGAAACATTTGAAGAATAAGATCATCACAATATAAATCAATCAAAAGAACACATGATCTGACCTTTGCCATCAATTCTAAAATCTTAACCCTCTTATCAAAAGAAGGGCTTCTGATACCATCTAACCCATGCAACCTTTCTGTAATCAACTGTAGTATCTCCCTCATTATTCATCATTGTAGGGTGCTTTAGGAGTTGAAGTTCTCATAATTTCATTGAGACAAGTGGTGACTGCAAGTCTCATGTCTTTATCTGAATGCCTCATAATCTGGGGCTGGACTAATATGATCAATGGTGCTTCCGTTGCCCATTTCAAAATCTCACAATCTGATTGGTCCAAACTTGCTAAACACATTTCCACTTCATTCAACTTGTCAAGAAGAATTCCTTTTGACTGATATCGAGATTCAAGTTGTTTTCCCAATGCATAAAGCATACTACTCATATTCATTTTACTTTCAGCAAAGGCTGAGATTGAATAAGTTTGAATGAATCACTGAAGTGTTTTGTTAAAGGACTCTTTTACTGTTGGCCATCTGTCACTGAAATCTGCAATGAAAATACACAGGTTGGCAGGTTCTTCAGCTGTGATACCACTGTAAGATCCCCTCTTGATTTGCACCTGATTTTTTGCATTTCTATCCATTGAGCATTATGCCAAACGATTTGTATGCATGGTCAATATTTGTTTTTTTGTACGATATTTTTGGTTGTTTGGTTGGGAGTTTGCTTAATTTTTGAACATATATGTAAGAACCATGATCAGGCTTACATTTCGAACAAATAAGAAACTATTGCAACAACATGACATCAATCTCTTATTGTAAAATGAACTTGCTGTTATAACAGCAGATTACAGAGGTTAATTAAGCTTCAAAATTCTGACCTTCAGTTCACAACAGCAGATAAACTTCATCAACAACCTGTTATGTCTTTATCGCCCAATATTGTCAAGTCTAATTTATTTGCCAATGATGCCACAAGAAGTTTCAAGCAAAGAACAGGTGATCACACAAGCTTGACCAATAAAAGCATTAAATGATTTGTATAATAAAGTAACTCTGCCGTTACACCCTTTTTAGTGATGATTACATTCATTCAAACCCACTACTCTTATAAGTTGGAGATCCGCAAATAGAACTAGGAAAAGACACAATGACCAGCCACAAAAATAATAACAGTAAAGCATTGAAATACCTCACATTTGGATGCATACCATTACATTTCAGACGTGCTGTAGCAGATTCTGAGTGTGGGCAGATAACAACAACATCAACCAGGTGTTTTTTACCAACTTATGTGAGACTCATGCTGTAGCAGTTAGCTCATTGAGCTCTTCACCAAACAAACAACTCCCTAGGGTGCTCAGATCTTCACACCAACCTGAACCAGCAATGAAGACTCACTCCCAAGTGCAGAAAACTTACTTAGAAATCTCCGTGACAGAAAACTGGAACACAGAATATGCAGGGGTGATTATTCTCAAATTCATTTAACCATTTTTTGACTTCAAAAATACAAACCAACTATTGCTACCATTCCTACAGGTCAAGGCTTAGGAATTGTTTGCAGCCGTGGAACTCACCGTAAATCTGTCCCGTACTCCAAAATGTGCTATTTCATGCATGTACGACTTGCTAGGAGGGCGACTTCGCTAGAAAAATCATTGCCAGCTGATATCCTCTGAAAATCACTTGCCAAAGGGTCACCTAGGGGTTAGAATGACTTAACAAACATACCCATAAACATTGCATTCTTCTATCAAACATGGCATACAAAAAGATGAGGAACGGTCCAACATTATGAAGTGTATGGTTCGCTCAATAAGGCCTGCAAACAACTTGAAACCCACACCAAAACCTCCAAAAATATCTACATAAACTTCACAAAATAAACTCCTTTCGTACCTGCAAATCTTTTCCACTCAAACTGTGACTCTGAATGAATCACACAGTATTAACTAGGGAGGATCTTTCACCACCATGATTAATCTTCTCCAAGAGGGTTTTCGTCCTTAGGAAGGCTGAGATGAACCAAGTTCAATCCCATAGAACCACAAAGTTTCACAAGAGGAAATAAAATAGTTTACATATTCAAATGAGTTCTTTGAATCACCTTTTATACTTTTCCAGCCGAACTTTTTGAAAGGCATATTTTGAAATGCACTTTTAATTAAATAGCCGCTTTTTGGCTCCAAAAGACCTTTTTATGAAATAATAGATGATCATGGCCCCCTTTTATGCGTCCACGATTTAGAACTTTAATTTCTCTTTCCAATAAGCTATTGCACTAAGGTGCTTTTAAAATTATTTTAATAAAATTAAGCAACCTTAGTAAAATAATTAAATTAAAGCCAATAATACACCCGAGTTTTGGAAATTGCTGACAAGCATCAAAATCCAAAATTGACCATATTGGAATGATACAATGATGAGTAATGAAAATCTAGGCTGTTGGGATTGATTGTCATTGATGTCAAAGGAGTATGAGAGATTGTTAGTAGATTGTCATTGATGTCAAAGTGAATGAGCAACACTATTGTCAGTGATGCCAAAGGCAAAAGATCAGAAGAGCGTAATAGAAAATATCTCGGAGGTGATGTGGAACACACTTATTAAGAATGCAACATTTTAGTGAAGAGGTGTGATTTGTTTTCAAAGGTTTTAAATGATTAATAAAGTTTGTGTCTCTTTGTTAAGAGATGTCTCCCTTCATAGAGGCAAGAAGATATAAAAAGAGAAAGAATTGTGAAAAGAAGTGTGGAGAACAAGAAGATACATTATACAAGCACAAGCAGATTTGAAGGAAGAAAATAAAAAAAGATCATTCAAAGGCAGCCATTAAGGAGAAACAAAAAGAAGAAAAAAAAAAAGTTTTCAAAGGCAGCAATTAGTCTTAACAAAAAGACATATCTTTTTAAAGAGTTATCTCTTTTCATAGAGATGCAACTTTTCATTGAGATGTAAAGATAAAAATAAAGTTTATGGAAAGTAAGAGAGAGATGTGTGTGGAATAGAAAGGAAGATCTATTAGTCAAGAGAGAAGTGTGTGGAGGATAGAAATATATTATTGTGGATATGTGTGAAAAGGCAGCAATTGTTGTTTAAGAGGAGTCATGACTATTTGAAGGGTCGTTATGAAAGGATGTATCTCTTCATAGAGGCATGAAGATATAAAAAATGTGTGGTGAATATGAGTGTGTGTGAGTTGTGAGAATATTAAATAAGAAGAGTGGAAAAGAGAAGTGTGTGAAAGTTTTATCATTCAAGAGTGAGTGAGGAATAAAAGAGAGAAGGTTTTATCATTCATAGAAGAAGTGTAGGGAATTATAATATGTAGCATGAAGTAAATAAAAGGATTATAGAAGAATGAAGTGAATGAATATTAATTGAAGATTGGTTAAGAATAGTCAAGAGACATGTTGAAGAGCTATGACCATTAAAGAAATAATATATATATGAAGAGACATATCTATTCTAAGAGATGCATCATTTCACTAGGTTATGAAGATATAAAAGATAATTGCAAGTAGAAGTGAGAAGTGTGAAATGTGAAGATAAATAAGAGGAAGGTGTGTGAGGAATGAGAGTCTATATCAGAATAACACTTGCAAATCAGCAAATGAGAAGATAAAAGGAAGATCATTGAAGAAAGGTTGAAGGCAGATTTGTAAGAAGGATTCATGGCTTGTAAGAAGAGTCTATGATAGAATTATCAGAAGAATATATGCAGATGTAAAAGAGATGTATATGCAGATATAATTGAGGAGGAAAATATCAAAGGAGATCATTAAAAGCTATTTATAAAGAAGATTTATTCTCAAAAAGAGAAGATTTTATTGAAGAGGTTGGTGCCTCATATTGAAGAGGTTTGTGCCCCATATTGACGAGGTTGGTGCCTCATATCAAAGAGATTGGTGTCTCTTGCTGAGTTGGTGCTCAGTTGTGGGGATTGGTGTCTCTAGTGGGTTGCTCACAAATTGTACAAGAGGGGATTTGTGTCTCTTGTAGGTTGGTGCCTACAAAGATTGTAAAAGAGATTTATATAAAAGCAATATTTTTCCATGGTTTTCTCCCATAAGGGTTTCCACGTAAAGTGTGTGTTCCTCTTGTATTGCATAACTATTAGATCTTATGTGAATGATATTGTGCAATTGATATTATTGTGGTTGTTAGTTTTGAAAAAGTAAAAGATTGTATTATACTGATTCACCCCTTGTCTCAATATAATTGTGTGCTCATCAGGGGCCAATCAAGTGATTGACTATAAATAGACACTCACTCCAAGAATCTTGGAAAATACACCAGAAGTCGGAATTCACTTTGGAAAGTGTCATAGGAGTTCTCAAGACCAATTGAGCTCATTGCCAACATCAAATATCCCCCTTGACAAGGTTGACAGTCACTGAAAAAGCAGGAGCTAACTACAATGTTGAAGTGGTCGAAAATGTTCACATTACAATTTCCCTCAAACATGGCTGATATGTATCAAAAAACCTAATCATGCTTATGATAGACTTGGTGAAACTGAAGACATAGTTCACACATGCCCTATCAATCATTATCCAAGATCAATGACTTCACCTTTTAGGCCCTTTTCGAGTTTGACTGCTTCCAAATATTCTATTGGTGGTTAATAATCATGACACCCAATATGTCTTTCACCTTCACAATTTGTCTTAAAACAATTGTGTGTGATGTGAATCAAGTCTCATCAACCTTATGTTGTGTAAAAAATAAGTTAATAAGACATTAAAATGTAAGTAAATAGGGAATAAATTAAATTTGCCTTTAACAACTCCAAATTTGAAAAAGTCTTGAAGATGCTTGTGACATATGATGGTTTGTCACAAATATTTGTATCTTCTCACCCTTGGTGTATGTAGTTTTTACCCACTCTAAGTGCCAATCGTTTGTATCACCAAGTTAAGGTAGTGTATAATACATGGTGTCCAAAAAATGTGTCCCTACCTTTCCTCAACACCTGCTGCCCAATAAATTTTGCATTGTTTGCAATGACTTGGATAACATCATCATCACCCACCATCTCTATGGACTTATTGTTTTTGGAAATGAATTCAGCATCCTTGACTTGCCCCCTCACAATCAACTGCTTTCAAAAACATTATCCCTTAAAGGTCAGTTTTGGCTTTGCAATCTTTCCATGCATAAAAAAAATTGGACACTCTTGTTTCAATCCATGAATCCCTAATTGGTTTTGGTGATGTCTCTACAATTTTTTTTTTCTTTTGCAAATAAGGTGGTGCACATCTTTTCATACCCAAGACCTATGTAACTAGAGGTTTTGTTACTACTAATTGCTGCCACCATTATCCACCAATATGGTGATCTCACCAAATTGAAAGGAAAACTTGCTTCATTCTGAAATGCCTTAACCAATGAGCCTCTTTTGTGAGGAGGAAAGGGATCTTCTTCTTGGATAGATGGTGTCTCCAAGAAAGGATGTTGGGAGGCCATTATTGAAGGAGAATTGGTAGGTGGCTTCAATGATGTTTTCTTTGCTAAATTTTCTCTCTCACTCACAATATCAACTTCTTCTTGTTCTCTAATGAATGCCATAATTTGTTCTTTTGGCAAACTCTTCTTGTTTTGTCCTTTGCATATTTTAATTCTACGTCCACTCATAGCACATAAGTGATCTTTCACTCAACTATATGAGCTCTTAAATTGGATCCCATGTTTATTACAATCAAATAAAAGCCTCACTTCTTGGAAGTTGATTGGCCATTGTAACGAGTTTCCATAGAGGAGATGCTTGATCATATTTAAATTGTTTATTTGTTGCAAGGTCCATTGAACTTGAACTAGTGGTCATTCCAAAAAGATCGCTGTTATTAAAAATTACAAAATTATAATTAAAAAAAATGTAACTAAAACATGTAAAAACTAATAAAAGTTTTGAACAAACACCTAAAAATATTTTGAAAAATCTTGAAACTTGTAGATTTTTTTTTTGGAAAAGTTCTTAACTAATGTGAAAAAATTCATAAAAAACTTGAAAGATTTCATTAAACTACTTACTGTAGGCCAATAGATGTCCTTTGTGCAAGCTAGATTCTTCCTGTTGGCACTTTGCAAGTGTTCTTCAAAAAATACTAGCTATCTTCCAAAATGCAAAAAGGCAAAACAAGCATTGAGATTTTGTGAAATAGGTTTCTTTTTATCAAACAACTCATAGTATAGGTGCATTTTTGGGTTTTAGGCACTTTTTATGGTTTTTTAAATGTTATAATATTTAAAAATCACTTAAAAAAATTGTTTTTGATGTTTTAAAAAAATTCTGCATTTGTCAATTGCAAGAGCAATTGGGGTGGTAGGGCTGTGCCTTGGACATTCTTGGGCCACTCTAGTCACAAGACAAATACTTGGGCTAGTTGGGTATGAGATTGGGACTCCAGGGTGAAGAAGCTGACAACTTAAGCTTTATGTAATATAATGAAATAAAAAGGATATATTTTGAACTCCTAACCACTAATTGTCTTCATCTAAACAAAAGGCACTTTCTACCATTTTCTCATTTTGGTGGCTTCAGGAGACTTTTATTCTTTTCAACAATACAATGATTTTTCTATACTTGTGGTAGAGCTTTTATATATGGTAGTTGATGTTGTGGGGATCACCTTTATTCTTTCTATTCTAGGTGGTTGATTTTTTGTTCTCTTTGTGCCTTTTCACTTTCTTTCTTGTCATGATTGCTCTATCAATTGATTTTTAACTTAGCAGAGTTCTTTGATCATTTTGTGCTACTTGGCATTGATTAAACTTTCTCTTGGTGGTTATTCATCCTAGGTTGGGTGTTGTCTTTGTTTTCACTGGTGATACTTTTTTGAGATGTTCCCCTGGGGTTTGAAATCTGCTTTTTTTGTTTTTTGTTTGTATTCTAATTTTTTTTGGTTTTTGCCGTGAATGGTGCCGAAAATTGAAAGAAATTGCGAAAGTACAATAACAGAAAGGAAATTGCATAAATGAAAGAGAACCTAGTAATCTTTATTGATTTGAAACACAATCAAAACATACCCATTTGCTGATTGTGAATGCTAGAGGTCTGATTTATTAAAATCAACAATTATTGACTCATAACCTAGGCGCCAATCTGTGAATTTGTCAACTTCACTCTTGAAAAAGGACGCCTCATTTGTGATCACACCCATACTCCAAACAGGGGCATTTAGCTTCTAGAGTTCCCACGTGCCCCTCTTGCAGCTGTATGGCCTCCTATGAACTCGCACATGCCTCAAAGAAGTGTCAATCTACTGCTTAGAAAACCTGATTGTCTCTTATAAACTCTATGGCCTGCAAATATGATGAATGTACCCTTGTACGGCCTGCTAATGGTGATCTATTTTGCCAGGAAAGAGTGCAAGAAAATTCACTCCCACGTACCAAGCAAGAGAATGTGCAAATGCTTATTTAATCTCCCATTTTATTTCTAATTTGCTGATAAAAGACTGAAAATGCTGATTGAATCTCCTTAATTAATCTGTGAATGATCAGATGGTGATCTCTGTGTGAAACCATCCAAACAAGAGACCTTGGGTGATCTTTCACACTTGTAGACTCTGTCCATACTTGCAAACCCTTGTTACTCAGTTCTATAATTGTAAATAATAAACTTGGATAATCAATAATGCTTCACCATTCACCTTTTATCCTCTCCAAGCCCTACGCCCCTCTTGGCAATTACCTTTTGAGAAATTATTAAATAATTCTCCTCTCCAAAACTCAACGCCTCACTTTGGCCATTAAATGATTTAATTTAAGTTCATCTTTGAAATGCGTGCCTTCACTTAAATATTCATAAAGTAACAAAATATGTGTTGTTTTGATAAAGTTACTTTATTACTTTAATAATGGCCAAGTTATAAAGTACTGTATATAAAGTAACTTTATAACATTAAATTATAAAGTCACTTTAATAAAATAATGTTCTTAAAGTAACGTGACTTTAATAATTTAACAACTCCCGGCAATAGTCTAGCAATAGCCCCCTGAGAGTGTCTTGACACAGTTACCAACTGCAGGCGTCCCGCCACTAAGCCTAATATTACTTACTATAAATAGCAAGTATGAATGGTGAACTCTTGAATTGCCTTCGAAAGGCCTACCAACCAAATACCAGATCACTGAGCTGAATACACCGAAATGAAACATCAAGCCTGCTTAAGAGCCCGAATATCCCCCAAAGGGTCCCCTGAATATCTCGCTAGCCTACGGGGACTGCAATCATAGGCTAACCCTAACTTCCGAAACACTGGCTAGATGTCTTCTTCTGTATTGTGATTGGCTATCACATTGGTTGTTAATCTTTCCTATACTGCAACAAAAATTGTGGAGTATTCTTAATGACATGGTATTTTCTTGGATCAAATCACTCTTTCTTGGTGGGTGGTTACTTCTATGCTAGCATAGCTAACCTTCTTGGCCATTTGGAATCTTAATGGGTAGTTTCATTGTTGGGATTGCATGATTTTTTCTCTTCTTGGTCAACGACAGGAGTTGGAGAGTTTTCTTAGCTAGGTTTCTATTGTTTATATATTTTAAGTTTTTTATGATAAAAGAAAACTCTCTCCATAGGCAGATTTGGGAGACCGAGTAGAGGGGAAATGGATCCCTATTGAGAGAGGAAAGAATCTTTGTTTAATAGAGTTATGGAGAAGAATGTAACTTAATGTGTAAAAAGAGGGATTGAGAGGATGAAGGTTGTGAGAGAAGCCATGTTGTGAGATTCTATCCAGTACGTTACATGTAGTTGTTGCAGGTTATTGTAGCTCCTTATCTGTTTGTATGCAAGTTGTTTGTTGCTACATGTAGCCAATAAAATTATTGTAGCTTTCAATTAAAAAAATGCTCTTATTATGTTTAGATGTGTGAGTGATTTTGTGGGCTATTATATTGGGCAGTCTCTCATTAGACCCCTTGATCTAGATTACATTAATAGAGATTTTTTACTCTTGTTATTTAAAGGTGAGTGCACCGTAGGTGATTTTTGCTGTCTCTATAATAATGGAGAAGATTGAACTATGTTTTTCATTATTTAGTGTACAAGAATGCCATGTCACCTTCTTAGGAATTAAGGAATTAATTGAAGACTCATTGCTTATTTTATTTCCTGTAGGCTAAAGGACAAAATAATGGAAATGATTTAATAATAGTATTTTAACTTGGGTCTAATCATTTTAAAAAAAAAAAACTTAAAATATTAATATTAGAGCAGCCATATAAATTAGACATTATAAGGCCTCTGTAATACTTTGATTAAAAAGCGTTTTAAAAAATATTAGTGGAAAAAGTTAATCAAATTGAGGCCCAAAATAGGGCGCCTATAAAGGAAAGACAAATGCTCGAAGTAAATCATCCATTTGTCATTGTATTGAATTCCAATTTCAAATTGAGTGTTCAAGGATGAAAAATCCCTTGTGTGTGAGATCAAGAGGATGAAAACCCTTTTGGTTTCTCTTGTGGATACGAGGTTGAAAACCCTCTTGTCCATTGGAGGTGATTCTTTTTTGGCATCGCATTTGAACTTATTGTTGCGATTTATGTTAGCTGAAATGATTTATATTTGCAAGCAAATCATCATATCTTCAATATTGTCAAGGGTTTGATGTGACATTTAGATGGGCCTAGTTTATACTTGGTTGCCCAGCTGTATCAACATTCCATTTGGGAGGAATTTCAGTACATTTTACACTACCCAGCTGCTGTCGTACAAGGGCTAACATAGGCAGCAGCCTGCTGTACCAATGTGGTACACTTTTTGGCATGTTTTGGGTTGTTACACTCCTTTTCCAGTCAGTCATTTGTTGTTCAAGGGTTTAATGCTGATGATTTTAGTTGTCATTTCTAATTATTCTAATTAGCAATTAGATTTGAAGGTTTCCATAATAAACTTGGCACCATCTATTATTGGATCTGGGGATTAATATCTGTTATTTTGATATATGAATGTTTAAATTGAATTGAAAAAAATATTATTGCTGATCATTATTAGTGTAGGGTTTAGTTGCATATTTTTAGTGTTTATTTTTTAGTTTTTATTTTCATATAAAACAAAAAATTTGCATATTTTTCCAAGGTTCCTGATTGGAGACATTACAAAGGATTGGTTTGAGGGTACACATTAACAAATAGCAATACAGTGTATTGTCTTGGTAGCAAAAAAATTGATTAACTGAAAATAACTAGGCTATCCACCAACCGAAATATTAAGGTAATTTCTCTATATCAAATTCAGCCCAATTAATTCATTATCTTTTCACTTGGTAATGATGGAAATTTTTTCAAGCATTGGTATTTTGTTGAAGGTGACATTGCCCTATCATAAACAAACTCCTTTAGCTTTGGGTACTTTGTTCTTTTGCAAGATTAAGTTTTCTCCATTTGATTCTACTACAAATTTTGACTGCTCTGTATTACTACTAATATAATCCATGCCTAGGTGATATAGAGGTGCACACTGATCTAGATCTTTTTGTTGTGTGATAACAAAGAAATAGGGAGATTCAATGTTGGACTGTTTCTCAAAGGTTGATTGAGAGCATTTACAAAGTGTACTACCATTTTTGCAGTGTGTATAACTATATATATGAACAATTACAGTATGAGTCACATGAGGTTAGGTGCTATTGTGTTGGGGCCGTGGAGTAGCAATGTGGTGTGCATAATCTAAAGTTAATTATTTTGGATTAAATTATTAACTTGTAGATCAAGGGATTTTCCTATAGTACCTAATTGCATTCGATTATATATTTGGGACTTGTACAATTTTATTATCATCATGTGAGATATTTAGATACTGTATTTTGTTTAGCTTCCCTAGAGGATTACTCAATGGTGGAACATTACTACTACCATGAGGTTATCCTTTTGAGTATATTGAATATTTGGGTATGCCAATTCCTTCCATATGTATTCCATGTGTTATTTTTTTAGTATCCACATCTTTACATTTCAGGTATGTGCATATGTCACATGTGATATCATAGCAACAATTTGACAAATTGGAGACTAGTTTTGGAGATTCAAACAGTATCACTTTATTTTACCCCAAAAAAATCCTATCTCACAACGTGATTTTCCTTTGGCTCAATCATCATATTAGAGTCAATCTAACTTCATTGGGAGATTTTTTTTGTATGATTTCCAAAAGTTTGCCACAATGTGACTATATTTGTGTGATTGTAGAACAAGTCATGATGAGGTTATGTGCTGTTGTGTTGGAGCTATGAAGTAGCAATGTGGTGTCCATAACATTAGGTTAATTATTTTGGAATAAATTATTATCTTATAGATTAAGGGTTTTTCCTCTTGTATTAGATTATTTATTTGGGATTCGTCCAATTTTATTATCATCATGTGAGATATTTAGATGCTGTAGTTTGCTTAGCATCCCCTAAGAATTATTCAATGGTGGAACACTACCACTACCATGTGGGTATCCTTTTCGGTATATTGAATATTTGGGTACTCCAAAACTTTCTATATCTATTTCCTGTTTTATTTTTTTAGTATCCACATCTTTACATTTTAGGTATGTGCATGTCACGTGTGATTTCATAGCAATGATTTGGCAAATTGGATATTAGTTTTGTAGATTCAAAAAATGTCTAATTGTTTTTCCCAAAAAAAAAATCCTATCTCATAATGTGATTTTCTTTTGGCACAATCTGTAATGTTCCCATTTTCGGGTTCTCTTGCATTGCAATTGGGACTGACCTTCTAGGTGTGTGTCAGTATTATCAGAGGAGTTATTTGATGTTTCTAGTGAGCTCAAGTGGTCTAGAGGATTCATATGGCACTTTTTAGATATGATTTCCGGCTTCCGGTGTGCTAAGATTCTTGGAGGGGGCGTCTATTTTTAGTAAGTCCCCTGTTCGGGTCCATTTATCATCTTTCATCATCAGTATCACTCTTGCGCAGCCAGTTTTTGGTTCCGATGCATTTCGACCATTTCCGCTAATTGGGTGTAATATTGAGCTATATTTAATTAATTTTACTAAGGTTGCCATTTTAATTAAAATATTTAATTGAGCACCTCACTATTATAGCTCATTGGAAAGAGAATGAAAAGATTTAAATGATGGGATGCTTTAAAGTGACTTTCAGTGTTGGAAGTGTTTTAAAAGTAAAATAAATCACTTTTTGGAGTTAAAAGGCTTAATAAATTAATAAATTGTTTTTAAAAGGGAGTTTCTGGAAAGTTCCCTAAAAAGCATGTAAAAAAGGGGATTGAGAGCTCATTTGGTGATTATGCAGTTTATTCTATTTCTTTGATTGAAACCCTTGTTGTTTTGGAGATTGAACTTGGTTGATCTCAGCCTTCTTGAGGATGAAAATCCTATTGGAGAAGATTAGCCTCGGTGGTGAAAGATCCTCCCTGATTAATTCAGTGTGGCTCATTTAGAGTTACAGATTGTATGGAAAAGCGATTTGCAAGTGGTTCTACATAGGAACTACATAGGAGCTTAATTGCTTAAGATTTCTCTATTATAGTGCCAAATTCAAAGAGTATATTATCGGCAGATTTGTGAGAGGATTAACAGCAGATTAGAGAAGCAACCAATTGCAGATTTTCACCCTCATTTGCTGTCTGTTCATTCCCTTTTGCTGGCCGTACAACTCAGATTTAGGCGTGGGAGTTTGTGGGCCCAAGTGCCTAGGGTTTGGAGGGACTAAATGTTGGTATAGAGGTTGAAACTTGAAGATGCTTTGTGGCTCTATGTGTTGTCTTCACTTTGTGGGATAACCACATAGCTATCCTTTTTTTGTCTTCTTTGGTCATTTCAAATAATTTTCCTTTCAAGCTATATTTTGAACATTTCTGTTTAAACATCGGAGAAAACAAAAGGATTTAAATGCCATTTATTTTTATACGAGCTCTCAGTTCCACAATTTGAGGACCAACTTCAGTACCAGTGAAGTTCATCCTATCTGGATTGATGATGATGAATCCATTCTTCCTCCTTAGCCCTTAAGTGCCTCGAGGAAGCATAATGCCTTATATGAATCTTTAGGTATGCAGTAATTTTGAGGTTAACTTCAGCAGCAATGTAATGCCCATTTTCAACCTGACCATGTTACTTGAAGGATTTCTATTGTAATATTCAACCTAGGTCCAGTCCTCCTACTAGAATGTTTTCTGCAGCAAATATTTATATAATGGTATCAACTCAAAAGTTGAAGCTTCCTTTCAGAGAGGCTGGTGATCAGTCAACACATTGTTTCCCCATCTTGTAGCCCCACCCCTCATTGATTCTTCCTCAGAATATAGAGAGAGTTGCAACTAGCTATGTTCCTACCCAGTTCCCTGAGGCTCAAAGGGTTATCACTAAGGTTTAGTATCTCTCATCCGAGAATAGTGCTACCCCTGCTGTTCATGCTGCTAAGACAACCACAGAGATTCCTTCTTCTGCAAAAAATGCTAATGATTCCAATGTTAATTTTAAACTAGATGTTGCTTTTGGAATGTGTGTCACAGAAGTATACTGCTGGTTGGCATAAAAAATGAAGATGAATTTAATAAGGTTGTCAGAAAAATCATTATAAAGGAGCTCCCAATCTCTCTCCCTGAATGAGGCATTGCTTACCTAGTCAACTGTACTCAGGCTCAGAAAGAATACCATCAGCTGCAGCAATGCCGCCTTATACATTTAGTGTATATCTTCATTATTCATAAGCTGTTCAGTGGAGGCTATTGAGAAGGCCAAATTTATGGTGTATGAAACATCTGCAACAACAATTAGAACAGCAGCCCAACCCAAAGAGACAAGCAATACCTCGTAAAAACTCAATGGAGCTATTGTTAGAGGCCAAGAATTAACTCATGCCATATAGAAGCCTCAAGCCTATCCACTAGCACATAATTAGCCTTCTGTAAATGTTCTATCAAGGCCCAGCAATGTAATGCCACCAGCAAATGAACCCATGGACATGTCTTCTTAAAGTTGTACAGCTAAAGAATTTCTTTTTATGAGAGAGCTGACCAATGTATCTGACTCAAATGTCTTATAGTTGAAGTTCTTATATTAGTATGAGACTCTAATCTATAATAGAGCTCAAGAATGTGCCAAGGAGAATATATTTTCTTCTTGTTTTAGAGAACTAGAAAAAAAATGGTTTTCTTTGTGTTTTTTCAGCCTGTTTTTAATATTTTAATCTTAAAATTTATGATGATCTGGTTTGATATAGCACAATATATGCCTAAATGCCAGCTTCCAACTTTGTTGCATGTCTTTGTGGCCGAGGCTAAGGCAGTTACAAAAAGTTATTTTTTAAAAGAGTTTTAACCATTTAAAAATAAAAATGTTTGGAACATTTAAGATTGCATGTAAAGTAGCAAGGAATGCATGATATCAAAAGATATAATTTTGATTGTATTTTGTTTTGAATCTACTGTTGCATTGCAGGTTGGTATGACTAAGACAGATGCTGCAGTTCAGACACTCACTAATATTAATCCAGATGTTTTACTTGAGGTAAGATTCTATCAAGAATAGTGATTATAACTTTTAAGCTGCCTTTAGTCATTAGAATGTTTGAGATTATGGAAATATTAATGGTACTGATGCATAAGATGCGAGTTTTTCTTTTGTACATAGATAATGGCACCATCTGACAATTTTGTTGAGGAATTATTTATCATGAGTGATACTGCAGTTGTGACCAACCCTTCTATCTACTGCCAAATAATTATTCAACAGAATGCCTCACGTTTGATAGGCATTTTGGATGTCTTAGGCGCGGAGACAAACTTTTCCTTAGGTGCCACTCCCAAACTCCCTAACCCAAATGTGAAAGTGTCCTTGGGGACACCCCCCACATCTGGGGATGTGCAGATGTTCCCAATGTGTCAGTCAAAGACATCCCCAAATTTGATTTTAAAAAGAAAAAATTATATTATTTTGAGTTTATGTGTATTATAATTGTTAATTTTATGATCAGATTTAATGCGCAGAAAATTAATTCAAAATCAGACACAATAACACAGCAGATACCCTGGGAAAACCCTTCTCTTGAGGGAGAAAAACCCAGCAACAATATATCACTTATATATTGATATGTAAATACAAGAATCTCCTTTACAAAGGCCGATATGAAGGCCAACAATGGACACCTCAAACTAATGCAAATACAGAAACAATATGCTGCAAATCTCAGTGATAATACACAGCCTTCTATAAGAATCAATCTGCACCTCAATATAAACTCGCACTTGAGAATATCGAACTTATGTGAATAACCGAACTGAATGAGATGATAACAAATGGAGGAATCAATGAGTATATATACAAATGAATATGAGAGACGCATCCCTTCTAAATGATCATGTTGGCCCTTATCAAAAGACGTGACTTTAAGATGCATGATGTCGGCTTCAAGAAATCGCGTCTCTTCATGGATGTCGGCCTCAATAAACAAATCACAATCCTTCATAACAAATGATGTCGGCCTTTAATTAAATTGCATCTTCTTAAGAAATCGTGCCTCTTCATTAAATCACAATATATATATATATATAAATTAGATAGTCAAAGGCTATTATCTAATTTATTGAACATGTAAAGGAGATCGGCTGGAAGTAGAGACCGACGCTGTACAAGAACATCAACACTCCCTCTCAGCTAGGGAGAATACTTCCAGCTGCACAAGACATATCACCTCAACGTGATGTCTACCACAGTGGCTACAACCAAATGTGTAAAGGAAGAATATCACCTTATCGTGATATCAAATATCACCTCAACATGATATCAACCATAATGGCTGCAACCATGTATGGTATGTACAAGTGTTCATCACTTGCGTGATGTTGTCACCTCAACATGACTTTCACCATGGCTCTCCCATAGGGTGAAACACAAGTACAAAAGATCATTATAGACTCTCTCACGTGATACTGTCATGGAGTCACACACATGACATCCACCATGACTCTCTTAGAGGGTGGAAACAAGGGCTTTCACCTCAAATCTCAAAGAGAAATGCATTAACAAGGGATTTCACCTCGAACTTCTCTCATAGAGAAGAACTCATTAAACAATGGATTTCACCTCGAACTTCTCTCGTAGAGAAGAACTCATTAAATACTCACTGATGTTGAGACTCTTTCTCAGTTAAGGCTGGATCCTCCACCATACCAAGCTTATCTCGAAAGTACACAAACTTGATTCTGGAGAGAGGCTTGGTGAGAATGTCTGTCGTCTGCTCATTAGTGCTAATATACCTTAACTGTATAGCCTTCCGTAGTACCATATCTCTAATATAGTGATACTTGATCTCAACATGCTTGGTTCTGTCATAAAACACAGGATTGACAGAAAGCTTTACGCAACTCTGGTTATCACAATGAATGATAGTAGGCTCCATTGATTGTCCAAACAATCCTGCAAGGAGCTTACGAAGCCACACTGCTTCCTGAGCTACCATACAAGCTGCAATATACTCTGCCTCTGCTGTACTCAATGCCACAGATGACTGCTTCCTACTGCACCAGGATATCATAGCAGAACCCAAACTGAAGCAACAACCAGAGGTGCTCTTCCGATCTGTGACACACCCACCCTGCCCAATCAGAATCAGTGTAACCATGTAGCTCCAAGTCTACATTTGAAGAATATCTCAACCCATATCCAACTGTGCCACGCAAGTATCTCAGGATATGTCTAGCTGCAACAAGATGTATCTGTCTTGGTTCACACATGAACTGACTAAGTGCACTCACAGCATAACAAATATCTGGTCTAGTGTTAACTAGATACATCAAGGACCCGATCAGCTGTCTGTACATAGTAGGATCCACCAAGTCTAAACTAGCTGCAGCCTCCTTTAATTTATGTAGGTTGGTCTCCATGGGTGTAGACATGGATTTGCAATCCATCATACCAAACCTCTTAAGTATATCAATGGTGTACTTTCCTTGACTTAGAATCATCTCATCTGGTTTCTGCCAGACTTCTAAGCCAAGGAAGTAATGCATGAGCCCAAGGTCCATCTCAAATTTAGAAGCCAAATCCTTCTTACACTTGAGAATCAGGTGATCTTCTCCAGTAAGAATCAAATCATCAACATATAAGACCAAAATTAATGCTTCACCATCAATTACCTTGAAGTATAGATTTGAATCAGCATCATTCTTCAAGAAACCCAAATTTGACAGGTAACGATCAATCCTTTCGTACCATGCACGAGGAGCCTGCTTAAGACCATACAGAGCCTTCTTCAGCTTGCAAACATGATACTCCTTCCCATGTACTTCAAATCCATTAGGTTGCTCGATATAAACTTCTTCCTCAATCACACCATTCGGAAACGCTGTCTTCACATCCATCTGGTGAATCTTCCATCCTCTAGATGCAACAATAGCAATGATGGTTTTGACAGAAGTATAGCGAGCAACAGGAGCAAATGTTTCTTCGTAATCAACTCCCTCTTTCTGTGCAAACCCACGACCCACAAATCTAGCCTTGTACTTCTCAATGCTTCCATCAGTTGCATGCTTGATCTTGAAGAGCCATTTTGAAGATACCACAGACTTGCCTTCGGGTCTAGGAACAACGTCCCAAACATCGTTTTTGAGAATTGACTGGTAGTCCTCTGCCATAGCATCTCTCCAAACTTGTTGACTAGACGCTTCCTCAACACTGGTAGGCTCAGATTCGATAATTTGACTCATTAAGGCGACATAACTGGAGAACTTATGTGGCCTTTTACTTTCTCTGAATGTGCCTCTAGGAGCTGCAAAAATTTCAACCTCTTGCATAGTACCTTGGCCCATAGAGTTCTTTTTCTCCCAATTACAATGTCAGTAGCCCATCAGTAGGTTCTAAGGGTTCAACAGGATCAATATCTTCTTTCGCTTCTAAAGTCTCCCTCTGAATCTCAGGAGTATGGTCAACTTCCATATCCTGAGGAGACTCTTCATTATCGATCTCCATATGAGTGCCCTTGGATCTCCTGAATGCAACATCTTCCTCAAATGTGACATCCCTACTGATCTCGATCAACTTCTGCCCTGGAATGTATATCCTGTAGGCTTTTGATGTCTCGCAGTAGCCCATAAAAATTCGCTTCTTGCCAGAAGGCTCCAACTTTGTTCTCTTTTCCTTTGGAACATGAATATAGATAGGGCATCCAAAGATCCTTGAATGACTAACCTCAGGCTTCTTTCCTATAAAGGCTTCTTCCGGAGTCATATTCTCCAGGATCTTGTGAGGACTTCTATTCTGTACATATACTGCAGTCCTAGAAGCTTCTGCCCATAAGAAAGTTTGCAGATCTTGGTCATGGATCATGGATTTTGCTGCTTCCACGATCGTTCTGTTCTTTCTTTCTGCAATACCATTATGTTGAGGATTATAGGGGACACAAAACTCCCTCTTAATCCCTGCATCAACACAAAAATCTCGAAGCTGCCAAAGGTGTATTCTCCACCATTATCAAATCTGAGGACTTTGATTGTTTTACCAGAAAGATTCTCTACGAAGGCTTTGAATTCCTTAAACCTTCCTAACACTTCCTCAGACTCTTTAGTTTTCAAAAAATAAATCCAAGTCTTTCTAGAATGGTCATCAATAAAAAGAACATAATACAAGAACCCACTTGAAGAAGGAACAGACATAGGTCCACATAAATCAGAATGAATAAGATCTAAAATACACTTAGATCTACTTTCTCTACTATGGAAAGGAGCTTTAGTATTCTTACCCAATGCACAACCTTTGCAAGTTCCTTCATGCTCCTGATTGAACTTAGGAAGACCCGTAACCATCTTCTCCATGAAAGGTAAGGCTCAAAAGTGTAGGTGAGCCAATCTTCGATGCCAAAGATCACATAAACTTGAAGAATCATGAACTAATGCCTGCAGTGGATGCGTACAAATCCTATAGAGGCTTTCATGTCTAACACCAATTACTTGAGCATCCTTGAAGCTAGAATTCTCCATCCACACAAGTACTTTGCCTTTGGAGAAGGCAATTTGATATCCTTTATCTTCTAGGGCTGAAATTGAGATGAGATTCCGTTTGATTCCTGGAACATAAAGAACATTGCTCAACTGAAGTGTGATGCCGGAATCCAAATGAAGAGTAGAGGTCCCAATGCCTTTCACGAGGTGGCTTGCATCATCTCCGATAATGACTTGTTCGGAAGACTCTTTCTCCACCAAGCTTGATAAGTGCTTCTTAAAACCTGTGATGTGTCAAGAAGCACCACTATCGATCAGCCAAGTGTTGGTGTTTGTAGGTACATTGCTTGACAATGCCGAGTAGAACAAATATTCACATGTATCCTTCTGCGGAGAAGCATAATCAACATCTGCAACGGTGGCTTGTTGCTTAGGTCTAGTTGGACAATGCTTAGCAAAGTGGCCAAACTTATCACACCTAAAGCATTGAATCTTGGACAAGTCTCTCTTTTTCTTGGAGGGAGGAGCACCATCATTTCCCTTATCTCGATTTCTTTTGAAGAATCCTTTCTTTCCATCTTTTCCTTTCTTCTTCGAAGCTTGGGAGGCGAGAACATGAATATCTTCATTAGATGTGCTTTGACGAACGCCTCTAGCCACCAACCTTGACTCTTCTTGAATGCAATTGGCCCTCAAGCGATCAAACTTAGGAAGTTTGGATCTTGCACTGATTCCTTGAATGTAGGACTCCCATGATAATGGAAGACCATTGAGAGCAAGCATCATCAAGTCTTTATCATTGACCACATGACCAATTGTAGAGAGCTGATCTCTCAATTCCGAAATCCTCATGAAATAGGCAATCATTGTTTCTCCTTTGCCATCTTCACATGGTGTAGTTGTTGCTTCACTGCAAGTGCCCGACTTGTGTTGTTGATTTCGTACATCTCCTCCAATGTTTTGAACATATCTCTTGCCGTCTTCAACTTGGAGACAATCGGAACAATATGGTCTTTGACAGAATCAACCAACAACTTCTTTGCCTTGATGTCTTTCTTCCTCCATTGCAACTTCTCTTCTTCCTCTTCTGGAAGTAGAGATAGACAAAGAAATATAACGAAGAGGATAGAGTATCGCTGTGAGAACAAATTTGATCACAATCTTCTCAAACCTGCTCTGATACCATGTTAATTTTATGATCAGATTTAATGCACAGAAAATTAATTCAAAATCAGACACAATAACACAGCAGATACCCTGGGAAAACCCTCCTCTTGAGGGAGAAAAATCCAGCAACAATATATCACTTATATATTGATATGTAAATACAAGAAGCTCCTTTACAAAGGCCGATATGAAGGCCAACAATGGACACCTCAAACTAATGCAAATACAGAAACAATATGCTGCAAATCTCAGTGATAATACACAACCTTCTATAAGAATCGATCTGCACCTCAATATAAACTCGCACTTGAGAATATCAAACTTATGTGAATAACTGAACTGAATGAGATGATAACAAATGGAGGAATCAATGAGTATATATACAAATGAATATGAGAGACGCATCCCTTCTAAACGATCATGTTGACCCCTATCAAAAGATGTGACTTTAAGATGCATGATGTCGGCTTCAAGAAATCACATCTCTTCATGGATGTCGGCCTCAATAAACAAATCACAATCCTTCATAACAAATGATGTCGGCCTTTAATTAAATTGCATCTTCTTAAGAAATTGTGCCTCTTCATTAAATCACAATATATTTATAAATTAGATAGTCAAAGGCTATTATCTAATTTATTGAACATGTAAAGGAGATCGGCTGGAAGTAGAGACCGACGCTGTACAAGAACATCAACAATAATCTCTCTTGTAATTTGTATATTTATGTGTAAATGTTTTTCACTAGCCAACCTATTACCGTTCCCAAATTATGGGAAAATTTCTCCATCTCTTTATTCATAAATTGGATTGAATTGTTTGCATGAGCAACAAAAGCTGTCACTTTCAGTCAAAGTTGCCAAAAACTTGTTTTTCCTTGCTGTATTGGTTTTGAAGCCAATAGTCAGTTTTTAGTGCTAAAGATGACCTTGGGGCGGTTTGGAACATCTTAGGGAAGTTTGAAAATAGGGGAACAAATGAAGAAAATAAGTATTTTATAGTTGGTGACGAAATTGCTAGATGAGGGGACAATTATGTAATTTCCAAGTGGTTTACACAATTGGCTATTCATGCAAAGGGCAGTTATGTAACCATACAAGTGGTTCCATTATTTTGTCACATGGGGATAGGGAAATGGCTATAAACAATGTCTCTTGCTCTCCTCTGTGATTGCTTAATGAAAAACACCCACTTCAAAGCATGGAGATTATAGGAACAAGTTGTAAACATCGCACAAAAGTTGACACTTGGATCAGTCTTCATGTTATGTTCATTTTTTTGGAACAATAGGCTGTAGAGAAGGGTTTTAATAGAGTTGTAGGCAAAAGATGCATTTGGACCTTGGTTGGTAAGTGCCACGGTCTCATTTCTTGTCCTTGAGAGATTTTTATTCATAATTGACTGAACAATAGTGATTGGGGACTTGGAGCAGCTCACATTTGTTGGAGTTTTCACCTAAGTTGTTAGGTTCACTTATCTTGGCTCTAATGGGTATGGGGTTGGGGATGAGTTCCTTGGGGGCTCACCTTGGGCACAACTTGGATGGCTTGGGTTCTTTGAGGGTTTGCCTTAGGTGTGGCTTGCGTATGCTTGTAACGTACTTGGATTCTTGGACTTCAGGTATGCCTCATAGTTCAAACTTCAAAGTGATCGATGGAGGGAAAATAAACGGGCACCTATTGCTAGCTCTAGTTTTTGCATTTCATCAAATTTTGAGGGTAAATCAACAGGTTTCATTGAATTAGTTTTACATGGAATCTCTTGATTTCACAATGTAAAGTGTGTCAAGGACAAAGCGGCCATTTGAATCTTATACGTAGGTAGAGACCCTTGCACATTAATTAAAAATGTCATTGAATATGTAGGTATTAGTTTATCATTTTCCATTTAGCATTTGATATTTTAAAATTTATTCGACTTGTAATATTTTTAAATTTATATAGTTTTTTCATATTTTTTAAATTAATTTAATTTTTCATATTTTTAAATTTATAATTTATTTAGATAGTAAT
Source organism: Sequoia sempervirens (assembly GCA_007258455.2). NCBI lineage: Eukaryota > Viridiplantae > Streptophyta > Pinopsida > Cupressales > Cupressaceae > Sequoia > Sequoia sempervirens. Next base: position 365,289,598 of record VDFB02075321.1, read on the forward strand.
ATTTTTAAATTTGTTTAGATTTAATTTGATTTCATATTTATTTCTATAAGTTTATAATATATAAGAACATACTATGATATATCTATTATTTAATATATTGTTTATATATAATAAGTAATGAATATATATTTTATTTATAATATTGTATGATTATAGATTTATAATTATGTATGATTCTCCAAGTGTGAAGTACTATCCCCTTTTGATTTTGTTCCCCCCTACAAGCCTCTTTATGTCGAAGTCCTCGTAACATGTTTCGTCAAGTTCATTTCTAGTTTGTCACATATTAATGCAAAGTGTCATGATTGTACATTTGTTACTTACCCTGTTTTGAGCAAGGCTTGTCATTTCTAAGTGTAGTATGGTCAATTTGTCATGGTTGTCTGTGGAAGATAAGATAATATAAGATAATTATATCAATGCCCATGAGTGAACAAAAGTATGCCAATCGGACTTGAGAATCCATAAGTTTATACTAGTGTTCCATTGGGATGCTCCTCCCCAAAAACCCTTGTGTTTTTGGGATGGTGATGTTCTTGGGACGTGGGGACTTGGAAGGGATGTACCCCTGCCTTCACACCATTGCCATCTGAGACTTGGGGACATTTTTGGGATGCCCCCCTCATGAGAAGATGATTTTTGGATGTCCCTTTTTTTTCAGGGACTTCTACGAGATTCTAGAACATCCTTGAGATGTCTAGGTAACTCCTAGGAGTCTTTCAAATGTTCCAGAGACTCCCAGGCATCCCCCGTAGCGAATAGCTACAAAAGTTAATGTTTTTTTTTAAATACAAAATTTTTCTTGCAATGTGTGCTAAAGGCCTTAACTCTAATGGCCTATGGGCCCTACCCAAACCCTAAACACTCACAAAAGACTTACAAATAGGCATTTAAGCCTCATTCCAACACACTCCAAAGTTTCAACAACAAAGTTGGAAGTTACAACAATAAACTCTAAGAGAGAAAGTTTGCGATTGAAGGTGTTAGAATTGATGAATAGCGAGAGGAAGAGCAAGGGGAAGAGTGATATCAATCCATTGTTGAATCAAAGGATTCAAAGCATTATTCCAACCTCAAGGTAGTCTTCCTTCATGATTGTTTTCAATTTTTTTCTTTCATTGTTCAATTTAGTAATTAATTAGTAAATGCTAATTTTAGGTTACAAATTTAGTTATTAATTAAGGGGTTTACAATTTACGTTGTTGCAAATTTCAATTTAAATTCATTATTTTAGTTTTACAAATGAATAATGATCAAATTTTAATTCTTTAAATTTTAGAATAGTAATATTTTAAGATATTCAATTTTTTTTCAAATTAGGACTTTAACTTTTGTGTATACTTTGCTTTTTTGTTTGTTGTGACATAAAGTAAGAAAAACAAAAATGAAATCCTTGTTTGACAAAGGTTGAGATCAAGGATTCCTATTTGTGTATCCTTTACTTTTGTGCTTTGTGTGACCTGAAGTAAGAAAAATAAAAACAAAATCTTTGATTTTTAATCCATTGCATTACACGGGTTGAATTTTAATCTTTAAATTATTATTGTTTAAATTTTTATCATTTCTTTTAGTGTTTCTATGAGTATTTGTACTCATAGCATAAGTGAGGATGAGGTTAAGCCTCAATATTTTGAAGAAATTGAAATTCAATCCAATTATGCATCTAATAAAAGCACAGGTGTGGAGAGGGGTGAAGTCTCCTTTAAAAAAATTAGTTGCCCTTTCAAATGTTGCAAAAATATGCTTAGGGTCCCTTAATCCTAAGTCCCCTTTAAAAAAAATGCAACTAAGTTCCAAGTAAAGCTTGGGATTGATGTGAACACACTTATACTGAGAGGGTGCAAGGGGGGGGGATTGAATTAATATAAGATAGACTTTTACTTATTTAAATTCAACAACCACCATAAATGATCACAAGATCTAACAATTAAGGGACACAAGATTTATGCAGAAACCCTTTTGGGAGAAAACCTCGGAGAAAGGACTGCTTGGATTTATGTCCAAATGCTGCCTAAAAATAAAATACTCTTACAAAATTTTGGAGGTACCAACTATAGTGTTCCACCACTCTGCCGATTTGTTTTTACTGAGTTTTGTAGATCTGATTTTTGTTTTTAATTTTTATTTCTTCATTGTTGTTTTCAAGTTTGTTTGCCAATAATGCTAAAAAGGTACCAACAAGCATATACATGCAATAGGAAACTTCCAATAAACTAAACTACTCAAATAACCTTGAGTAAATTGCTCAATTTAGTGGCCAAATATGATTTCTTCATTACATAATAAGATACATACAATAGGTAACTTACATCAGATTTAAAGCTAAATATATTTTATACCACACTTTAACTTACAGCCATATAACTTTGTGAATAGTAACTTGCTACAGTACCAAACCTCAGTGAAGTGCTCACATCTCTTGGTAGCCAAACTTCTCCCACCCAAATCCCGTATGGGAAGCCTCCTTGGACTAGGGCGTCCCTTTTTGGAGAGATAGGAGCCTCTTAAGAGAGGCGTTTCTTTTCTTTTTTTGCTGATGAAACCCTCAAGAGAGGGACGGCTAGCTGTAGCTCCACAAATCACTCCAAAAATGCTTCAAAATGCAAGCAACCCTTAGCAAAACAATGTTGAAGACGATGGTTGCCAACCCCGCTCAGAAATCAGCTCAAAAACTTTGCTAGTCAGCTCTTAAAGTCACCAAATGTGCATTCAAATTCAACCCAGCAACCTTAAGGTGGCGTTTCACACCCTCAAGCAGCTCAAAACGGAAAACCAAGCCCCCTCCAGGCTTACCACTGCAAGAAATCACGAAACCCTAGCCTCCCTCTTCCTCCAAAGCTGAAACTCACAAGTCAATGAAGCAAAATGATCAATGCATGAAGAGGGTCGAACTTCTTCTCATGATATTTATAATTTAACATTGAAAACATTATTCATAAAATTGAGCACTATTCACTTAAGTTATAATATTTTTCACTTTATGAATGAATAGTAACAGAAAAATATAAAGTGACCCCTTCATTTTAAAGATACATGGTCCCTAGGCCAAGTAAGGTGAAATAAAAGATGATTATCATAATTTTAATCACAAGCATCATGCCAAATGCCATAATTCACCTTGCCACCAACTCCGGGGAACAACACTGCAATTTGACGACCAAGTGACCGTCCAAGAAACCCTCTATCCAAAACCATTAGCCTACGAGGGTCAACATAATAGGCTAGTCCACTGATGTATAGGTGTCTAATTAGAAGGGGACATCACACCAACCAATTGGAGACACCAATCCCTACCAATGAGCACCAACTTAGCAAGAGACACCAATCTCTTCTATTGAGAGGCACCAACCTCTAAATGAACAAATACTTTGATTTTTTGAAAATACTTGATCAATGGATGACAATTTAAATAGATCTCCTTCACAAAAATCTGCCTTGAATGATCTATATGTCTCTCCTTCAAAAAGCTGCTAGTGCTTGAATACTATATCCTTTTATTCGACACTTGCTTTCCATCCAACCTTCTTATTTCATTTTTATATCTTCATATCACTTGGAGAGGGGTGCGATCCTATGAAGAGAGGCAACACTTCATAATCCACATCTTTTCCAAGAGAGGCAACTTTATATGCATTTATTTGTGGGCACCATAATGGGGTCAGCCCATTATTATTTAAATTTAAATTTATTTTTCACATTTTACAAGGAGGGCACCAATGTAGAGGAGGGTCGACCAGCATTAACAAGTGCAATGTTAAGGTAAAATGGGGTCCATCTTATGTGTATTCGATTAGTGGCCTTTGGCCATTACAACCTCATGCAATTTCCTTCTTGGATCAGCAATTTCCTTCTTGACATGAATGACAACAAAAAAAATATTTCTAACCATCTCCCCATTTGTCATTGATGGCAACCTTGCAATCAAACCATCTGTGAATATGAAAAGAAAATAATTCTCCCCCTTACTATAATTCTCCCCCTTTCATATCAATGGCAAAGAGTTCACCGAGCTGAGATATATTGCAGTGATTAGCTCCCCTTGACAAAGTGCTTCTCCTTAGTGACTAGATGAGAAAGGTATCACCCCCAACTTTTGTTTGAGATATTCAAAAGTGTCTTTTGGAAGGGGCCTTGTGAAAATATCCTCAATTTGTTCTTGTATGGAAATGTATTCCAACTTGACCTGTTGTTCTATTACTTGCTCTTTTAAGAAGCGATATTTGATTGGAATATGCTTCGTTTTGGAGTGCATAACATGATTCTTCAAAATTCTTATTGCACTTGTGTTATCACAAAATATTGAAATTTGATGAACATATTCTACCTTAATATCTCTTAGTGTTTGCTTCATCCAAAGAACTTGTGTACAACAAGATGTTGCTGCTATGTATTTGACCTCAATTGTGAAAAGAGAAACAAAAGCTTGTTTCTTGCTTAACCAAGTTACAAGACTATTACCAAGGAAAAATGCTCATCTACTTGTACTCTTTCTATCATCAATGTTGCCAACCCAATTTGCATCAGTTATGCTGCTAGGGTGAAATGTTCATCTCTTGGATACCACAAAACAAAATCGAAAGTGCCCTTTAGATATCTAAATATCCTTTTAATTGCTTGCACATGGGTTTCTTTTGGAGCTGCTTGAAACCGTGTAGCCATGCCTACAACTTGCCTACAACTTGTATAATATCTAGTCTCGAAGCTTTCACATATGGTAGACTCCCCGATCATTGGCCTATATAGATTTTGATTTGCTTCTGGGGATTCATCATCTTTAGCTAGTTTGCACCCTGTGACCATGGGTGTGCTCACTGGTTTGCACTCTTCCATCCTAAATTTCTTCAACATCTCCTTGATATACTTGGTTTGTGAGATGAAAACGCCTTTGTTGGATTGAGAAATTTGTAACCCAAGGAAGAATGATAACTCACCAAGTATAGACATCTCAAACTCCTTTTGCATTTCCATAGCAAACTCTTGACACATTTTGTCACTACTACCTCCAAAAATAATATCATCTACGTAAACCACAACAATCAATTGTTCATTACCTTCAATTTTGATGTAAAGATTGCTATCAACAATTCCCCTTTTGAAACCTTGTTGTTGTAGATGCTTGTCAAGTCTTGAGTACCAGGCTTTGGGAGCTTGCTTCAGCTCATAAAGTGCTTTCTTCAGCTTGCACACATAATCCTTATCTTTTCATAAGAGGAATCGTTCTGGCTGATCAATAAATACTTCTTCCTCCAAATTTCCATTGAGAAAGGCTGATTTTACATCCATTTGATAGACTTTAAAGTTCTTAAAACAAGCAAATACCAAAAACATTCTAATAGCTTCTATTCATGCAACGGGAGCAAAAGTTTATTCAAAATCAATACCTTATACTTGAGCATACCACTTACAAACCAACCTTGCTTTATTTCTCACAACTTGTTTGTCTTCATTTAGCTTGTTTCTGAAAACCAACTTGGTGCCAATCACATTTTTGTCTTTTGGTCTTGGGAAAAATTCCCAAGTCTGATTCTTTTCAATTTGATTCAACTCTTCTTCCATAGTGCCAGTCCAATGTTTGTCCTCGCTTGCTTTTGCAAAATTCTTAGGTTCTATTTTAGATATTAAGGATAGGTTTGCATGTTTTGATGCATTTGCTAATCTCATTGTCTGAATTTCAGTATCTATATCCCCAAGAATTAGATTGTGTGGATGATTCCTTTTGACAAATTTGGATGGTGTCTTTGTATCTTTTCGTACAATTACTTCTTTTTCACCTTCTTTTGTTTCTTCCTTGCAACTTGCTTCCTTTGGGTAATCAATTTATCGCTCTCTCTACTTTTGATGCCTTGCTTCTTGAAACAGTAACCAAGGAAGATACTTCATCAGATTTGGAATCAAATTTCCCCAAATCTGTCATGTCCCCGAATTGGAGGTATATTAAATTAATTATTTTTAAGTTATTCCAATAAAATATAATATCAAAAGGGATGACTTATTATTTAATTAATTTAATAATAAAGTGACTTAAGTGACTTCAAAATAAAATAATAAAATAATGAAAGTCACTTGAGGAATGAAATAGATAAATCTATTTAAGAAGCTGTTGGCTAAGCATTTGAGCACACTTGATTTGGAATTCATTACTTGAATGCTTTGCTCGCTCGAGGGTTTGAAGACTCTAGAGTGCCAGGTTCGGTTGTGAAAGATCAACCCTAGCTGGAGTTGAGAAATCCATCCAGGGTTTCTACTTGTGTTTCATTGAAGGATTCAATCAATTGCAATAGCGTTGTATTATTGCAATTCTGAGCATTAACTGTTTGGGTGCAATAGCTGATTTATTATTGCATCACCATTTCATTTGTAACAGCTGAGGTATTGATGCAATCATTGGTTGTAGTAGCTGTTGTATTGCTACAATTACAGTTGAGAAGAAGGTCCGATTTATTTCCAAATTTAATGATCTTTAGACCAAATTTGGAAAGCAAGAAAATAAATACTGAATTTGTGAAGATTTGCAGTCTTGAAGAGATCATCATTTTGCAGTTTGGAAGCTATCTTCAATCACTAAAGAAGTTTGATTGGTTGAAAGGTCCATTGAAGATATTGAAGATTATTATTAGCATTGGAGGAACCGACTTTATCAGATATTTTGAAGAATAAAATCAATTGCTGAACAGATCGCTTTTGGAGATAGTTCAGATTTTTATTTCAATCACAAGCACACAAAATAGAAGTAAGACGAATTCAATTTTGAGAATATTATTTTCTGAAGGATTTCATAAGAGACAAATAGCCGCCACCTATATGCAAAAGAAGACAAAACCAAAGGCGTTCTCAAATTTCCTGAGTCGATAATAATATTTGGAGGAAGCGCTTCTTATAGAGGGTTGAATATATAATTCTGAATAGGTGATATCGGGAGCTGCTTGAGTAAACATATTTTGTCCTACTTGCTTGTTTGACTTTGCCAGTTAAAGACAAATCTGAGCCCAGTGATTATACACCAAAGAGGACGAAATCGAATTTGTTGAAGAAGAAGACGAGCTGTACCTGATGTGGCGCACCAGACAAACAAGCTACTGCTTTGGAGATAATACGATTTACTGTCTTGGCATTAGTGGCGCTGCTTGGGAGATTATTTACAATCAATAGGAGACGTCTTTTCATAACCTGGGCACTGGGCAAGACAATTCGACTTGGCATCATCTTAAGTCAACAAATCTAGTTTCCACATTTTAATTCGCAGAGTTTGCATTAGTAAATATATTTGCATTGGTCGCTGGCCTGTAGGAAAGAGTCGCTGTGTTACAGCAGTTTGCAATTGTATGTACACCTGAAAGGTACCTTGGGTCGATTTGTAGTGACATTTCAGTTGTACATGGTAATTTGTTGCATTCATACTAGATAAACTTAATCGGTTCAGGATTCTCATATTATGGTGTTTTGGAAATTGCATACAAAGTTTGGAGTGATGTCCAATGCTGTGGCCAATTAACATATGCATTTCAGTCAATGTAATCAGTCCAAAAGCTGCTATAGAAGGAGTTTAGATTTGCATGACAATTGTTTGTCATATTGCTTAATTGCTATAGCTTCATCTGTATATAAATTTCAGTCATATTAGAGTTTAGAGTTTGCTTAGCAAATGTATGACAAAATGTCTGAATGCTGTAGCTGATTCACTGAGTAATGCATTTGTATTTTCAGTCACTTAATAGCTTGGGAAAGTCACATAGATACCATTTAACAGTTGTTTGCATAATGAGATAAATCTTTGAAGCCCTTTCATGCATATTCATCATCATAGAAACTCAAAACATAAAAGGGAAACCAATTATTGGCAGGAAAGAGACCACAAGCTAATTGTTTGATGAAATTCCTATGCATTGAGAACTGAAAATTTTAGACCAGATTAGCAAGGGACCTTAAAAAATCCTCATCATCTCTTCTTGTGTAGCATTTACTTCCAAACACTTTGAAGTACTTAACTGTAGCTGGTCTACCTTTCCATAGTTCATAAGGTGTTTTATTCTTGTTGACTCTTATTTTCCCTCTGTTTGGAATGTAGACTGTTATATTAACTGCTTCTCTCCAAAATGTGTTTGACAACTTGGATTCATTCAACATTGTTTTTTGCCATCGCTTGAGCAATTCATTTCTTTCTTTTAACAACACCATTATGCTGTGGAGACTTAGCAGTTGAGAGATGTCTCCTTATTCCATGATGCTCACAAAATTCTTCAAATTCATTTGAAGTAAATTCTCCTCTTCGATCTGATCTCAAACACTTGATTTTTGGACCAATTTCATTTTCAACTACGGCTTTGAATGCCTTAAACTTCTCAAATGCTTCAAATTTCTCTCTTAGAAAAGTAGCCCATGTTATTCTAGAATAATCATCAATTAGCAACATAAAATAATGCTCACCTTGCAAACTTTGCGTCCTTATAGGCTCACAAAGGTCTATATGGACAAGTTCTTATGGTTTTGATGTTGAGTACTCCTTTGATTTGAAGCTTGCCCCTGTTTGTTTCCCGTGTTGACATTGCTTGCAAATAGTGTTTGAAACTTTGAAGGCTTAACAATCCTTGGCATATCCCTTTCAGCTTGCTTAGTGCAAATTTTTACTAGATTATCAAAGTTTATATGACCCATTCTTCTATGCCATAACCAGCTCTCATCTTCTTGCCCCATGTAGCATTTTTCTCCTTTGATCTCATTAAGGATGGAAAGATTATTGGTTGTTCTACGTGCATCTGCAACTAGTTTTCTTGTACTTTCCTTCTTGATTTCACAACCTTCAGCATGAAATGTGAGGGTGTGTCCTTGATCACACATTTGACTAACACTTAGAAGATTATGTTTCAACCCTGCAACATACAAGACATTTTCAGTTTTTGTTTTCCCATTGTCAAAGTATGAGTACCTTTACTAGTTATCCTCATTGTAGCCTTGTCTCCAAATTTTATTGTACCTCCATTTACTTCTTTCCAAGTGAGGAATTTTGTCTTGTCCCTTGTCACGTGGCTTGAGCGACCACTGTCAATGTACCATTGATTTCCCTCATTTTGAGCACGAAAGACAATTTGTACAAGCATGGATTTCTCCTTTTTCTTTTCTTGCTTCTACTTCTTTTTCCAAACTTTTGCAATTTCTTCCTTTTGTTTATGTTTCCACTTTCTTGTTTCGCCTAGGAGGTTCCACAAAACCACTTCTACAGAAGCCTGCTGTATGCCCATAGTTGTTGCACTTATAACATATAACATTGTAATCCACTAAAGGAGCAAATGAATTATAGTTCCTATTTGAGAACACATAAGGACTTCTATTCTTGTTCCGATCAAAATTTCTTGCACGATTCGTACAATCTATTATTGCTTTATGACCAAAGTTATTACACAAAAAACAATACCCAAAGAAAGAGTTTTGAAACCTGGTTATGTGATATTTCCTTGGAGGAAAAGATCTTCTGAATTTGTCCTCGTTATCTTTGGGAGGAATCCTGGTATTTTGTGGGATGTGATTTTCTTTCTTGTTGCTTTCATTTTTTACAAGACTTTTGAGAGCATTTGCATAGCTTTTTGGCTTTTCTTCATTTATTTTCTTTGGTGGCTCTTTGGGATCTTCTTTGGTATTCATCTGATTTTCTTTGTACCCAAGACCAATCTTGATAAACAGTGACCTTTGGCCATTGATGATATCATCTAAGACTTTAGTACTTTTCTCAAACTTGAGGTTTTTGTTCAAGTTAGTAGTTGTTTTCTCTAGTTTCTTCCTTGCGGAAACAATCTTGGACTCTAGCCTCTCACAATTTTCTTCTTTTGTCTTCAATTGGATTCTCACATCTTCCTCTATTCTTTTTGCCTCTTCAAGTTGAAGCTTTAGGTTAATGAGCATTTTTTCTAATTCCTCAGGGTTTTGTGACATCTTTGCTTTCGAATCATGATCCTCTTCATATTTTTGAAGCTATAACTTTTGTTTTTAGTTTTTTTTTGCTTAAGCTTCTTGATCTCACTTGGGGCACAAATGAGATCTTCTAGATCTACTTCCCCATCTATTTTGGCATTTTCTTCCTCTTTTGAATCCTTCTCTTCTTTTCTTTTTTCTTCACTTTCCAAGATATCCCCTTTTGTTTCTATTTTCATAAATAGGATTTCTTCTCCATCACTAGCGGAGATACTTTCATTACTCTCTTTAAATGAGCTACTTTCCTCTTTGGAATAGAGGTTTTTGTTATGCTTATGAAAGTTATTTTTCACAGATTTTCCTTGTTTGTAGCTCTTTTAATATTGATGATGTTTGCTACCTTCATGTTATGATCTTCTTCATCATCACTATTTTCATTTCTGCATATGTACATTTAGCAGCAAAATCCTATTTTTCCACAATTAAAGCATTTTAATGGCAACTTACCTTTGTACTTGCCCGATCCTTTCTTAAGCTTCCTCACAAAATGAGCTTCCTCTTCGTTTGATTCATCGTTGGAGCTATTGCTTAGCTTGTGCTTTTCATTCTTCATCTTCTTTGAGGCTTTGACGGCTGCCTCTTGTTTTGATTTCTAATGGCATTTTGCAGAGCTGAATCATTCTAGATTCCTTGGTTTTGGTTTCAAGTGTCTTTTGTGATTCTTTCCGGTGTCCTCTTTCTTCTCTTTTCTGTATGAACCTCCAAGAGGGGTTATATGAGTCATAGTTTTCCTTACTGTTCTTACAAATATGTTTAAGTTATTGTTGCTTTAATCTATGAGTCATAGTCAAGTGAGAGTGATTGGGGGAGAGTGAGAGAAGATTGAAGAGTTGTATGGTGTTTGGGTATTGTTGTTCTTCAAAGAAAGTATTTGTGAAGTTGTCAAAAGAGTAGTAAACTATTTGTAACAACTCTTGAGGTAAGTGGCTTTGGGAGTTAAACATCAAATTGGGTTTCTCTAGGTCATATTGTTGTTGCTTCTTATATCTATGTTCTTTTACTTGCTATTACATGGTTCCTTAGATTTCTAAGCAAGCTTCATTGCCAGGCATGGTATCATAAAGACTGTTCTTTTTGACACTATACTTCCTCAATAGAACAGCAACTGTCTTTGTCAGTTTACATTAATGTTGAAAAGGATTTGTATTGGTGAATTGAGGTGTGGAATATTGATCCTGTTTATGGATCACCCCATTAAAGTTTTGTTTCCATGTGTCAATATAGGGGTGCCTATTTTACTTAAAATACATATTGTTCTTTTTTCTACTAACCTCATTAGCAGTCTGGAACTACACATTGAATATTAGCATTGCCAATAGAAAGATGTTTGCATGTGATATCTTAACAGAAGAAGCCATATTTTGGAATAGATTGGTGCCAAAGTTAAACCAAAATGTCTAGTTCTTTGAAATTTCTTTGGAGTTAAATGGTCCTAGACTTGAGAATCATTATGGAAAGATTGTTTATCTTAAACACTTTTGTCATCTGGTTTTCAGTTTGTCTTATTTGCAGTGTTCTGTGATGTTATAGGCATTGCATAGGAAGTTTATTGTCTCAACATTTCAGATCCTTCTGTAGGATCCAGCTTCATGGAAAATGAGGATAACCTTTGCTGTTCAGGCTATTGAATATTCTTTAGTAACACAGTTTATCTCAACTGAATGAAGCTTCCTATGGATAACTTGCGGATTGCTTTTTTATTCTCTTGTTTGCAGAGCTATACATTGAATATCACAACTGTCAAAGGTTTTGAAAAATTTATGGAGAGTTTGACAAACCAAGTATTTAAATCGTCCACTGGCAGACAGAGTGGAGTTGATTTGGTTTTAAGCTGCGTGGATAACTATGAGGCTCGCATGGTTGTGAACCAGGTAATTTTTAATTGTGATTATATTTAATGGATTGTAAATCATTCTAATTATTCAGGTGTTCTATGGTGTTGGAATGATCATCAGTATTTGCAAGAAGCATTCAGAAATGAAGTCTTCTTGCACAATCTTGAATTTTTCAGTTTATTGGATGCTTATGGTGTTTTAGAGTGTATATCTTGGTAAAACTCTTATGTTTCATCATTAACTCATACAGGCTTGCAATGAGCTAAACCAAACATGGATGGAATCAGGTAAACATTTTAGAAAATCTGCTTGTAATTTTCCACTGTTCTTTCCCTATGAACAGCTGGTTTTCTGTTGATGACTGGATCTTAATAAACATACTTGCTGAATATTTAATAATAGTTTGACAATGTGATGTGGTAATTATGGCGGCATTGATTGCATGCTTTCAAGTCAGTGTGAGGAATTTGACATAATCAATATGACACATTTATTCCTTGTTAAGTTTGTCTTTAGAACCTGAAGAGCACAAAAGATTTACTGAGAGGGGGTGGGGCGGGAGGTGAATCAGTAAATCAATACAAATTTTTCACCCTTTTAACTTTTTACACAAACTTAAACTTTCATCAACATCAACTTAATGATATGAACCAAGTTACACAAGTTGATACAACTTTATAATAATAATAATTTTTTTTAAAAAAGGAAGTAGGCACTAACCTCTTGACTTACAAGAGAGATGATTTAGTAGGCACCAACCTACAAGGAGCACCAAACCCTAATGCAAGGCATCAACCTTGACTTGATGGATGTAAGATGACTGCCTTCAATCAGATCTGCACTATCCCTATCCTCCAACCTGCGTTTTGTGATGAAAGATATCACCCTAAGCCCACACAAGAAGATGGGACTTCTGACTTGAACTGTTTACAACTACAACTATACCTTCAAATTAAAAAGATTTACAAATATATACTTTGATCCAAAATTGTGCCTCTTGATGAAAGATCACACCTTTGCCTTTTTAACTTTCACTCATACCCCTTCATTAATCCAAATTTCTGACTTAATGATTTTTAGTGTGTTTCTACTTTGTTTCTGATTTTTTTTAATGAATAGATCAACTGAAAAACAAAGCAACAAATGGTTGTGTCTTTTTAGCAAATGAGCACACTTAAAGAATGTTGAATCATGATAGAATAAGAAAACACGTCTTTTTGAAAAGGTATTTGCTCTGAAGATGCCCGTCCTGAAGCACGTTAAGAGACGCATATTTCCAGATGTGTACTTTTTGAGTAGACGTATACTTTTTCCAGATGTTAAGAGACATTTTTTTGAAACAAATTATTTTTATCCTTGTAGTAAAAGACGTATATTCAAATCTCAAGCGACGCGTATCTTTTATTTAACAAGGATGTCTTTAATTTTCACTCCATGATTGCCATGTGGACATGTCTTTGTCCTTTTATGAGACACGTATTTATATCGCACCCTTTACTTTTTCTTTAATTGATTTGAGACTACATGTCTTTTGGAATTAATCATTTTCTTTTGTTTAGAGACGTGTTTTGAAGTATTTGTTAATACTTAGATCTTGGCATAATTTTGATTGTTAGCACTTCCGGCTTAACAAAGTCTCTTCCTTGACAGATTTCGAACCTACATCTGATTCTGAACATATTCATTGAATCTGAAACTGTCAATTATATATTTCGGGCTTATTCATTGAATTTGAAGACGCTCGATCAGAAACTAATGATTAGATCTCCATACTGCCGCACTTTGTAGATTCATTTGTTATCTTCTTTACTAACCAATTTCGATCTGTAGCTGATCATATTCATTTTTTCGATCTGTGCTTCTTCGATCTTCATATATTTGAATTCGAGCTTTATGCAGATTTCGATCTGTAGCTGATCATATTCATTTTTTCGATCTGTGCTTCAGATTTTGATTTGTATCTTTCAGAACTTCGATCTTTTATCTTCAATAATCTGACTTTCAGAACTTTGATCTTTTATCTTTAATAATCTGAATATTATCTTCAGTAATTTTCAATCTTAATGACAATTTTGATCCTCTTCAATGACAATTTTGATCCTCTTCAATGACAATTTGACATCTTGGAAAATCTGCTTGTATTGTTTTCCTCTTTTCGTCCTAATAATGTTTGGCTATTTGGTGATGCCTAAATACACATATTGGCAGGATTTTTTATCACAAAATATTGCAATGTGATGTGGTAATTGTGTTAGAAGTAATCACATGCATCAAAGTCAGCATGATGAGTTTCACATAATCAATATTGCATGTTTGATCCCTACACTTGTTCTTAAGCTCGTCTTTAGAACACACTAAGAGTTTTGGAAAATCTCCTTACATTTTTTCCCTGTTTTCTTCTGAGAAACATTTGGCTATCTATTGATGTGACTTGAATAATCATTTTTCTTGAATATTTTTTTTGTGCTTTACAACATGATGTGTAAGTGCATTTCTCAGTGCTCTTTGTGATTCACCAAGACTAAAAATCTATGTTACACCAAGTTCTTGGGATTGCGACAGTAGGAAACAAGGGGTGTGTTTCTAGTGCAGTAGGGGATGTAAAACATTCCCTATAGATATTTGCCCCAATTTTTTTTCCAAATGTTCCACATAAATTTTAACAAACAAGTTCATGCAAAATTGATTTCAATTTATCCAATAACTTGCAAACAAATTTCAATGTAAACAGTTTTAGAACAAGATCTGAAATTACATATGAATATTGTTTTTCAAATCTTCAGTAGAATAACAACAGAAAGAGAAGTATGAATTTGAAGCACAAAGTGAGACACCTGAGTAATATCTCCAACTGACAATGGGTTTTTGTCCACTTCTTCCAAGCTCGAGGGTTTTCGTCCTCAAACCTGCTGAAAGCCAAAGCTTCCTAGAATTCTCCAAGAGAATATAATAATCAATCATAAACCAAGCATGCTGAAAATGAGCCCTTACAACAATTTTTATAAGCTCCTCATAAGAACTCATTCATACTTTTAGTTTTAACCAATGTGGGATAAAACATAAACTTCCTTTTTTTTCCTTTTTGATGTCTCATGTATTTTAAAATAAGGAGTCCCTTTTACTATCCATTTTCCCACTTAGCTTTAGACTCACATTAATAAAGTTAAATAATTGGATTTAACTTTATACTTTAAACTTTAATAATGCAGAGACAAATTAAACCAATGGAACTAAATTCAACTGATGATAATAACCAACTTTCCATTGAAAAGGCACTGTTACTGGAGATCACGGTCCACCTGCTGAATTACTATTAATAGCATTAATGACTTACTAAAATAGTAAATATACCAAAACTACCTCTAGACGCCCTGGATTGACCTGCAATGAAAATTTTCTAGGCTAAAAGTCCCCAAGATTCCTTGAAAACCACGGTTAGCCTATGAAACCAAGGAGAAATAGGCTAATGGTAACATCATATAGTGCGAGCTAGGAAAGGGGACATTGCAATCCTCCCTTCCCGAGATTGCTTTCCCTCAAGCAAACATCAACCAACCCGTTGCTCCACCCTGATAAAAGCACCATACGCCACCTACTGTGAAGCAACATCATGCACATGCAGCAATACTCCCCAGTGAACCCAGGCTGGAACCCTAATGCACACAAAGGATCCCTCAACATACTGGAGAGTATCCAACATAAATTACCTGGATCCCAAATCCAGAATAGAAGCCTGCTATGAAAAACACCCTCAGACTTCCACTGCTCAAATCTGATCTCCACTTCACCATGCTGTAAATAGTGAAGCAACCCAATGGGACCCGTCAAATACATAGTGCCAAACTTATCGCCGCCTGGATCCCAAAAATACCGAACCTCACATCCATCCGTCATGCGGAGACAAGAACACCTGAAAGCGTCTGTAACACAATATCCCTCTACAACTCCTGCTAAACTCCCATGGATGTGATAACTAACCAAGCCATCATGCCCGTTGCCACTACAACTTCCTGGAAGCCCTATCTCCCATTGAAACCCAAAAGTGGTAAACTCCGTTAGGTACTCACTAGCATGATGGTAGTCCATCCTCTGATCCTGCAAGTAATCCCCTGCTAACAACTGAGTCGAATACTTGCAGCCGCTAGTCACATCTTCTGAAATTGATAACTTTGAGCAGAAAAATGATTGGCTTCCCTCGACCATGCAAAGTGAATCATCATGTGTACAAGAATTTTTCATCGAATACAAATCATGTATAGGTGTATCAAAGGAAAAACTGTAAGTACTCCTCATTGTGTACACACTGTAAAACTCCTTCGTGAACCCTGTTTGGAATCCTGATGCACTGGAACGATCCCAAACACTGCGATTATCGCTCAACCCTGAACTAGTATCAGGAGTGTGATCGGCTTCCAATTCGAAGAGTAGATTATCATAGATCAATCCACCTTCAAACTCAAATAATGGATTATTCACAAACTGCAGAATCACTCCATGCTGATATGAATCATCCATCTTTGAATCCCTAGGACAATAAATCGAATTGTACTCCTAAATTGGCTCAACAAACTGCCGATCATAATCAATTGCATGGGATGAAATGACTGATTTGCTTCCAAGGGAGGGACACAAATCAACATAAGAATCAATCTCCCAACTAGATGATACTCTGCATATCTCCTGTGAAGAAGATGAAGTAGTGTCGTGAGTTGTCACACAACTCTCTGGTGAATCGACTACTATGTCACAAGAGTTATCAATAATTTGCCCTGCATCACCTATCGTGGGACTAACCTTAGGAGAACTTGGTGCAACATGTGGTTCCCTACAACTCTCAATCAATGCACTCATCCCATCTGTATCGACTGCACCTATAATCGTGACGAATGTAACCACATCCTCAACCTGCTCACAACCAAAATCTGTGGATACATGCTCCCCACCAATTGCTGTCATGGAAACCTGAACTATATCTGAAGATGGTGAAGACTGTGCCAAACTCAACTCCACGGTAAGCTCCTCTATCTGTGATTGTGACTTCTAAAGGGCCAATTGGGCGCTCTTCAACAAGTCCATAGTCACCTCAAGCTCATGGGTGAGCTCATCAACCTCCTCTTCCTTTCCCTTCAATGCCTTATGACAGATGCAATCCCACTTGAGAAGATAATCTCTGTTCGCAAGTAGTTGTAGGTAATTTTGCTTCATTATTCCAATTGCTTCTCGAAGTGTATGAAACTCTGCAAGGGAAAGACCACTCTCTTTGTGCTCATCTATCACGGGAGTACTACAACCATGAAGGGCCAACATCTGCTGAGCAACATCAAAATGCTCTATGGCTGTCGCAATCATACTGTCGGTCGCCTTTAGTTGCCCTACCAAATGATGAGGACCTTGGAACTTATCACCCCCATACAAGTTTTTTGATTTAGAGTCTACACTATGATATGAGGTTGAATCATCATTGCTCACTATCCAATAAGGAGCATCATGAGTGCTATCCGCTTCACTCACAATATCATCAATGGTATTGTTGCTATGTACCTCAAAGCATGGCTCAACTGGCAGGGTAGAAGTTGCTGTTTTGACCATAACTTCACACACTTTTGCTACTAGAGCAACTGTATGTCCATCCAAATCATGATCTTGGGATTCATTGCCATTAAATAAATTTGTTGATTGGTTTTGTATGGTCTGATTTGAAAAATCAGACTCGTGCTGGCATAACTCCTTCTCACACAATGCATCATTAATACTCAAACCTTGAGTATCTACCTTATGATCACCCAAAGAATGCACACCATCGCTATCCAAATCACTAATACGATCTCTGCTAGCCTCTAAAGTAGAAGCCTCTTGAGAAACCTCTTGAAAGGATGATGTAGACAAATCATTTCCCAAGGCTGTCCTAATGTCTCCTTGAGTCAAATCAGCATGTCTATCAAATTCATCATATAAATTTTTGCATATCTTATCTGAACTTGAAGACACCAAATTATTCTCATGAAGAGTTGTAACAACCATATGTGAAGATACCCTATCCATTCCATGTATGAACAATTCATGAGCTATAGTGTGATATTCCTTCCTTGCATGCTCAGTCTTGTGGCAAAGTTTTGGGTGTATGTCCATGTAGTCCTTGAAAGGAAGATTCTTCTTAACGTATTGAGGAAGAATACTATACTCCTCAAACATGCTGATCACCACTGCTTCTTTGTCTTGGGGTGTTGGACCTTTGCTAGAAGAACACGAGGATGATCCTTTGGAGAGTCCAAACTTTGAAAGTGGATCATCTAAATGCTGCAAACTACGTATGAACTTGTATTGTGTTTGTTCAATTTCTTTCCATGCCTATTTATTGCTAAACAATTTTTCCATGATGACCTTTTTTGCTGTATATATTTCAACCTATAGTATCCCTTGATAAATCTGACCCGATTTTGCTGATTTAAGCTTCAAGGAATATTGTCAAGACTTGAGTTGCCACTATGTATTTGCTGGTATCTGATTTTCTGTTTGCTGCTTGAGGAATTTTGTCAAACAGTTGTCAAGCGTCCTCCATTCAACTGGAACTCATTGCTCTTTGGTTTATGAAGTTATGAATTGGTTTCAAATGCATCAATGCTTATATCTAATAACTGAATTAAACTTGAAAGACAAAGCAAGCATTATTTGGACTTCCCAGTGCAATATGATTGCAACTTCATGCAGATATGTCACTACAGCATACTGACATTTCTACAAACACTTAATAGGAAAACTCATGTATTTTAAAATAAGGAGTCCCTTTTACTATTCATTTTCCCACTTAGCTTTAGACTCACATTAATAAAGTTAAATAATTGGATTTAACTTTATACTTTAAACTTTATTAATGCAGAGACGAATTAAACCAATGGAACTGAAATCATCTAATGATATTAACCAACTTTCCATTGAAAAGGCACTGTTACTGGAGATCACATCCCACCTACTAAATTACTATTAATAGCATTAATCACTTACTAAAAATAGTAAGTATACCAAAACTGCATCTAGATGCCCCAGATTGACCTGCAACGAAAATTGCCTAGGCAAAAAGTCCCCAAGATTCCTTAAAAACCTCGGTTAGCCTATAGAACCAAGGAGAAATAGGCTAACGACAACATCATACAGTGCGAGCTAGGAAAGGGGACATTACAGGATTGGAGACCTTTTTTAAGGGGATGTCAATTGAAAAAAAGTAAAATTTAAAATATAAAGGAAATTTCAATTATTCACTTGTGTTCCACGGGGATGTGTCCCTCCCCCTAAACTCTACGTCCTCATTCCCTATGGTGTTTCAAGGATGGGGGGACGTCCCCAAGTGTTGCCTCCGATTTTTGAAAACTGGGAAATGGCAGGAAACGCGTCCCTGAAAAAGGAAACGACTGCAAAATGAAAGCGAACGCCTAGCCGTCCCCAAAATAGCCAGGGGACAGCTAGGCATCCCCCAACTGTATTGGAAATGCCCACGCGTCCTTGATGGCGTCAAAGTAAAAAATGCTTTGATTTTTGTTAAATTAAATAAAAATTATTTTGATTTTTGACTTTTGTCTAGACGTTTTAATCCCCAGGTGATTTTTGTGAATGGTAAAAGACTAAAAGTTAAAACAAATAATTTTTTAATCTCCATTCGAAATGTTTTCCAGGTGAAACATTATAGTTTAATAAAATTTATAAATATAACATATGGCATTGACAAAAAAATTACACGTAACATCGTAACTTCAACCTAAGTGAGACTTTCACTTTACATTGTAACATTTGTTTTACATCGAAATGAACAGAAAAACTAGTAACAGTTCATAGTGCCTTGAGACTTCAAGATCGATAGACTATTGAGTATCGACAGACTCTAGCAACACGTTGGGATGTTGATCCTGAAGATGTTAGGCATATTGATGAGGAGGAGGTGCAATCAGGAATGGTTGGGCTTCCTTTGGATGATCCACTTTACGTAGAGAGTGACAGTGACACAGATAGTGCTTTTGATATTGATAGCCCAAATGAGGCATAGTGTCATAGATTGACAGGTTGTTGTATTTAAAGATTGAGACTTTGGTCTTTGAGTTATTTAACTTAAAACTTGAACAAAATGCTTTTATATTTAATAGTTAAGTTATTGCTGTTAGTGTTTATCTTTATACTTTATATTGTTGTTATACTGCTGTTATACTCTTTATCTATGCACATATTGTCAGATTGATATTGTTGCACATATTTGAGATTTCAAATTGCTCTCTTTCTCTCTTTATATATAATATATTTTTAAAAATTCATACATATATATGTAATTGTATATATATATATTGAAAAGTTCATATATCGCCGTCTCCCCATCGTCCCCAAAAATTGGCCCTCAGACTGCCATCCCCGAAACGCGTCCCCTGCCGTCCCTGTCTGCGAAATGCTGTGGAACATAGTATAAGGAATTCACCATATACATTATAGAACCATATTATGAAACATTAGAGCTGAATTGAGAATTCACACAAGACTTTCAATGCATAATCATTTCATTTTGAGATTTCATTACCAATTTGCATATATATAATTGCTAGGTTTGGAATTGCATGATGTGATCCACCATGTTTCACCATTTCCTTTAGACAATTTGGGAAGAACATAATGATGATATTATTTCAGCTATGCAAACTCTTATGATTCTAACTATCAATGAGAGTGATGATGTGCCTCAGTCTCTTTTTTCCTTTCTATTGGTTAATAGGAAGAAGGGGAATCATGGAATCCTATCAGTTAAAGATAAATTTGCTTGGAGGGTGATTAATCAGTGTGTAACGAAGCTGAAACCTTTCATGGACGATGAGGAGTCTATATCAAAACATTCTAATGGAGATGGTGCCTTGAGTGATGAGAACTATGCGATAGAGCTTCGAGGTGATTCTTTGGACATGCAGGCAACAATTGTGGTTGAGATTGTACATGAAGGAATGGACACACAAATAGTTTTGGATCCTATTTCAGATTCATTTGATGGTGATTCTAAGTCTAATGACTTCCTTGATGATTCTAGTGGAGTTGTTGATTGTTATGAGTTCACTAATGTAATTTTAGATGAAGGGCAGGGTGTTGATTCTAAGCAAAGACATAGTGGGCTTGTTGATTTGGGTCACCAGTCTAGTGCTGAATATTTTCACCAAAATGGTAAAGAAGAGGCTTATTAGATTTGGGATAACCATGGAGACATTGGTGGCAGACATGAAGGAAGTTCTGATTTTTGCAGTAGTACATTAAATTTGCAAAAACTTGAAATTCTTGAGGGAAGTTGGAAGAATAAATTCATTGTGTCCGCTGAAAATGAAGTGCAAGTTTTATATAGATTGGATAGTACACATAGTCATGTGGAAAACTTAATTCAAAATGCATTAAGAGGTCAAAATGAGCTTAATATTTCACTTGCTAATTTGCAAACAATGAAGAACACTATGGAGGAAATTAAAACAACTTGCATTTGATCCATGACAAAGATATGGCTACCAAGATTACTAATGAGGTATTAAATTTATACAATGAAACCAAGACTAAGGTCGATGAGCTTACAGGGCTTAGTGCAACCAAGGATTCCTTGAAGAATGTTCAAATGTCTTTTCTAGAAGCAAACAAACAAATTTTGGTTGCTGAAGAAAACAGGGAAAGGGCAATTGTGATTCATGAGGAGTTTTATGAGCAGGAGGATTGGGTTGAGCATGATGATAATCTTTAGTTAATTGACAATCCACTTCTTGGGATGAGTGCTAATCTGACATCTGCCAATTCAGTCTTCAAGTTGGATAGTGGAGATCTTTCTAATTTTAGTGAGGAGATTGGAGTTGATCATAGGATTTGGGATCTAGGAACTAGTGTAGTTGGTACACTACTCCACAAGGGTCACGTTGAGTTGCCTCACAACTCTTGGAGTGGTAATGATTGCAATAGAGTGGCACAACGAAAGCTGGATAAGGCGCTTGATGGTGAGTTTGTAGAATTTATACAGAGGATCATTCGATGTATTGTCAGGAAACATAAAGCAATAATATTTATAGGCAGGTTGTAGTTTTGTGTTTACAAAAAAATTTGTACAAATCGCCATGGTTGATATGGAATCCTGGAGCCGAATTGCTTTAGGGAAAGCAATCTTGGGCGAGAGGACTTGTAATGTCCCGTTTTTGATGGCACGGAGAAAGTAATATTATTTAATCTCCAAAAGATTAAATTATTAAAAGGAGAATTAAATAATCATTATTTAGTCAAAAGTCATTCTACATTCTATGTGTTCCTACTTGGGTGATTCGTATTATCTCAATGGCTGCAATAATTATCTCGATGATTGAGATTTTCTAGCACCATTTATATATTTTATCGTGGATATAGTGATAAGGAGGATCACAAGTTATTTCTAAGTATTGGCCGACTTCATTGAATAGCGACATATACATATATTAGGATAAATTATTATTGTGGAGTCTTAAAGTTGCGAAGAGGTCATAGAAGACAAAATACGGCAGGTAGATAAGACAAAGTACGTTGGAAACAAAATATATAGGAGCGGACAATAATAGAAGACGTCTTTGCATAGGAGTCCTATAGCAACTGTTTGCTATAACGCCCCTGCCAAGGAACCCAAGAGGACAACACTAAACTAGGTCAAATTAATGAAACAATTTTTTTAATTTTTAAAACAACTAACTATAGAATGCATAACATAACATGATAAACTAATCCTAAGTCCTCTACGGTTCCTCGATTGCGCTACTCACAAAACTAACAAACAAGATAACTAGAAACATTTCATCAACGATAAAAAATAACATGATCGATATAACATGCAAGGTTCATTTTAAAGCACCAAATTAGACAATCCTATATTACTCACTTCCATAATGTGACAACTGATAGTCAATATTTAAAGATCACTTTCTAGCTAACTAACATGTGAATGATGCATTACTTTACAATACTCATTACAAGAAGAGATCATCAATAATTGTTACATCATTACAATAATTACAACAATGCTTCCTCTAGTACATGTAGGAAGATTACATCAGATTACATTAAGAGATACAAACGGAAATACATGATAGGATGTCTTCACAACTAAAATAGATGGTGGAGTCCACAGTGCAATGGACAATCTCCACACACACAAACATGCAACCAGAACACCCAATGGAGAAAAAACACCAACCTACCGACCATGTGGAACCCTTAGGTCCACCCCCTGTGCTAGGAGATAACACAAAGTCCCACATCCAACAGATAGTTAGGAAAACAAAAGGCTAACATAAGCAAGGGTTATATATGACTCCAACACAACACTGCTAACAACACTAACCTCACTTACATCACTTCCAGAGGCACTCACACAACAAAAAGAGGAAATACAACTAGAGAGTGCTAGATTGCAATAGGGAGGAGTGTCATCGCATGGTACTAGCATGGGTTGTCTTGGCAGTCTCTCACTAGATCTCGACCCCCATTTATGGTTGTCCTGGTAACCTCTCACTAGGTCCCGGCCCCATAGGGTGACACATGCAGAACCAACATTCCTTTCGTGAGGACAAGGATATTGATCTTGCCAACTAGGCCTTCTCAACCCATCCTTAGCCTATACGAGCACCTATACAAGCACTACAGGAAATGGGTGAAGCATCCATTATCTTGTTTGATGTGAATTCTACCCATCCCCCTAATTCATTATTAAGGTTATCACTGGATTAAGAAACCCTCCAATGGGTTGTCCTGGACACCACTTTGGGTTCCAGCCCCCATTGAGAGCCACTACCCCTACTTGGAACTAGAAAATCCTTCAACAAAACATCATCACAATATCTCATGAATCCATACATAGACAGGAGGCAACACCCTTAGGGTTTGTGTTCATACAATGCACATGACCAATAGCATAGCCAAACCACTTCATGGATAACCAACCCTAAGGACCATTCAAACAAATATACGCCCTCCTAGGCCTCCGAAAACCAACATACTAAACACACTTCTCAATGGCATAGAAACTTAAACATACTTTGCACAGACGACATTCATCGTAAACAATTACGTAAACACTTAATCCAATAATCAAGACACTTTGTTTAATACAAACAATTAATCATAATGTTACAACCAAGAAGACATTCCTTAAGGAATGGTTCACTACAAATAATTATATTTAAAAATAACTATATCATTAATAAAACCATCATTTTTATTGAACTAGTTACTATGAAACCCTAATATTAAATTTGCAATTTTAATTAATATTAAAATAATAAGATTCTAATTAATTGATCCACATGGCAATTCTATTAATCAACTATTAAATTTTTACAAAAGTAATCAACTTTCATTTACTCATTAGCTAATAGGGAGTAATCTAAGTCATTTAACATTTTAACTTGAATCATTTAAATTAAATATCCTATTCCTAATCTTTTATCCTTACTCAATATTAACTTTTCCCCACTCTCGGTTATCTAAATATGAAACAAATCAATTCACTTAATTAAATATACTATTCCTAATCTTTTATCCTTACTCAATATTAACTTTTCCCCACTCTCGGTTATCTAAATATGAAACAAATCAATTCACTTAATTAAATATACAATTCTTTTATCTATATTCAATTAAATACTCATTTTAACAATTATTATCCAATTAAAATTCTTTATTAAATAACATTCTTATTTCTTCACTATCACATTCTTTTACCATAATATATCATTATATTTCTTCTATAAAATTATTTTATTATTAACCTATATATATATATTATTAACTTCCAAATTGCATAATCTACACCCGAGAGCATGCAACAAAGATTGCAAGGTGCGCCAGGACTGATTAGGGCACACGACCCGTTTGATAGAAGGGCCTCAAAGTGATCCCGTCTCATGGGACGTAATGATAGCAGGATGTGCAAATTTTATTTGTTGAAAAGGCTTAAGAAACTTTCAAGAAATGTAATTGGTGGGTGTATATATATATTGTTAACAAAATACAATCGTAATATATATTATTAACCTCCAAATCGCATAATCTACACTCCAGAGCATGCAACAAAGACAACAAGGTGCGCCAAGACTGATTAGGGAACACGGCCCGTTTTACAGAAGGGCCTCAAAGTGATCCCGTCTCATGGGACGAAATGATAGCAAGATGTGCAAATTTTATTTGTTGAAAAGGCTTAAGAAACTTTCAAGAAATGTAATCGGTGGGTGTGAATAGACGTCATATCATGGAATGCAATGATTGTAGGATATCAAACACAACATTCAGTTTTTGATGTGCTGCAAAGCCTTAAAATGTAAACGGAGAGCGGTTCATTGGTGCGCTTTAAGGATAAGGAATTTTTTTTCATCGATAGAAGAAGGTGGTGTTTCATTTGGATTACCATGGGACAAAGTCACAACACTATTTTGTTTGTGCAGCTACTGAAACAACAAATCTTTTATACAGGCTAATATTGTTCAAGTTTCCTGATTATGAGGATGCATATCTTAACATACAACATGGATCTCCAGTGAAAATCGGATAAAGAATATTAAAAAAAAAAACTTCAAGTAAATTCTGGACAAATAAACGGCTATGCATCGATCAATCAATTTCACTGAGGAACAAGTCAATTTCTACAATAATTCTATAATTAACGAAGGAGTAAATTAAGTAAACCTTTACTTTCAGAAAGTAGAAAGAGGAAAATCAATCAAATTTATTGTACAGTCAGAAAGGCAAATGTAGACAAAAAAAGAATCCAACAAAATTTATTGCTCAAGACACATGATACCACAACGAAGTAAGTAAAAGCTAATTACTCAATCAACATTAGAGAACCCTCAAGCTCTTGGTACACAATGTGCCTAAGAAGTAACATGAGATATCATCTATTCTAGCAACTAATAGAATGGGAAAATAAAAATAATACCAATTTTTTATAAAAAAAGAAACAAAGAAACCCTCCATTGTAACAACTAAAGAAGAAAATAAGAAATTAAAAGCATTGAAATATGCATAAACATGCCATCAGGCAACCCGGATAGACTAGGTCCTACACATTCTATTATCAGATAGACAATAAATGCCACACACTTGCCATGGTTTTTTCACTTTTATACACAACGACATCAGTTTTGATTGAGAAACAATTGTGTGAGTATGATAGCTTTAAGATTTCAAAAAGAAAACAAAAAAAGAAACAGGCATGAAATAAAGACCTACCTGAAGCGCAGAGTTCATACAATAATATGTCTGATGCGCTGAGCAAATTCTCCTCCTTGGCTGCTGGAAAGGCGAGCTCTTATCCTTGAGCCCTTTCATGTTTTAGTTGCGATTGAAGTTATTAGTATTTTGTATTAGATTTGAGATCTTTTATTTGTTTCGGATCCAGATATGTATCGCTATTAACAAGTAAATGAATCTGATCTAATTCTGTTCATAGAAATATTTGCTTATGATGTGTAGTTTTAAATTTATATTTTCTCAAACAATGGCGGCAATGGTAAGATGGATTACTGATGTTAGGCATTAGATATTGAATTATTGCAAAAGATCTTGGTTGCATTCAAACGAATATTATGTAGTAAGGAGATGAAATGAAAATGGTATGGAATAGCCTCGGTAGGGTCTTGCATTAATGGTAATAGAATTTTAAGAGCATTGTTATACCAGCAAAATAGAAGCAATCAATAATGAGGGGACGAGAAAGAAAAACTATGGCTGTGAATAGAGGGAAGTATGAATGTACTAATTGATGTAAATGCTAGACTGTCAAGCAGGAAATAAATTTAATCGAATTAGTTTGCAGACCCGATAGCCAACCCTACGAAGTAAAAAAAATAAGAGGAATAGAAATAATCGACCAGTTAGATAAAAAGATGGTTCGACTGAAACAAAATAATAGTTACACAACATTTAAATGAAACGAATTGATAAGCAACCACATAAGTATCAAAACGCTATGAAATAACAAGGCATTAACTATGCTTATAAGGAAACACAACTAGAAGCAATTTGTATTAACTAAGTGAATTTTTAGAATAATAAATATGCAATATCTATGCACAAACTGCATTGTCACAAAACATCTATTAATTGAACCGCTTGCATAGGAAATATGCAATAACTAAACATATCATGCAATTCTTGAGCCTTTTACAATTTGCACAAAGTGAGGATTAAAGTATTGAAACAAGTCTAATGCACCATTCAAAACTTATCTGGGAGTGCATTGCAAGAAGATAGCACGAAGCAAGATAATGGCATCGGCCCCCCAAAAGAAACATAGATAGCCGAAACCCCTAAAGTACTCGCACCAGGAAGGTAAATCTTGATCTTCCCTCCCAAAAGAATAGAATGAATCCTCCAAAACCAAAACGTTTACAGGAAAAAGAAGGATGTTCTTTGTACGGGAAATTCAAACTATCCTAACCAACTATAGAACAAATTAGAGTTAGCTTTGAATTTATTAAATTAACCTTCTCGACACAACAAAACAATTAGTTTTAAATTAATTAAAAGCATTTCCTTTAAAAAAATCATAACAATATAATATGATAAATTTCCAATTTTACACAAAAAGGGTAAAACTATTTACCCAACATTTACACACACCTTATAATTAATTCAATAACCGGACTTTATAATATTCTATTTATTAATTATAACATTACACTGTAAATTTATTTTATTATTAACTAAGATTATATATTTATATATTTATTTATTAAAGTATACCTTTTACTTATCAATTTATTTTAATGCATAAGATAACCAAAGGCATTTTATCATACAATTTAAATTAAATAGAACCAAATGCCCAAATAATTACCTGACCACTATTCAGCGTCAAAAGCAAAACCTCAAGCAACACTGACTGACCACACTGACAAAATTGACGAAACTGACAGGGTGCCAAACTGGATACTCATCCTCTTCGAGGATGATGGCTAAGGTAGGGGATCAAGTGTTATCTCTGATCAACTAATCCATTGGGTTCCAAGGCACGCTCAAATTTGCCAATTCAAGTGGAGTCGATGCCTGATACGTGCAACCTGCAACACACAAAACGGTCATGCATATACATGTAAATAGACACATTGTGAAAGGGAATTGCAGCGTCGCAGGGTACTCACAAGTGAGTAATGTGACACTGTCCCTTTCACTCAATCACATCAGTAAGAACAACACCAAGTAATCGAATCAACCCATATAACAATCAGCTACATAGAAATCAACATAAGATCAATCACATGATAATCACATAATAGTCACGATAAAATAATCACATAACACTAATGAGAGGGTTAGTCCTCATAATCAAAACAGATCTCCGTAGTCACCTGAATAAAACCATATAAGAACACATAAATCATCAATGTCTCAATAATGACTAAGTTACCGGTTCGGTTTTGCGTTCGGGTTCGGGTTCGAGAACCCGGTTCGCCGATTCGGGAAATTTTTTTTTTGGGGTTGGGTTCGTTTTGAGTTCGGTAATACAAAAACATATAAAAATCAGAAATATATACATATTTGCAGCAGTAATTAAGTTCAGAATATACCACCATATTAATAGTCAAATAACATAGCAAAAATACACCACCACTTTCATAGTCAAATATTAAAATATTAATGATACTTGAATGTCATGATATAAAATTATAAATTAAAGTTCAAACATAAAAATATCAAGTGTTTACAATCAGCCATTATTGATCATTGATCAATCTGAAAAGTGTTAACATTTTTCTGTGTGGAAGACAAACAAGAAAACAGTGTTACATAATTATTTACATTGTGAAAGAGCCAAAACCTTTTCTTGCAGATTGTAGAAGAATCTGAGAGATTTTTTGGGTGTCCTTGCCTTGGGAGTTTGGAATAGAATTCTTAAGTTCTTGTTGATGCAGTATTAGATGTGAAGTTTCAAAATACTGAAATAGGCATGGTTATATAAATTCTCATCTCAGGACTATCATTGCATCAAATTAAGAATTTTCAATCCTTTATAGTCTAGACAAGAGAAGTATGGAGTAGTGTTCCAATGCTAAAGTCTTATTGTGAATCTCTTTGCTATCAGTGGTTCAAAAAAGAGGAATCTGTCTTCTGCACCAAATGAGAAATATTCACAATATGTGCTAGGAAGGAATAAGTCCATAAGATCGAGTATGCAAGAATTGAGAATTGCAAAATTGGCTTACATTTGACTTCCACACAGAGAAATTTTCACACTTTTCGAACCCACAGTCAGGTTTTCAAACCCTGATCGAACCCACAGTCAAGGTTTCGAACCCTGTTGAACCCACAGTCAAAAAACTGAACCCAAGGCGTATTTGACCCGAACCGGACCCGAATTTCGAACCCCGACCGAACCCGAATCGTACCCGGGCTACCTAAGGGCGAACCCGGTAACATAGAATAATGATCATCCAAACAGATACTAATCCTAACATATGCATAAAACCTCAAGTATCAGAAGTGTCATCAATGGCATCATCATAACAGTAAGTCTAACATCATATAATGTATCATAATGTCTCATCATAAAACAGATCAACTGTTAGTCTATCAGGGAAATAATATGAGAGGCCTACATTTTCCTTATTTGGAGATTTATATGCAGCGACGCATAAACCTTTGGTGTTCGGGTGATATATTAACCTATCGGCTGTGACATATTTATCTACCACTTTATACTGGAGAGTTGAGGCCTATCGTGGATTTCACTGCTTTGTATTGGAGGAAGGCGATATATATTAATCTACATGCCACCTATGATCTCAGCCGCAATCTTCATTTGGATGAACTCTCCTTGTTAAGCGTCGACTTTATCACTAATATATTTGCCAGCATTGGTGCTTTATTGCCAGCGTGGGAATTATATTGCCATTAGGGATTTCATTAGATGAACGGTGCCGTTATATTCTCTAAGGATCGATGTTTGTAAAGAGGAAATGGAGTTAGGAAGTCAGTTAAAAACTATTGGGTCCTTGCCTGTCTACCTTACATTCGAAATTCACAAGGACAATGTTGGAACATATGGTGTAGTGGTAATGGTTATATGGAGCTGTGATCACTTATGGTCTGCATATGATGGAGGATCATTGGAAAATTGCTATAAAGGAGCTTCTGTTCATCTTGGAAGCATTAGATAGTTAGTTAATGGTATTAGGAATGAGATTAATTAAGTTGTGTGAAAGTGGCATGTGTGAAAAGATACTACTCCTCACATCATGCCCACTCGAAGGATATTTAAGGAGGTTCGCAGTTCATCCAAGGGTATGGAAGATTTGAAAATTCATAACCTTAAACTCAGATCTGCAGTGCTCTTAAGAGCCTACAATCAGGGAAGTAAGGGTGGCTTCTAGTCAACCTATTACATGGCTGATGGATGCATGAACACTCATTTAATATTCAGACACAACACCAAGTAGAAATCGTAGGAGTATCATGATTAAATCAGGGACAGTGATTAAATAGAGGTCTAAACCTCTTATACATTCAACACATGATCTTAAGGCAATGAATCAAAAACGACAGTTATACTTGTCAATTTTCCATTATTGAACTAATAATCGGATTAGACTTCATTATTCATAATTCATATAAGAAATTGGCACCATAATACCTTCTCCTATAAATATATGAGTAATAGTGTTAATCGGTTAAGGTTAGGGGAAGTCTACGATATGTCATTTAACTTATGTAATATTTCAATTTGCATGCATATTACATTCGTAGATGTATGAATGGTATTTGCAGCATGGGCACAAAGAATGTCTTATTTCAGTAAATTGACAATAGTAAAATATTGTAGAATCTTCAAATTGTAACAAACTATTTTCAGTCCCGGACTTTCAGTACAATTTTGTGATTGGTTATTATTTGACAACATGTTTACATTGTCAACTCAAATGGATTAAATCGTAAAAAACTACCAATCTTGGGCAAGGGTTATTACACATTCCACCATATAGATCTCATAGGATATGCTTTTTCAATGTCTTTTTCTAATGATTTTTTTTATTATCTTACTTATACTTAGTTCCCAGGCTTTCCATATACTTTTGAACACATTGGATCCAACAGGGGACACAAGGAATTTACCAAAATGAGGTCACATAGAGGGATATTCTTCCAAGATTTAGCTTGTTTTGAAATAGTTCTTTGGATGTTATTTTTAACTAGTATTTTCAAGGACTCCTTTCCTCTTCGGGCTTTACATATCCACTTTACCGCCAAGGCGATGGGTAAAATGACAATATTGTCTCACTTTTTGCCCAAGATGGACATTTGCATCAATATTTTTAACTGAATCTTCATCTTCTAAGACCTATAGCAGCTAAACCATTAAGAATTTGAAGATGATGTGAACTAGTGATTTGTGGCAATTTGTGTGTAGATTCTAAATATATATTTTTTAATTTTTTTCGAAATAAATCATGAATCTTTCAACATCTCCTTTAATAATTAGTTTTAAACAGGAAAACAACATTTTTCAGAAAGTAACATTTGTGTCATACAACATAGCTTTTTTTTCTACAAAGGATAAAAATTTAATTTTTGGAATATAGATTTTCAACATCAATATCTAGGGAATGGATAGTTTTTCATAATTTTTTGTTACATATATTTTTTTAATTAATTTTTTAAGTCACTGTAACTATAATTTGGACATGCGTGTGTGTCATACAACCTAACTTGTTGTGTATATATCGAAATCCAATTTTTCTTTTTTTAGTGAAACAAGGACATCAATACCTAGGGAAAGGGTATTTTTTGAATTTTTTTTACAATGGTTTACTATTTTTCCACCTCTGTAGAACAAAGAGCTTGATGTTCGGAGAAAAACCTACGTTTAGTAAAAATTGAAAATTAAATACAAGATGAAATGAAAACATATCAAAACTATATTTGTTGGAAAGCTCATTTTGAGGGATACAATCTTGCAAAAGATCATTTCTAAATGTCATTATTTAGTCCCTCAAAAGGTAAAGTAAATATGTTTTTTTGCCAGCATTTTGATAGGTGTGAAGGAGACTCCATTGTGGGTATGATTTAATACTAGAGGGGTTCTATCTAAGGGGGTTTGATCTAAGGAGGTCTTATGTATCCCTCTTCAATTAAAACCCTTTAGACGGAACCTCTCAAGGCTAAAATCATTAGTTTTTCTAAAAAAATTGATTTCAGGCAAAAATCAGCATGTCCCAAAAGTGAGACACAATATTGTGGCAGCACCCCGATACCTTGCTTCTTTAAATCTTTTAGACCTAGACCTCCTCCACTTTTTCTAAGCAATACCATTCTCATCTAACTGCATGTTTTTTCCTTTTCCATCAAACCATAGAAATTGTCTTATCTTTTTTTGTATCTCATATATTTGGTAACTACCAAACATCCTTACTGAAGAGTAATACACATTGTAAGAAGATAGTATCTTTTGACAAATTTGAATCCTACTTGCTAAAGCTAGGACTTGATTATTCCAACTTGCTAGCTTTTCTACAATCTTTTCCTTTATCCAATCCCACATGTCCTTTAAGCAAGGATTCACCGCAAATGGTATACCCAGATATCTAACCTGTTTATTTGGACTTCCCCATTGAAATTCAAAATTTTCCAACCACTCTGGTGGGGAGGCTTCCCAACTTAACATTATGGATTTTCCTTATGATATTTTTGCTTCAACTGCCATATAAAACAGTTCTAATTTTTCCATTAGATTTTGAAGTTATACTCTTGTAGTTTTATAAATTGTGCAGCGTCATCTGTAAATTGTATATTTATGAGATCTCTTATTTGGTAGAGTTAATCCCTTAACTCTTGGGCTGACTGTTGAATCTATTACTATATAGAAAATTGTAATATTCCCCCATAATTTTTTCCCAATTTTATCACCATAAACCAGCACCAAACCACTGATTAGCATTAGCACCAAATACAAACCAGCTTGTAAAATAACCCTCACCAAGAATGTTCAACAAGATCCCAATGTGGGCGAGGTGATAGCATATGGTTCCGGGGATTGTTAACAACTGGAAAGAAGATACAAATTATTGAAGGCGGCTGGCCGACTATGAATGAAAGTAAATATAAATAGGCGGATAACCGACCATGAAATTCCACACTACCACTTATTCAGTGGGGGGAATATTCTCCACTCTACCACTTATTTCGTGGGGGGAAATTAACAAGAATGAAAGTAAGATTATTTAACTCAACCACTTCTTTAGTGGGAGTGTTTAATAACATATAATTTGCAGCAATAAACAATAATAGCTATTAGTACTACTAAACCAGCTTTACAATAATGAGTTTCAGCTGCAAATAACAATAGATATGCTTCCAAAATCCTCTGATGGTTAGAGTAATAAGCCTCTAACTTTTACAATACAAAAATGATACGAAATTTAAGCTCAACCGGCAATATGCTAAAAAAAACTAAGTCTGATCAGAAACAGTGAATACAGAAAATCAGACCAGCAAGGTTAGAATTCACCAAAATGCTCCTAACTTCGCCAAACGGAGTCTGATTGACGTGAAACTGAATGCTAGTGAATCCTTGAAGCTAGGTGTCCATATACCAACAGCTAGACACCTTTAAATTTCGCACCAAACAGTGGCACGAATCCCAATGCACTCCAAGAGATGGTACGGCCTCCAGGAAGGGTCGACCTCTCAAAATTCAGAAACTCAATAATAAAATTTGCAAACTGAAGAGCACAAAAGATTTACTAGGAGGGGGGGGGGGGGCGGGGGGTGAATCAGTAAATCAATACAAATTTTCACCTTTTTAACTTTCTACACAAACTTAAACTTTTGTCAACATCAACTTAATGATATGAACCAATTTTCACAAGTTGATACAACTTTATTGAAATAATAATTTTGTTTTTAAAATGAAGTAGGCACCAACCTACTTGACTTACAAGAGGGATGATTTAGTAGGCACCAACCTACAAGGGACACTCAAACCTCTACAATTTTAGTAGGCACCAACCTACAAGGAGACTTAACTCCTAATGCAAGGCACCAAACCTTGACTTGATGGGTGAAGCAATTATCTCCAATCAAACCTGCAATCTCCCACACCTTCAATCTGCCTTAGTGATGACAAACTCTCACTCAGCCTACACAAGAAGATGGGTTTCTAATGTAGACTTCTTGAATTTCACAACCACCCACCAATATTATTTGGATATCACATATGTATATTATTCAATGGTCTCACACCTTTTCATGGAAGATCACATCTGAATTTGCATCTTTTTGATCTGCCCCTTGAAAACAATTGTTTGCTTTTGTCTTCTCTTTATTATTGTTAATTAAATGTGAGATAATAGCCATACATTGATTCAGCCTCCAACCAATTTCAAAGACCTTTGTTCGATTACTTTTCACATAATTATTGCTTTTAGTAATGACGTCTTATGTTTGTAAAGCACCTCTTAAAGATGTCTCTTTATTTGTATTTGCTAGGCAGCGATAAATATGTATTTAATTTTTAATTGCAATTAGAGAGCAATCGCACCTCTACATATCTTCATTTCTACGTGTTTTCAGATTTTTGAAATATTATTGAGGAAGATAAACACATCTGCAATGATTACGTTCTTTAAGGAAGACGCGTCCCTTTGAGCCTTGTATTAGCAAGTTCACAAATTATTCAACATGTCTTTTGGAGAAAGTCCGTCCTTTTGAATTTCGATTAACCACAAACTAAACACAATCTTTTATAATCACCGATTTGCTTTCTCTTTACATCGTACTAACAAATCACCTTTTATTGAATGAATGAGATTTGAATTCATAACAAAACTGTATTTTTCTTAAGACTCAATGCTTAGTTGCTTTAGCCAAACATGTCTACACTGCATTCGATTTGACTTTCAGATTTATTTCAATCTGCCTCTTAGCTTTGATCTCCAAATTTTGTCTATACTTGTTCTTCAGATTTATTCGATCTTGCTCCAAAGAGATTTGTTGTCTACACCCGAACTTCAAATCTGAAACATATATCATGTTCCTTATAATTTGCTTTGACAAAAATATATCATGTCAGCCGTATAAAACAAATCTGGAACTTTTCAAATTATAACCTCCATCCGACTCATCATACTTATATATCTGTTTCTTATGCAACATCTTACACAATATACAATTTGACGTTGAAGCAATTCACAATTCTTTGTTAACTCTTACACAATACACAATATACTCTTCACAAAAAAATTTTCAACACATTGTATCATCAACTCACACTGCGTAGGTTTCTATAAGTCAGATATACCTTTCACCATGCCCGTTTTGGATTACAAGGTTACTTCTTGTGTCCATCTCCAAAACAACGATTCTTTACACTCCTGTCTCATGCCATTGAGAAGGCCACAACTTTGTATTGGCTTCTCAAACCTCAAGTTTATGTAGTATAGAATGCTCTACAACCTTTTTTTCAGCATTGTATGTAACATCTGGCTAATCATATGTAACATTTGACAAGTATTATTTTTCCAGTTAAAATGGGACATTACAACCTCAATACTAATGACAAACTTCTAGTCAACCTTGTCCATACATTTGACATCAATGACAACATTTCCAACACAAACTTGCAGAACTGGGCACCCTCCACAGACAGACAGCGTGAGCAAATACCCAAAATGAAATTAAAATCATTGGCGAAGCTATCAACAGAAAACCACTTCAGCCATGATGTTTAGCGGCAGTCATAAACAGATTATACAGCAGCAACTTGTTTATAGAATCTCCAAATATGCTCAATCTGTACTTCTGAGTGAAACATAGTCTCAATCAACCACCTAGGCAGCCATAGTTTTAGACCCGAAGGATGGTACGTTTGCTAAGCTTCCCCTTAGGCAGGTTCTAGATTTAGTCCAGCAGCATAACTTTACCAAAATATTCAAGCATAACAATGAATGAGCAAGGCATCAACATATAAGCTTCAATTGAGCAAATGAATCAACTGTAACCTCCAAGATCGAACTATTCAACTTCCAAGAGGGACACCATCTTTTTCCCCATTTGCAATTAAATATTGAATTACTGTTACGGGTGAGTAAATCAAATCAGGGTACAAATCAAATTTGAGAATACACTAATCCTATATCAGTTATGACAAAAAAAAACTCAGACGGATTTCAAGACGAATTTTCAGATCTTCTATTACGGAGTATTTATTATTTTTCTATATCCGCAAAGAAGGATTTAACTGAACATATATATAAAATAGAGGGACGCATCTCAAGGAGAGACACGTCAACTCATATGACGTGTCTTAGAGAACGCGTCTTTCGTAATAGATATCTTTGTTTAATCTAATCACTCGTAAAACCAAACAGAGATTAGATGATATTAAATCAATCTCAATGCGAATCACTTGCCACTATTAGGAGTTTCGATCGAATACAAATAATGAAGACGCATAGTGCATTCATTATTGGTATCTGACCGACGCTACAAAATTAACAATTACCTTTTTCCATTTATCTCCTTAGGTGTCCAAGATGAAAGGCATTTAATTTAACTTTTAAAATATTTAACTTCATATTAAAGGCTTCCAAAACAAGTCCCCTTTTTAAAACAACTTGAAGTCATCGATCCTAGTCATGGGGTACAACTTCAAAACATAAAAATTGACTAAGTATAGAACTCAGTCCAAGGAGGTAGCCAAGTGCAATGCCCAAACTGCAACTGATAAACTGCTAAAAAATAGCAAACTGACATAGTCGTGTTGAAACAAAATGATGATGATGCCACTGCCAAAAATAGACTTACTAAAAATAGCAGATGCCAAAAATAGTAAGTTCACTTCAAAGTTCAAACTCAACAAAAATGTTGAACTGAGTAGAAAACATGACTTACTAAAAATAGTAAGTTCCCAAGAAGGCTGTTAGAAGCTGATGCATGTTACCTCATTACAACGCTCTCAAAAAACCCAGAAAAAGCCACCAAACATGCATCGGAAATACTCACATGCAAGCCTTCAAAAACACCTCCGAAAGTGGAAACCCTAATTTGCACATTTGAGTAGCCTACAGATTTCTGGAAATAGGCTACCAGTCCACAATGAGATCATCATTGAGAAGGGGACATTACAAAAATAGCATCTGCAGCAATAACAAACAGAGAAGGGGCAAGTGGGCATCCTTGCTTTATTGACCTCTGAAGTTCGAATTGTTTTGTTAATGATCCGTTTACTTCAATTTGAGCTATTGCATCTTTCATCAATGTCTTGATCATTTGACATAATTTCTTAGGGAAGCCAAATGGCTCCAGTGCCATCCTTATAAATGGCCATTCTATCCTATCATAATCTTTCTCAAAGTTTAGGAGAAGCATGCCTATGTTCTAGTTGGAGCATCTTGTCCAATCCATCTCTTCCCAACTTGTGATAAGGTTTTCTAGAATATGCCTACCTTTTATAAATCTTGTTTGGGTATTGCTGATGAATGGAGGGAGGATCTCAACCAATCTTAATGCTATGATTTTTGCTAGAATATTGTAAGAGACATTAAGCAGAGTTATTGGTCTCTAGTTTTTTCTTAAAGCTTTATTTCCATCTTTAGGTATTAGTTTAATTATACCCTTATTAATGGTGCCTCCTAGTGATCCTTTATTAATAGCTTGATTGCATACCTGCAGTAAGTCATCACTCACCCATTCTTTATTCTTTTTGTAAAACTCTATTGGCAATCCATCTGCCCTTAGCGATTTATCATTATTTAATGTCTGTATGGTTTTTTCAATAATTTTCTTTAGAGATCTCTTTGCTTAACATTTCTGCACAGTATTCTGCTATTTTATTTGGAATTAACCTCCTACAAGCATTCCATGCATTACAGTCTTGTGTTTATCCAACAACTATTGATATTTGGCTCCCTTGCTTTTCCTCCTACAAGCTAGAGTTTTCTTCACCAAAATTCTAACCCATTTCTCTGCTGTTCTCCATCTTATTTTTTTACCCTTTCCTATTTGAATGATTGTAGGAGAGTCCAAGAGAATGACTACCAATTGCTTCCTTAATGTTTTGTAAGAAGGGTTTTTTTCCCTACACACGTCCTTATCAACCAAACTATTTCCAACCTGCTGCTTTAAGCTGATGCTCCGCTCCATTGAGATGGCCACACGAAGTTGTTTTGCCTTTGATTTTTTGTTTTTCATTCACACTTTATCGTGTTCACTCAACATTCACCTTTCATTCTCCTTGAATTGCCCACTATGCTTGCTTTGCTCTTGCCTTCAACAAAACAAATGAAACTAAGTATTAAGTAATATCGAACAAATATCAATTAATTCCTAATAAAGACTATTTAAATACAATTAAAGACTTATTTTAATTCACTAATAAATTCAATCAAGTCCTAAAATTAAAAGAAGCAATTGTAATTTAATTATCAAATCTAGTTTATTTACGTATCGTGATTAATTTACTCAAATAAACATTACCTAACTCTTTGTATTTAGGTTTGATGCACTTCACAAACGAAACCTTAGTTCACCTTCCCTATTACTTATTCCTATAAACCACACATCTCAATACATGGTTTAGTAGCATTTGTTGGATAATAACAACAGTCCGTATATTGACATAAATTCATTTATTGGCATTTCAAATAAATCATTATTGTCTAATTTAACCACTATCATTGTACGCACAGGTACACAAGGGATAGTAAGGAATTTAATATCAATAGTAATATATATTGCAACCTTTTTTTCCAAAAGGGGTTGAAAATTAGGGATGCTACAGTTTGAGATGCTTGCAAGTATTGACTAAGTCTGCGAGTTGAGGATATTAAATAATTGAGTTTGAATGAGATTTGGATCTGCAAATCCTTGCTAATATTTTAGTCTCAACACTATGTCCATTCTTTTCACATTCAATTTGCTCTGTGTTATCTCATTCAGCTGTAATGTCATGCTCATATTGTCTCGATGATGATTAGTAACCCTCATTGGGCGATTTTGATCTCATAGGAATCCCACTTGCCAATGAATTTCACTTGGCTATATCACCCTTCCATGCCCAATGATGATCAATTTTTCCTATCTTAGCTTAACTCTAGGCAATATCATTGACAATGACCAGTGATGATATTTTTAGGGATCATAGCTGTCTTTGTTAGCTTCCTCATGTCTTTTCCAAATAAGAGATGATTTGCTCTGGTCGATGCACTTACATGGACAATCTTCCTTTAAGGGATTCTAAAGGTTATAGTGTAATGAAGCTTCACCAAAAGAAGAATCATTGCAAGTAAAGGCCTTGAGGACTTAACAATAGGAGATCCACCAGTTGTGTATGCCATATCTTAGAGTCTTCTACTATGGTGTACTAGGGTTTCTTCTATCCATCGTGACGTCAGCTACAAATGCTTCTGCACAAGTAGAAGCCAAGAGGGAGGTCAATGTGTTGACAATTTGACCCCATGGAAGTATCTTTTGCCTCCTTAATTTATACGTGTCTTATAATGTTGCAAATCTTGCTACATTGTAGTGCTTATTATCTTGCATATTGACATTCCTTTATTGCCATCCTTATTGTCCTACTTTAGCCCCTGGCTTAATAATGTTTGGTTCATGCTGTGGAGTTTATGAAGGTTGAATGAGTTAATGTGAAGTGGGTCTTTATTGGGAATATCCTTTTCATATACATAGGTGAAGTGACTTAAGGAGAAATTGCTAGATGAAAACACTTTTATTATACGGAAAAATGAATGTCTTTGAACATGATTGTGAAATATGCTAACCAATTTTTTTCGATGAATTAACACACATAACCAGCACTTAATCAACTCGGTTAGCGTTAGCTCCAAATAGAAATCTGAACTTGAAATGAAAACTACTCAACGTCAAGAATGTGCACTCAAGATCCCACTGAGGGCAAGGTGCTAACATATGACGGAGTGTTGAATTTGAAAACTAGAAACTGATAGGCGGATAACCAGCCATGAAAAGCATTTCCTCACTACCACCAAACAGTGGGGGGAAAAGATTACAATTAAAACAATTCATCCGCTGCGGCGGGCATCCACAGAGTGGTGGGAATACTCCACTTATTCAGTGGGTGAGTTTACAACAATTATTAGGCAGCAAGCCAGCCTTTAAATCCACTCTTCCACTTATTAACGTGGGGGGAATACTGTCCACACAACCACTTATAACGTGGGGGGAAATTACAAACAAGATATAAGTTTATTCTAAAACTCAACCACTCAATTGTGGGAGTGTAAAACAGATATAAAATTGCAGCAAGTAAAGGAAGAGCTATTAGTACTACTAACTAGCTTTACAAAGAATAAGAACAGCTGCAAATAGAATAGATAATCTTCCAAGAACATTAAACAGTTAGAGTATCACTTCCTCTAACATTTACAATGATATAAGATGAAGAATTGAAGCTCAAACCAGCATTATATCAAAAACTAACAAGTCTGATATAAAAATCTGCAATCTGGAAATGTCTATCAGCAAACAGCAAACTCATAAAAATGATCACAACTCCTTCAATATACCTCTGAATTGAATGAAACGAAATGCAAAGTCTCTTTGGAGGATAGGCGCCCAAACTCAAACCACAAAACTGCATCAAAACTCATGATATTATTTTGCACGAATCCCAAAGCACTCTCAAGATGGTACGGCCCTCAAGAGGGGCGATTTCTCTTGCTAAAAATCAAATACTTGGAATTAAATTCTGAAATTCTCCAAATATGATCGCCATTAGCATAGAATTGCAAGGATCAAATACCCATAACCAAAATAAATTCACATCAAAAGCTGTAAATGAAAAACACCTTCAGCTGTGTATACATCAGCAACATTAAAACTGAAATTCTCACCAAAATTCACCAACTTTGAAGCACAATCTGCTAGTCTGATTGAGAAGCAGCAATAAGACCAACTAGGTGTTGTCTTTCAAACACGAAATTGGATTGGAACTAGGAGGTAAGCATCCCTCGAAGTATTAAACAAGTTGTCATTTTGACAACATAACATTAGCATAAACATTCGATAATCAGCTCTTCAAACAGCAGCAATATATAAGCTTTTGTTGGCAAATGAAGCAACAAGAACTCTTCAAATTCCAAGAAGTTGAATCACTTCAACTTCCAAAAGGACGCCACCTTTTTGCCTTTTACTTTTTGAAATAATAAAATATCATTCAACTTCCCCTTTAGGCATCCATTTCATATTGCAACAATAAAGCATTTATTAAATAATTAAATGCTCACTTGACCCCTTTATGTCCCCTTCTTTAAAACAACTTGAAGTCATCAAGCCTAGGCATGGGGTACAACTTCAAGACATGAAAATTGACTAAGTCTGAAACTCAATCCAAGGAGAAAACCAAACCCAAAGCCAAACTGAGACTGATGGATAACAAGATGACTTGAGTTGAACTGCTGATGATGCCACTGCCAAAATTAGACTTACTAAAAATAGCCACTGCCAAAATAGTAAGTTTACCTCAAAACCAACAAAAAGCAGAACTGAGCTGGAAGCAAGACTTAATGAAAGTGACAATTGAACCACTGCCAAAATTAGTATTTACTAAAAATAGTAAATACCTAGAAATGCCACAAACCTCCAAGCAAGGAAACCCTAATTTCACTTTTGATCAACCTACGGATTTCCGGAAATAGGCTATCAGTCAAAGAAGAGCGTATGGCCAAAATGGGGACATTACAGATTGTAATTATTGATGATCTTTCGGATTTAGGATTTTCTTCAGCATATGCTAAATTTAGAAATTTCAAATGCCTCTCTCTTGTTTGGCGTTTGTAGCACTACATGTGCAAGCTTGCCTAATCACTTAACTTCAGTTTTCATTATTTGGAAATTTTGTTGCTTTTCCTGTGTTTTGTGTAAAAAAGAATGAACACCATAAGCTAGTTGTCTCAGTTTTTTCGCCGCTTCAACATACCAGAAAACAT
The DNA here is from genome assembly GCA_007258455.2 of Sequoia sempervirens. Taxonomy (NCBI): domain Eukaryota; kingdom Viridiplantae; phylum Streptophyta; class Pinopsida; order Cupressales; family Cupressaceae; genus Sequoia; species Sequoia sempervirens. Next base: position 365,331,362 of record VDFB02075321.1, read on the forward strand.
ACTTTTTCTTCTAATATTTTTTTTAACCTTTTCCATTTAAGTGATATGAAGGTTTAAGTGTATTTATAGAATTCTGTGGAAAAACTGTTTCCTTGCAGGTGTGTCAGAAGATGCTGTATCCGGACATATTCAGTTGCTGATTCCAGGAGAAACAGCTTGCTTTGCATGTGCTCCACCCCTGGTACTTACATAACATCAATGTCTCAAAAGTTGTCATGTTGGTGCTAAGAAGATGTTTAATTTTAAATATGAATTCTGGGCCATTGCCCCTTTGATTAATGATATTTGGTTATTGTATTCTTGTTATAACTATATGAGTCCTGTCAATTTTTGAAAAAAGAAAAGAAAAGAGTCAAAGACCTTAATTGGTATGGTTGACTACATACTCGGCGAGTACTCGCTGGAAAAAAACCCAGCAAGTAACTTGTGGGTTTACGCACAACTCAGCTGGAGAAAAAACTCGGAGAAAAATCACTGTTGACTCACCATTGACTCGCAGATTGATGCGTTTTTTTCTCTTTTTAACCCTCGAAAATGCTCTGTTTTTGCACACCATCCAAGAACGTGGTTTTGACACATATTTTCCTCTTTAAACCCACTGCCCCGAAATCCCTGCACCCAGCTGGGGGTGTTTCCCCCAAACCCCCACCAAACTCATTTTATTCATTTTGTAGCTATATTTTGCATAAAGTTCATATGTTTTGTTAAAAAATTTAAGTGTTTTTAAGGTGCTGAGTACTTTCCGAGGCAATTTGTTTTTGGCTTGTCGAGTACTCTCCGAGTCAGAGTTTGCGAACTATGATTAGAAGTGTTAAGTTTTCACAGTCCATTATAGTTATATGCAGTATGCAAACTTTTGGATAAAATTGTTTAGAGAGTCTTACATCAATGGTTCAGATCATACTTGGCAATCCATATTTAAAATAACTTGTGACTTGCCAAGGGCCAAACTCAGCAGACCTCATTTTGATTTGGACTTGGCTATATGGCAAAAACTCCACAAAACTTGGCAAATTAAAAAACCTTAAATTTTATGCAAAATACAGATACACAACATATCAAATGAGTATTCAGAACATTTAGGAAGTGTTTTTTGTTAGATTTAAATAATAAAGTACAATAACGTAGCTACATATGAATAAAACAACCAATAAATATCATATGTATTATGTTGATTGAAAGTCATAATAAAAAATTACAATTCCATGCAAGTTACAATAATTTGCAATTTTTTATTCCCTTTATACATTTTAGTGATGGTTTAGGCCCTGCTTCTCATGGTTGGCTGCGGCTGCATCCTCAAACTAGAAGATAATGACACCTCCTCAAGCTCAATATCATTATCTGCCATGATGTCATCCAATAAAATGCTTGCAACTTATGCTGTACCCTACTCTGCTTGCCTCTCAGATCAGCAACCTCCTTCTTTGTAAACATTGGCTCCCAATCTATCCTACTCCAATCGGTATAGAGATCAATGTCATCCAAGTCAGTAAGTTTATGACTAGCCGCTTCCTACAACTTTTTTCCACAAAAAGCGAAGGTTGCATTTCCTAAAGACAATGCCATTTAGGCACTTTTGTGTCAACTTGTGTTTGTTCAAGTGAATGGCCTCAAACATGAAAGTGGTAAAAGCTTTCTTAGATTAACAAGAAAAAAGTTACATTATAAAGAGGTTCATAAAATACTGTAGATATTAATTATCTACCTACCTACAAACTACTGTAGAAACAGTAGTTTAACTAAACTAAACTAAACAAAATAACATTGACCATTAATACAATAGAGATATATTAAATATTATCCTAACACCCTCCCTTAATGGTCAATCCATCAACAACACCAAGTTGCCCCCTGAATTTTACAAACTTATTCGGGCTCAGAGACTTGGTGAGAATATCTGCAGTTTGATCCGTTGTTGGAACATACTGCAGCTGAACTGATCCGTCTTCTACCAGCTTGCGGATGTAGTGACAATGAAGCTCGACATGCTTGGTACGTTTATGGAAGACTGGATTTTTTGTCAGTTTGAGCACCCCTTGATTATCAGTGTACAAGGGTGAAGGTCCTGCTTGTGAATGTCAGAAAGCATCCTACGAAGCCAAACTACCTCACATGCTGCTTTAACGGTTCCTCGATACTCTGCTTCAGTCGAGGAAAGAGCCACTGCCTGTTGCTTCTTGCTGGTCCATGTTACAGCACCTGTACCCAAACTGAATACATACCTAGAAGTAGATTTCTGTCATCCACTGAACCTGCCCAATCTAAGTTTGTGTAACCAATCAGCTTTGGATCCTTGCATCTGCCATAGAGAATGCCATAATCTGAAGTGCCCTTAACATATCTCAGCACCCGCTTTGCTGCAATCCAATGATCAACTTTTGGAGCTGTCATGAAGTGAGAAATGTAGCTCACTGCAAAACTGATGTCAGGTCGAGTGGCAGTGAGGTAGATAAGACTGCCCACTAGTTGCCTAAATGTTGTTTCATCAGCCGGAGGTGAATCAAAGTTGGCTGACAACTTCAGCCCCTTCTCCATAGGTGTGGAGGCAGGTTTGCAATCCTGCATCCGGAATTTTTCAAGCAGACTGCGAGCATACTTAGACTGAGAGATAAAAGTACTATCAGTTGTCTGCCAAACCTCAATACCCAAACAGTAATGGAGAAGCCCCAAATCTGTCATCTCAAAAGTCTGACACAAAGCCTGTTTGATTGCTGCAATCAAATGTGTTGAACTACCAGTAATGATCAAATCGTCAACATAGACAACAAGAAAGAGAATATCATCACTAGAATGTTTGACATACAAATTACTGTTAGAAGGGCTACGCTGAAAACAATGATCAACCAAGTACTGGTCAATCTTGAAGTACCATGCATGGGGAGCCTGTTTCAGTCCATAGAGCGCTTTCACGAGCCTACACACTTGATGTTCTTTGCCGGCAACCTTGAAACCAGGAGGCTGCGTCATGTAGACTTCTTCCTGCAAATCACCATTGAGGAAGGCACTCTTGACGTCCATCTGATGAACTGTCCATCCAAATTGGGCTGCAATAGCGAGAAGAAGACGAATTGTGCTCATCTTGGCAGTAGGAGCAAAAGTCTTCTCGTAGTCAATGCCCTCCCGCTGTGTGAATCCTCGAGCAACCAATTTGGCCTTGTACTTATCCAAAGTACCATCGGCATGATACTTGACCTTATAAACCCATTTGCAGCTGATAGGTTTCTTCCCAGGAGGAAGATCAAAAAGAACCCAAGTGTGATTTTTCAGAAGACTATGATATTCTTGCCGTCTTTAGCCATTCTTTCCTTAATGCTCACTGAAGCAACTTCAAGGAGGTCTTCTTCCACCTGATGAGTGGTCTTACCGAAGTTGACCTTTGACAAGGTGAAGTCATTAACTTCAACCTCATGTGCATTCCTGTCCTCAGGTGGGGCAACTGTCTCTATGAGAAATTCATTGTCGGTATTTCTTCCTACATGAACCTGCTTCTTCAACTTCTTTGTCGGCATGTCTTGAGGGACATGATCAAACTCTGTGAAGTCTAACTTGTAGGATGGCCTTTACCTCTTCCTTCTTAGGAGACCCTCAAGCCAAAATGAATCCTGACTAGCCTCGCTAGAAGGAGGAATGTTAGGCCCTTGAATGCCTGATGAATTAGATTGTGCTGCAGTGATGTCTCGTGGTGGCGAATCCAAGTTAATGGGGACTTGTGACTGCTACGATGGTGGTGAAGTAGGAGGTTATGTTTCCACTACTGGCATTGTATCCGCTGCAGTTACTTCCATCATGGGCTTTGTATCAGCTGTGATTGTCTCAATCATTGGCTCAACTGCAATGGTTTCCATGACTATCTCAGGTATGTTTGTGGCTGTCTCCACATGAATCTCGTGTTGATTTGTATTAGTAGTCTGATTTCTTCCCCTTGTGTACCTTGACATCCTCATTCCTCTAGGAGGGTTATTACATTGCTTTTGTTTCGGCTTCTTCCTTGACGTGGAAGGTAGTGAAGGGTGAACCAGTGGCGGCTTTGTGCGGGGAATTACTACCTTCCTTGTCTTCTTACTGTCCAGGTAGAGTTGACTGTTTCTGACAACCCTACTTGTTCTTTCCTCTATAGATGTACTCTCCTTTGCATATCAATCCACTTTTCCAAGTGGTTTTGAGTTTACTTGATCCACAAAGAATGAAGGGAGAATAACTTCCCCATCATCATCAGATAGGCCTTCCACATCTTCTGTCATGAAAATAGCAATTTGCGGAAGTCTAAACCGGTTGTAGTTATGTCTTCGTACATCAAACTCATCTTCACAGTTGACCCAATAGTCTTCCATGGAAGACTCATGTGAAGAGTGTTGCTTAAGGTGTGCTGCATAAAGGCCTCTAGGATCATATGACTGTCTCTCAATGAGATATTTGAGATTAAGTCTCACCATCTCTTGGCCAATGACTTTGGCATCAGTTGTCGTCTTACACCTGTAGAGTCCCATCTGGAAAGGAAAGTTCGCAACCGTCCTGTGTTTGAGACACAGATGAGAATGAACTTCGGCCAACTGTCGCAAGAACTCCATGAAGACTACCCTATCTGAAGGGTAGCGGGGTAACATAGCAAGATGACCGTTGTATTCATATACACGTATATAGGTGAAGGTGGGGAATTGGATGAACCAATCTGCCCAGTCCACCATTGCTTCCTTGGTTGCTGGTGATATACATATATGCATCTCATGGTCGAGCTCCCTTATGGTTTGCATAATTAAGAGATCATTTATCCGCTTGAAATGTCGTTCTGCTTGTGTGAACTCAAGATGCGGAAAATGTTCGTGGACCTTCTGCACACCTAAGGTTCCCACGTTGTTTAATGCTTTGAACTGGCTTTGGAAGGCAATCGGGTATACAAGATATGAGCATATGTGAAACCTGTGAGCCTGTAAGAAACCGGTCATTTGTTTGTGGAGTGTATCATTGATGAGTCTTAATACTCTTTGTTGCTTACAATTTTGGCGATGATGTAGTACATCCACAACTGAAATTGGTTTGCCTCCTCATATCTAGTGATACGGTTGAGTAGCGTGATCATCACTGCATACTCATCTTGGAACTCTCCACGCCCTACATTCTTGGGCAAGTTGGCTTTTTTGCATTTTAGCCATTTTTCTGCCATTCTTTGTTGGCACTTATTTTTTGACACTTCGAATTCCTTCTCGCATTCTCTCACAGATATGACCACATTTGTCAGACATGGTGGAATAGCAAAACATTTTTCGACATCCTTAGGTTTAAGGCTGCAAATCACCCGCCCATCCATTGATCGTATTTCTCGTGTGGTAGGATTGTAATGCTTAATGCAAGCAATTACAAACTCCACACTCTATAATGTGATGGGATTTGATGCAGCCTCAAGCAATCCAGATTGCTCAATGTTTTGTAAAGTGCACTGGTCTATGCCTTCCAGTCTTTCTGAGTCAACCTCTGGGTGTACCTGATGCAAGTCAGTGTCTATTGTTTCCAGGAAATCATTAACCAAGACCGTTTTGGTCTTGTATTGCATTTGGGAGGGCTGCATTCTGAAAAACTTAAAGATCAATTGTGCACACAATGCTGTTTAGACAACTTCTTAAAACTCTTAAAAATAACACCTGCCGAGAAGTATTTTTCTGGAAAAAATCTGACACATGGGTTTTGTTCATACTTCAATGCTAAACAAACCCAGTTCGTTTGATTTTCAAATCTGTGACCTTTTCGGAAAAATCCCTAAAAATAGGGGTGGCAAGTTTGTTGTTTCTGGAAAATTCAACAAGTGGGTTTTGTTGGAAAAGTTGTGTTGATCATACCCAGTTGGTTAGATCCGTGATTGCCTGCTGTTTTCTGGGACATGCAAGAAGATCTAAGACAAGAAAAGAGGAAAAGACAAAAAGAAGATTGGAAGTTATCAACTGTCTTTTTGGAAATTTTTTGCCTCTGGATGCAACCTTTGATAAATTATCCTTCTCTGCAACTAATCTTTAAAAATATGGAAAATGGTGAAAACCCCTTTGTCATATCTTGAAAAGATGTCTTGGAGAAGAAATTGTTGTTTTAGCCTTCAACCTGCAAAGAAAGATAATGAATTGGGATGCTTAGGTTTGATATATAATGATTGATGTTGAAGCAATCAAATTTGGGTGCCAACTCATGATTGAGGAGTCTTTTTGGCTGATCTGGAGTTCCCGGGAGTGATTTCCACTAATTGTGGGACAAATTAGACATGAAAAGGTCGTCTAAATAGACAACCTCAGTCAGCTGAGACTCTTTTTGAATTTAGGCACCCCATTGAAGAGTTTAACACTTTTTTTATGTTGAAGTGCCTTTGTTGAATCCTCATTTTTGGTTGCTCCTTTGATCTTGAGCTGTTGCTGATAGATCCATTACTGAGATGGGACAACTCTGATTAAGTGTTTCGGGGAGCTGCAAAGCTCAAAACCTGAATCTGATACCTCAAATTCAATGGCGCCTTTTCCCAGTAGGGGCACTTTTAGCTTCAGACTTAGTCAATTTCTCGAGTGTTCTTCAATTTCTCCATTTTGACCCTCCGTGCTCATCTGAGATCACCACTGATTGATGAGTCTGATGATCTTGCTGAAAGATGGGATGGTTAACCGACTTAGTCCTAGAAAGGATGACTGGTTTTGTGGATTCTGAAAGTTAGTTTAGGTCCTTCAAAAGCATGGGCGCCCCTGGTCAGTAGGGGCGCTTTTGGCTTTTTGACTTATGATTTTCATGTTGCAAACTTTCACGAATGGTTCCAGTTTGATCTTTGTCGCCAGATGTCTGATTTTTCCGATGTCTTTGTTGACAGTGTCGTCGTTGAGATTGATCAAAATGAAGGTGGTCATCTTGGAGGTCACTGAGCTTGCAGATTGCATCTGACTGCCCAAAAAGATGGGTGCCTTTTCCCAGTAGGGGCGCTTTTCCTTGGCACTTAGCCAATTTCTCCATATTCTTCCTTCAGCTTCCACCTTTGGTGTTTTCTACTTGATCCCTGCCTATGAGTGCTTGAAAAGTCCTGTGAACGTGCAATTGGATTGATCGCGAAGCTGAGAGAGAGCTGAACAGATGCCTTGTAGAAAGCAGTTGTTGAAAACCTCATCAAGTGACTCAAATTCAAGGGCGCCCTTGGCCAACAGGGGCGCTTTTGTCTTAATATGCATTGATTTACCTTCCATTTTGCATGCTCTAATGATCAACAGTTGCTGTCGTTTGATGTGTCTCGTAGGTTGGCTGATAGGTTTGTTGCAAGGCTGAGCCGATGTCGGAGAGATCACCTGAAGACAAGTTCATTCAGAAGTGACATCTGGATCATCTAGTTCAAGGGCGCCCCTGGTCAACAGGGGTGTTTTTTCTCATGTTTAACTATGTAGCCTCCTTGGTAGCAAGGCGTGTCTTTTCCAGAGTTAGTCAATTTTTGGTAGTTTTCAATTTTGAAAATCCTCTTCGTCAGATAGCATCTTTTTGAGCATTTTTTCCATGGATTCTTCATTGAAGCTTTTGAAGCTTAGATTTCACCACCTAGTACTAGCCATTCTGCCATTAATGGCTGCAGAGGTCCTAACTTTCTTCTTGAAAAATGAAAATAGACCCACTAGAGTAAAAACAAACTTTTTGGAGATTTTTACTTGACTAGCGCGATCGTGAAGTCAATTCATCCTATCAAAATCATTTTCAATCAATTATGGAAAGGTCCTATTTTTAGGGGTTTTCCTAAAAACTGGGGTATGAAACCCTAATTTTCAAATTTTCAAAATTTTGCACATATGTTCCTTGATGTAGACCCACAAAAATCCTATGTTTGGTTTGACCTAAAACAGACTTTTGACAACAATTTTACTTGGTTTAGCTCATTTTAAGCAAAAGTGTCTTATTGAAGCAAAAATTTATTGTGTACAACATAGCTTTGCTTCTAAAGAAAGAAACTAAATTAGCTTACAATGATAGTAGTGGCATGATGAAACAAAGAGTTTGCTCTAGCACCACATTCAATTGCACTTTCACTAATGAAAACCATGTTCTGCCCCCATGGCTCAATCACTTGATGGATCAAGACTTGAATTATAACTCTTTTGAGTAAGAGTTCTCAAGATTTTTCAAAAGAAGTCTGTGATGCACAATGCCATGTCCTCAAGATTTCCATGTTCATGAGCAACATTTGAGAGTTCAATAGTCTACCTTCAAGGTTCAAGTGGATCTACTCAAGCAAGTTTATCTTGGAGTTGGATTTCCATAAAGTTGAAGTGGAACTTTCAAGTGGTTCCAAGCTCCCTTGTTGGAAGAAAGGCTCACCCATTGTCAATTATTGATCAAATGGCATGGATATGTGTGGTACCCACCATCCAGGCCAATTTTTGACCATGTGCCTTCTAGATGGTGGACATCCTTCATGTGGGTCGTTCATGGCCCGCTTGATCATATTGGTTTCTCAAAGTACTTTTTTCGTCATATACATTGCTTGGTACAACTTCTAGTTGGGGTTTGATTGACAAATTGTTGAGGATGCACTCAAACGACACAAAATAAAAGAAAAAACAAGGAAGAAGCAATGAAAACCAATTGACATTGCAGAAAAGAATAGAAAGGATATAAGGGCCACCAATATGTGAAACCCAAATCGCACTATGCTACCCAATCCTAGAGATATATGTGTAGAGATTCTTTGCAACTATAATCTAGCTCAAAGCTTTTCCTAAAACCCAACAACAATCTGGCTAATGGATTCGAACCGCAAAATTGAGTGGAGCTCACCATTTTATACTGCACGCCACTTGTGCTTCCGAGTGGGATAGAGCTTGATTGCTGAAATAAACACATGGTCAAAAAGCTAGCTTGATGAGTAGGGTGCCATTTAGCAAAGAATAAATGAGCCATTCATTAATGAATTCTTTGACATTCTTTTGTATCTAGAGGTAACATGCAATGAAAAGATCTGATTGTGCTGTTTGAGAGAAACATTCTGACATATTGATCAACGTTCTAATGTTTGAAATTGGTTGATCATTGTGAAACATGCATCTGGGAAACATGTTGCATAAGGATAAATGATGGGTCTTTCGCACAAAAAAAGTTACACATGGAAAATATGTGCAAGGACATACCAACATGTAGTGCAACACATGAGACACCAAAAGCTTCCCAACACAACATAACTTTCACAATTAAGTGTAATGTCCCCATTCTCGTAATGACTGCCTGAGATGAGAACTAGCTCATTCACCATTCCCGTGAGCTAGTCATCCTAGTAAGGGAATGTTTTTTGGCCATGAGAATCATAATTTTGATGAAGTTGGTTTTGGAGATTAAAAAAGGAATTATTTTCAATGGAAAATAAAATATAATGTTGATTATATTTTATTATTATTTTATGTTCCACTTGCAAAGTCAAAGCAATCTTATAAGAAATAAAGGAGGGGAGTTTTAAAACAAATAAAATAATATTATCTTCCTTAAGTGGCCGAGTCTTTTAAAAAGAATCAAATCTGATCCTTAGTTGGTCGACCCATTTGAAATCAAATCTGATTTGCTTCAAAATCAAATTCTCTCTCCTAAGTCAGTTTAGTGCCGTATAGAAGAAGGCATTGAATGTTTTGATAAGATCAAATCTGATCCTCCCCTATGGTGGTTTGGGCTGGGGCGGTTTAGAGCCTTATTTAAGAAGGCATTGAATGCTTTGAGGGGCATGAAGAATTGATTTGGCTTTTGCAATTGAGCTTGTCTCTTGGCTGGAAATTATTTTCAGTATGATCAAGGAGATGATCCCTTGATTACTTGGGTGGAGATAATCCCATCCCTATTTTGAGAGGTGGACATTTTCAGTGCTCATCATCGGTGCAAATTTTGTGGCCAAGGGGCCAAATTTGGAGAAATCGATTTGAGAAGCTAGGACAGATGTTGTGAAGACTTTGCAGTTCTTTGAGAGGACGAAACTGGCATTTGCAAAGGATGATTTTGTGAAGCATATTACAGACCTTGTGGAGGCCGATTTCAGTTTTGATTGCTGATAAAAATCTGAGTTTGCTCATGGCTAGGACACACTTGTGCGTGGTGCGATTTTGTTCTAGAAGCCAATAAAAAAATTCGGAGGCTCTTGGAGTGATCGCTGGGCATCTAGGAAGCTGACCGAAGCTTTGGGAAGTTGGTAGATGACGTCTTCTTGAAGAATCGAGCTTTTACTTGGTGGCTTCCAATCATTTCGAGGTTTCTCTATACACATAAATCTGCTCTTAGGAGTCTTGAGTCTTACTCTTTCACTGTAACAAGATATTGTATAAACATATTTCAGTAATTTTGCATTGTGTCTAATTGCTGTCACATACAGCAAGACTTCATTGTAATCATTGACATATTATTGTATAAGCATTGCTATTTTGCACTAGGTCTGATCGCTGTCTCGTGACAACCATCTGACTTTATAGTCTCATTTCAATCGATGTATGAAGAAGGCATGTCATTGCATATAAGAAGGGTCTGATATTAGTGTCAATAATCACTGTAATCTCATTGCAAGTATCATAAGGAGAAGTTGATATTTGCAGCAAACTGTTCGTTATATTGTCTACATATTAGATTTATGTAAGTGTTTGATAAATTGCCTAGTTGCTGTAGATGTCATTTTCAGTCATATCCACTCATAGGAAAAATACAAAAAGATATTGCATATCATTTCTATTCATTGGATAGTTGTTTAGCATCATTTCAAAGGCATTTGAATTTCATTTCAAAGCAAACTGAAACTCAATACCAGGAAGACTGAGGTTGTAAGAAAAGTGTTTTCAAAATTCCTTGAGGCAAAGGTCAGAAGTTTCTGATCAGATTGGACAAGGGATATTTCAGTGGTATCAAAGCTTGGATCTTGTTAGCCTGTTGGGTGAAATCAAGTTGTGTATACTTCAGTTTGGGAATTAGTTTTCAGCTTGGTCAGCAAGGTAGGTTGTCATGGCAGGGTTGTTTAATAATAAATAGGCATGGGAAGAGATTGAACAAACAGATTACAAGATTGTTCAGAAAATGCAGCATTTAGAAGATTGACTTTCAAGGAAAATTAGGTACTTTAATGGTTCATCTCCATCTGCACGAACAACTAAGAGTTCTCATGCCCCACCAACAAATAAAGCCATTATGGCCAGCTATGATAAGTATCACTCTCTTCCTCAAAAGATACAGGATATATGTTCATTCACACAATTTCTGGGTATACTGGATGAAGAAGAAGCTGACTTGATATTTATAGGACCGTATCAGCAGCAAAGAAAGGAAGATAAATCAAAAGATAGTAAAGAAAGCATGGGGAAAAAAGAAGAGCTAAAGGTGCAAGAACAAGGAAAGAAAGAGGAAACACATTGTAGCGCTCGGAAAATTAAGAGTGTTTATCAAACCATTTAACGCAGCATTAAAGAGAAATTAAGAGTAATCTAAATTTATTCAAACCATTATAAATAGGTTTCCAAAAAGTCAACATTTCTCATAACACTTCCAAATGAAATAAAGAGAATTTAAATTGCATTTCATAAAATAATACCATCAATGTAATGTATCAAAACATAAGTATTTCAATGACTTTCTCATATACATATATTCAACTTCACTTGGAGGAATCAATCCTTCTAATAGAACATCTTTTCTATGCTAAGTTATAAAACTTTAACCTCTCGAAATCAATGTTACATTAAATACTTTCAAAACATACTTTCATTTCAAGTTTCATCAAGAATGTCAAAATGCATATACATATACAATGGGCTTCACAAGCCAAGTCTGAATGATACATAAGTACATCAATAGCAAATAATCTTGGAACCACCAACCGTCGTGACACCTTGGTCTTCTTGCGAGCTGGGGCCAAGAATGTGATTCAGGCGCCTTTTCCGCCCAACCACGAAGTCCATGACTTCCCCGGGTCCCTTCCTAACTCAAAGGAATCCCCGGCCCTGCATAAAGGAGCCTAGCAACCCGAAACGGTAAAACAGGAGGGCACTCTCGGTGCGTGCCTGATGCCTATATGCATTTCTAACATGAAATAAACACATTTCTTGCAACAGGAGGTGGCAGAGACTCAAATAAATTTCTAGGCTTTTAAAATAAACAATCCATCTATTTCAATGGTACAGTGCTTGGCCAAGCAAAATAATACAAGTAAATGGTAGAATTAGAAAAGGTAATACTACCGTCTCTGTTTGCCCACCTTCGGCACCCTGTCCCGGAAGTTACCATAGTGAAGTAAAAATAAATACTTAACAGAAACTTTATACATTTTCATACAGGCTTCCATCATTCAATCAATTCTAAAAGAAGCGAATTTTCAGAACATTCTTTGTAATTCAGTTGTAAGATGTCATTTATTCTTTGGTAAGTGTTCCCTTTTGATTTGGATAAAGACTCTGTTCTAAAGAAGAACATATATATATATCTTGATAATTTTCAGTGCACTAATTGATAGTAAGAACAGTGTTTTCTGTTTTCAATATGCATTTCTATTCTTACCAAGCTCAAGCTGACTGACAGTTTTAATTCCCTATTTCAATACAGGTTACAGAGTAAAAATAATATACTGATACAATGCAATTTATTCAGAAATTCTGAGGTTTGAAAGATAATCTTTCATTCACATTTCATGTTGTATTCCTTTTAACATATTCAAGGTACTTTCCAGTTTACATGGTGTCTCAAAACATTTCTGTTCTTGTTTCAGGTTTAACAATTCAGAGATATTTGTATATATTCAACATAATTCATTCTACTTTCTGATACATGGCTTTTCAAGACAATTCTGTCCTTGCTTCAGATTTAACAATGCAAAGATATTTATATAACAGAATTCATACTACTTTCTGTTACATGGCTTTTCAAGACATTTCTGTCCTTGCTTCAGGGTTAACAATTCAGAGATATTTGTATAGGTATTCAACAGAATTCGTACTACTTTTCTGGAAAAGAGTTTCCTGTTTCAATTTGTATTTGGCACAAAATCAACAGAGTTCATACTATTTTCTGGATATGAGTTTTCTGCTTCAACTTGTATTTGGCACAAAATGCATGGGTATCTATTTATATATGTATATATATATATAGGTATATATATATATATATATGTATGTATGTGCAGTCAATTTGTATACATATATATATATATGTGTGTGTGTGTGTGTGTGTAGAAATTCATGTTCAGCTGTGTATATTTCGAAGTAAGAAATTCTGGTTTTCAAATCTGTGCAACGAATTCACTGGTCGTGCACACAGAACAGGGTATTTTTCATGGTTTCCTTACTGGCATTGAGCGACTAAAGGGCTTGAGCGACTAAAGGGCTCAAGGGAAAGCCCTTGCCCCTCCCATGGGGAGGGGGCGGCCTGTGAGGGCTTGTGCCCTCCACAGGCCGCGGCCTGTGGAGGGCGCGAGCCTCCACAGTCCACGACCTTCCCATGGGGAGGGCAGGGGAAATAATTCCCTTAGCAATTTCAAAACTCAAGAAAAAGAAAGACATTCGCCCAGTATAAACTGCATTCGGATTTATCTCAAGACATTTTGGTTTTTATTTAGATGATAGAATTTTTAAACAAAACAGATATGGAGACATGTAATTACACTTGAGAAAAAATGCAGACTTGCCACAGAACGAAAACCCTAATTCTGAAGAAGGAATGTGTATTCTATAATTGCAACACAGAATAGTAAGTTGTTACCCAGAATTCAAAACGAAATTGGAAGGAATTCTCAGTTGTTTGTACTCTAAAATAGGGAATAATTCAATTCCTTACTGCAGTTTTTAAAATAAAGTTAAAAGAAGGCATAGCAATGAAGAGAACCTGGCAGAATTTGGTTCTATTTGCAGATGTTCAACAGTACCTCCTTTTTCCTCTGTTCCAGAGCTCTGCGATGTATTCAATCAAAGTCTTCTCCTCTTTCTTAAAGCCTCCTCCTCTTTTTCGAGGATCATGCATAAAATTTCCAGATGACAGCAGTTTCCAAGGATTTCCAGGGTAATGAAAGAAAATGTACCATCAGTTCTAAATCTCCAGTTGAAGATAGCAGAGTTACACTTTTTCATTTACTTGAACGTGCAGCCCCTATTCATGAATATTGATTTTATTGATGTGACCATAGCAGGTGGACTTACTATTCTTTGCAAGAAGAAAGTGAGTAAGCTTAGCATTATCTTTGGTGAGTTTACTCTTTGTGATTACTTTTATGTACTTGTTATGAAGCACAATGAAATTATACTTGGTATGCAATCGCTACATTCTTTACGAAGGGTCATCCAAGATCTACAAGCAATGGAGTTGAGTTTCATACATGATGGGAAACACATTATCATGAAAGCTCTCAAATATACTTAACCCCATCAAATAGCAGCCAAATCAATGATAGCCTTGGATCATGATTTGTTTCATGAAGGCATACATTATGCATGTGAAGAGAATTGTATTGAACCAACAGTTGGTAGGTATGTAGAAATGGATGACAAGCTTATGGATTGGCATGACATTATACTTGATCTTTTTAAGGACAGCAGTCCTATGGTTCTGCTCTCTCATGAGATAGGCATGCTAACCCCTTTGGAGGACAGTTATTTGTGGTCTATTAATGATGGCATACAAAATTGGAGTGTTGGATATGGTAATTTTGTCAAAAAACAGGGTGCTACACAATTTGATTTGGTAAATCAGACTTTTGAAGGTGTGGAAGAGACACAAGAGAAGTGTAACAAGAGCATGGAAAGCTAAGTTAGTTGGTGGCCAAGCAAAATATCGTCTAGAGATGGTTAAAAGAATGTGGCAAGCAGCTTTGTGCGCTCATCCTGGGCCAGCCATTGATGTTGTGCATGCATATGATTATGAAGATGAAGGTATCTCAGTTTGGCATGAGGTATTAGTTCCATTTGGTGAACTAAACCAGCCTACTCATGATTTTGATGGTGCTTTCTTATAGTTTATCTTACATTTGTTCCTTTTGTTAGGCTGGGTCAAACCATTGAGTTGACACCATTTTATATTGAAGAGAATTCAATGAGGGGGTGTGTGGATGGTTTGCTAGACTATTCTTTATGGTTTGTTCATACCTCTTCATGGCTGGATATTGAAATGTGTGACTTCAGTCTTGGTACAGCAATGCTGAGAACAATTTATGATAATAAGGATAATTTATGATAATGGAAATCCTTATGTATCGGTTGAAGGTTGAACTAGTGATAGTATGCTACCTTCATACACTTGGATTGGCACAAATCATAAATACAAATTGCATACTGTTGTTCTGTTCAATGACAGTGAGATAAGAAGGATGGATGGTAACTACAAAAAAGATATCATTTGGATAAGCCGAAATGAGGAAAGACAAAAAGGAATAAAGCATGGTGTTTCTTGTCCCCATGTGCTCCCCTTCAAAGAGGTTTTATAGTTGATAAGAACAGACGACTTACAGACGGGTAGAGTTAGAGGCATGGCTATCCAATTGGTGAGGAAACAAGGAAGGAAGATTGCGGATCCTTGTCTACTTTTGAGTAGGTATAATCACTCTTTGCATAATTCAAAAAATCATTCTTGTATAGCAGCTTCTCTGTGGGTACAAGATGACAAGATAAATGGTGTAGGAGTTGAAAAAGTTGAGAAAAGGATTGAAAAATCATGCCATGAAGAACCTTGCAGACTTGTGACACTTAGTGTTGAAGACTTCTTTGAGCTACTTCCAACCCTAATCATTTGGGAAGCTGATGAGACATGTCATTTGGATGATATAATGGAGACTTCAAAATTTTCAGTTGATGGTCTTGTTGATAACACTCATAGTGGACCAGCCACACGAAGGTTGCCTTGGATGGGTGCTAAAGGCATCCATAACTCCTCTTTGGTTATGTCATTGATTTATTATAATGTGGCAGCTTTCTATTTGTTGATTGGTGACTTCATCCCCATCAACTTATTATGGGATAGTAGCTGTCCTACTTGGGAGTATATCCATGAGGTCAACAGGGAGTATGACATGGGTTTCTTTGACATATATGCTGACACCTATGACTTTGTCCTAACTTTAGACCTGAGTTACAACAACATTTGGGGACCTGGTGAGTTGTTCCATGTGCATATGGGAGTTGATATTCACGTCTTTTTGATAGTCTACTCATACAGATGGATGGTATGTGATGCTTGTATTATGATGGATATCTATAGCTGGATGGGTAGGACGATTTGGGATCCAGGTATTGACATGGATGGTGCATTGGTATTCAAGGATCGTGGTGAGTTGCTTAAGAAGTTATGGTTATATGGCATGTATATCAGAGTGGAGCAACGGTTTGGCATACGATTGCTTGAGGACAAGCAATCCCGGGAAGGGAGGACTGTAATGCCCCCATTCTCGTAATGATTGCCTGAGATGAAGCTCATTCACCATTCTCATGAGCTAGTCATCCTGGTAAGGGAATGTTTTTTGGCCATGAGAATCGTAATTTTGATGAAGTTGCTTTTGGAGATTAAAAAGGGAATTATCTTCAATGGAAATAAAATATAATGTTGATTATATTTTATTATTATTTTATGTTCCACTTGCAAAGTCAAAGCAATCTTATAAGAAATAAAGGATGGGAGTTTTAAAACAAATAAAATAATATTATCTTCCTTAAGTGGCCGAGTCTTTTAAAAAGAATCAAATCTGATCCTTAGTTGGTCGGCCCATTTGAAATCAAATCTGATTTGCTTCAAAATCAAATTCTCTCTTCTAAGCCGGTTTAGTGCCTTATTGAAGAAGGCATTGAATGTGTTGATAAGATCAAATCTGATCCTCCCCTATGGTGGTTTAGAGCCTTATTGAATGCTTTGAGGGGCACGAAGAATTGATTTGGCTTTTGCAATTGAGCTTGTCTCTTGGCTGGAAATTATTTTTAGTCTAATCAAGGAGATGATCCCTTGATTACTTGGGTGGAGATGATCCCATCCCTATTTTGAGAGGTGGACATTTTCAGTGTTCATCATCGGTGCAAGTTTTGTGGCCAAGGGGCCAAATTTGGAGAAATTGATTTGAGAAGCTAGGACAGATGTGTTGACGTGGTTTTTGTGACCGCACCAACACAGAACAAAGTTTCCCAACGGATACTCTATTCTCTCTTGATCAAAGTATTCAGCATGCTAAGATTGCGAGTGAGTTCATGCTTTCAACTCCAAGGTTCCTTTAATGCGAATAGACCCAGTTTGGTTGATGTGTATTGCTGTGTACTTACGAGGGGACTTACATAATTGTTCAGATTTCTTGCAGTTAGCAGTCGGTATATGATTTGAAGGGGATTCTTGTACGTATGATTTGGCAATGTGGTTCATTTTCCTAAAACTAATCGGAAATATGCGGAAAGTAAAAAGAGTGTAAGGCCTAAGAAATTTGTATTCTATTCTAAATGCAGGATACGTGGAGCTTCGTTTTAGTAGACTTCAACCAAATTTCACCTAGCCTCATGTCGGACAGCTTCAGCGAAATCAGTGCAATCTTCAAAGGGATAGCAAAGGATGTTCAAATTATAACTTAGCATACATACACCATCAAAACGATGCATATAGGTATACAAATCACAACCGAAGTTAAATTCAAGAGAATGTCCAGTGGACCACGCAAGGCGAACTTATCGTCAACAAGCCGCTAGTGGTATGGAATGAAAGAAGCTACCTCAACAAAACACCACACATCAAAGTAAACTACTTGCATGAATGAAAGTTACACTACTTGGATTCGAAAGGAAGAAGAGACCTTGCTAGCTATTCATGACAAGACGAATTCCACCATCAATGAAAAGATCTATTATCATGAAAAGTGTTACACAACAATCTCCACAAAAGTTTTCAAAGGGAAAACTTTCTTTCTCCTCCACACTATGCTAAGCAAAATGATCTACTATGCTCTACTCTCTAGCTCTAGCTCCAATGCTAATGTCCAATACTACTGTCTAATGATCTAATGAATTACAAATGAGGGGGACTCCCCCTTTATATAGCTAGCCAAGTCCCAAAAGACGGCTAGGGTTACAATCAATAGAGTGGCCAGAATCGTGCCACCTCAGCCCTAACCCTAAAAACTGCCAGAATAGGGAGTGGTACATTAAATGAATCAAAGATTCCCACTCACTCCCAAAAATAGTAAAGGCAATAAATGCCCACAATCAGTCTTCTAGAAGATCCTCGTCCAGCAGCGCATTCCCACTTGCCTTCTCTCTGGCTGCAAACTCAACGAATCTGCCAAGTACAGCCTCAACTTCCTGAACTGAAATGGGTGGAATGCAATCTAACTGAAACTCTAACACTGTGACTGAGTGCTCATGCCCTGCACAAGACTTCCTCCAAGCAACTAAGGAATCCTGCGTGTTCTGGATCAAGGTGGAGAAAGTGGAGGTATTCTCAAAGTCATCCTGTGTGAAGGTCTTCACCTCCGAGAAGAAAGGTACCAGCCTACCCCTCAAATTATCAACATTTATCTCATCTGGATTCAACCGACTAGCAAATATGGCCTCAAAAGTGTTCTGAACTCCATCAATGATATTAGCCATAGCCTTATGTATCCTGGTTGAATCCGCTTGTGCTGCGTCGAAGAAACCACACCCCGTGATTGCTGAAGAATACCATCTAGAGAAGTCATACCTGTCATTCTCCTGAATGACACCTCCATCAACCAGCAATCACAACTGAACATGTCTCAATACCTCAAGACGCTGAATAACTTTGCTCTGATAGATAGAAGCATCGCCCCAAGCATGATCCACTGCATCCATCCGTGTCAAAATACTAGAGGCCTGCTGAAAAGCAAAAGCAAGGTCCTCCATAAACTTCTCTGTCTCCACACGAACCCCTGCGACCCATTTATCTCCCTCCTGTGCCATCTTTCCCAACTCCACCAAGCCGCTGATCGACTCTCTAGGTATCTCCGCTGGAGGCTCTATCACTGGAATATCCTGCCCTCGAGAACGAGATAACTGCTGTACATATCCAATTAAGGCCTTGTGTTCTCTTTTCAACTTCTTATATTTCCCTTCTTTCTTAAATAACCTATCTTTGAGGGCGAGGTAGGAGTTATCACACTCCTCTACAATCTACGCACTAGTGGGGCATCCCAAATCCAAAGTCGTGACCACATAATTCTCAGGCATTGCTTCATTTCGGTCACACTCAACTCGTGGCACAGCTACATGAAGGGTGCGAGAGCCATCCTCTTCAGTGGATATCTTCGAAAATTTTCTTGCTTTCTTCTTCTGTGGAGGTGCACTGATCCTGTTCAAAAATTCTTCCATCTCAACTGCTGGATCAATCTCCTCGCTGGGGCTTCTTCTCATTCTATCCTTAAGCCAATCAGGCACATCATACTGTATATCAAAGGGCTGCTGCTCCTGTGCCTCTACCTCTCTAACTTGCTCAACCTCTACATCATTCTAGCGAGGCTCATCGTCCTCAAGTGGCTGAGTATATCCTGAAACTATATCATCATCATCATCATCGTTCAAAGCCGCCTCTAACTCCTGCTGAAATTGAGGGTCAGTAATAGTCCCCTCATCATCCTGCTGATCATCCCTAGTAGGCGCGTTGACACTCTGGCGAACCGACTCTCTCCGTGGAGGCTGAACAATATCCTGTACTACCTGCACCTGATTCAGTGTATTCCTCTGATCAGCAAACAAAGAAACCTCCTGTATATTTGGAGAACGTGTCTCCAATGGTGATGCAACTGTAACTCGTGGAGGCTCTGGCTGAGTAGGCTCCTGTCGAACTAGCTCTTTCTTTCTGGGCTCTGGACCTTGTGTAATCTGTTTCTTCCTGCCAATAGTGGGCGTCCTGTGATCCCCCATCAAATTGTAAGTCAAAGCAATTGACCTACTCTTCAATCTGCTTACACGCCTATCAACCCAAGCTCTGGTGAATGTCAAGACCGGGATAGAAAGTGTATCTAAATCTGCAATCTCAGGCTCTGACCAATCTGGAGGTGGAAGTGGAGTATCTCTAACTGCTGCATAGTCCGGATGGACAACGTCCATATCCTCGTTCACCTGGTCTGGAACCGGAACCACTTCGCACTCCCTGATCAAAGTAATAGGCAACCGAGAGAACATCCTTTTCCTTACTTCAATCTCATCAGCCGCATCAGCCCAATAATCCTCAATGGTGGCCTTATGTTTAAACTCCTCTGACAGTACCCATTTGATGTTATGATGTGGGTCGTAGTGCTGTCGGCTAATATGATATGAGAAATGATAAAATTGAAGTTCACTTTCAGCCTCCCTAGCTGCCTGTATTGAAGGACACACCTCATCCGAGTTGCCCATTACAATTGGAAATTCTACCCCTCCCTTCTTCTTTTTCTTTTGAATCTTATCAAAGGCAAGCAATTGTCTAGATATCTCTAGCATTAAAACTCTATCTGTTGGGTATTTAGGCAGCCTATATGGGTACGATGAAAAACCTTGCAGCCTAATATAAGAAAACTTTGGAAACTGTATGAACCAACACCCATACCTTTCAATCAACTCTTGGGCTTCCCTCGAGATTCGGTGATGTAATCGCTCCTGAAGCAGCCTCGTGATGTACATGGTGAAGGAATCGTTGACACGCTTGTAGTGAGTTGTGCTTGCCAAATGCAACTGTGGACAAGCATCATATATTTTAAACTGATGGGAGCCACAACCGACAGGTTCCTTGTAAGAGATCCCCCTGTACTTCGTCATCCGTGCCAACATATAGATGATATAAGAGCCCATGTAAAATGTCTTCGTTCTCCTCAAGCTCAGGAGCTGCTCATGTAAATTATCACTTATCATCTCGGCCCAATTGACATAATCCTTCCCTTCTAGCACGAGATTGATATAGTAAAACATCCAAGGCTCGAAAATAAATGACTGTGCACAACCCCCAACCCTGCTCAGCATCATGATGAGATCACAATATTCTTGTTTCAAATCCTCCGCTATGATCTGCTTTGGCAACTTCGTACGAGAAGGCTTAGGAGTGCTCATCCAGTGAGTGTTAATCGTCTCCGTGCATCTCTCGAATGCGGAGGCATACATCCGTTCAGCCCGTTCTCTGGATTTGTAAACCATGTTTCTGTGCACTGGGATCCCGAAAGCCTCACCAATGGCAGCAGGAGTAAGATTTGCTAGTACTTGGCCATCCGGTGACATGATTGACTGATGATCCTTCTCATAGTAATTGGCGCACTCCATCATCAGCTCTGAGCACTGAATGGCTGGCGGAAAACCAACAGCTGCATATAACCCACTTCGAACAATATTGTGTGAAGTGGTCGAAGGCCGGTGACTTCCGATTCCCAACATTCTGCTTTTGAAGGCCTCCAGGTTGACGGAGCCCAGGTTGGTGTTTGTCAGCTTGCCCAACTTCGAAATGAACTTTGATACCGGCATGAACGTCTTACTCAGCTTCTTGATCACAGCTTGTCTGGACGCACCATTGTCCTTGCCAGTCGCCCTTGCCTCAGCCATCTGCAACATAACAAACATTTGTCAGCAATTTATAAAAAATAAAATAAGACATTGCATAGGGGCTGTAGTCGACTTCTAGAAGCTGCAATAACTTTCTTATTTGCAAACCTCAGCTTCCTCTTCTTCAATAAATTCAAACTTCAACACTTAGAAAAGATTTCTAAGTGGACTTTAGTGACTTCACTTCACTTCTTAATCAGCAATTTGAACTTTTATGACTTCGTATTTCACACCAGCAATCAGCAAGTTCACACTTCGAAGACTCAGCAATTCACTTCATTCCAAGGCGTCCCCTCCAACTGGCAACCTCAACTTTGGAAATGAATCAAGCTTCAATCACACTCGTACCTTCTCTAACCAGCAAGTGCGCACCTCTTGACTTCAGATTTTCAAGGCGTCCCTCTCCAACTGCAGACTTGAATACATTCAGCAACTTCTAAGTGCGCCTCTTCAATCCTCAGCAACCTTTAGCAAACTCTACTCCTCAGTAAAAATTCGAATTCCTTCAAGCTTCAGCAAATACTCAATCTTCAGCAACTTACTCAGAGCAAGTTCAACTTCTCCAGCTGTGAAAAATAAGTGAGAAACTTCTTCATTTTATAGCTCAAAATCGAATTCTAGAAGGAGCCAATTTTAGCCAGTGCATTTAATTTCCACTACTCCATTTCAAAAATTCGAATTCTCCCTCTCTTGTATTTCTGACACTTGTCTCTCGACGTCCGGAATCTTATTCTTCTAGAAACTTGACTTTGACTGGCATCTTTGAATTTATTTTTGAAAAATTTAATTTAAATCCACCCTTTTAATCCACCAGTCGGAACTCTGTCACTTGAAATTCGAATTTAACTCTTCATCATCTCTAGAGAATTCATCTTCGAAGAATTCAATCAAAATTACCTAGGCAACTCATCTTGAATTCATCATTCGAAGAAATCCATTTTGAAAACACATTTTATTCATCTTTGCCTTAGAAAATTTTAAATTCTCCCTTAGGAAAATTCACAATTTGAGCACTGATTAAATTCTTCACTGAAAAAGTGTTGGCGAAGTGCGGAAGACTTGGAAATCCATCTATCATCGCAAATGTTCAGTACCTAGAAGAAAATTTTCTCCAGAACGCTTCGAATCCATGGGTACCCAACGAACGGGTTCATTTAATTTTTTAATTTTGAACCTTAGAAAATATTATTCTATCAAATTTAAATCCATTCTTCGCCTGTGATCATCCTGTTGCTCTGACTTGAGAAATTTGAGTTCATCTGCATTATCATCATTCTCTGACTTCATCCCTGAGAAATTTGCCGGTGCCTTAAGAAAAATTTCACCACCTTGAGCTCTAGGCGTATTTTCTAAGGGAGAAAATATTTTGCCTTAGAAAATATTTTTAAATCATCTTGCACTCTGAGAATTTGCCTTAGAAAATTTTGTTTCATTCGCCAGTGTTGGAAATTTTATCAATTTCATTTAGAAAATTTTTATTCATGCCTAGCACACTTTTATTCCTTCACTCCACACTAGCATTTTACTCCACACTAGGAAAATATTCCAACGCCTTAGAAATATTTCATTTTTCTTCACTCAACATCTTAGGCGCATTTTGTGTTCGAAGGAAGATATTCATCTTGAAAATTTTCATCACCTAGCAAGTTGCTTTACTTCACATTTTATTTCATCCTTCTAGGCGCATAACATACTTGACATTTTATTATCACCACCTTGGAATATTTTCACACACATATCATCTTGGGCGCTTATCACTTAGAAGAAATTTGAAACCACGCCTTAGCATTTTATTTCTACCACCTCACACGCCTTAGGAAATTCTCCAACACCCACCACCTTGGGCGCATTTAGGACTTGAAGGAGGATAACGCCTAGCATTTACCTTGTATTCACTACGCCTTGGCAATATTTTCACCTTATTTACTACCTCCATTCACCTTTTACCATCCTAACTTGGGCGCATTTAGACATGCAAGAGGGATGACCTTTCAACTTCACTTTTTTGTCTTCACTTGAGCTTGTTTGGGTGCATTTAGGAGGGTGAGAAGGATAAAAACTTTGACTTGTTGACTCACTTCTTCCTTGGGCGCATTTAGACATGCAAGAGGGACGAACTTGTTTGACTTGTTGACTCCCTCCTTTCTTGGGCGCATTTTGGCCATGTAGGAGGATAAAAACGCCTTTGAGTGACTCTTCACCTCCCTCTTTTGTCTTGACATGCATGTATTTGGGCGCATTTTGCCCCTAGAGGAGGATGAAGTATGCTTGACTTATGCTTGACCTTCTTGCAACCTGGGCGCATTTCACCCCCTGAGGAGGATGGGCGCATTTGGAGGGTGGTGGAGGATATTCAGACTTAGAAAATTTTTCAACCTTTTCCTTCTTCAAGCTGGGCGCATTTTGCCTAAGGAGGAGGATGAAAGATGTTGACTTTTCTTTGACTTTCTTCTCCTTGGGCGCATTTTGCCCTGTGTGAAGGACGAGCTTCAAACTTAGAACTTTTTCATGCCTCCTCATCAACTGGGCGCATTTTAGCATGTCTACTGGATGAAGTTCCAGACTTAGACTTTTTCTTTGTTTTTGCCAGCTTACATGCCCTGCTATTTATAGTAAGTCCTCTGATTTTGCATTTCTGAAGCTCAGAACGACTTGAAATTTTGCGCACTGCATCCTCATGACCTCGTTGTCCTGTCGACACCCCCACTTTTAGTCACCCTGCTATTTTTAGCCTGTTTCTGAAGGTGGTTTACTATAAATAGTAACCTCTTGTTTCTGATAGCTCCATTGCTCCGATTGACCTGAAATTTGAATGGCGTGTTCCTCACCTCGTGACCTTACTGCTGACATTGACGCATGCACTAGATTTACTATTTTTAGCCAGTTTCCAAATTGACTTACTATAAATAGTAAGTGCTCCGTTTGGCTTGAAATTTTACCAGCAGGTAGCCTGAAGAATGTTGATCGCGATGGTTTACATCGGTTTTCGAAAATTCTGACTTTTTACCCTTCTTTTCAGGCTCCGAAGTTGGAAACCCTAATTTGCTATGCATGCGTATCAAATGGTCTTTGTTTCTCTTCGTTTCTGTGGCACTGCGATCAGCTCGTGATTCTGAACTGCTGGGAGGTGGCTGCCGGGACACACCTGCTAAAAATAGCAAGTTCCTTACTGAGTGATTATCCTCGTTTGCATGTCACACCATCGCGAAGCTCTCGAAAAACCCATCAGGAATCATCCGACATGCAAAAGAAACCCTGACATGCAAACCCTAAAAATAGTCTCGGAAGACTGAATTCTGAAAGTTGTCGTCTCGTTTTGCATGTTATATCGTTGCGAAGGTCTCAAAAAACCCAGAAGGAATATCTAGACATGCAAAGAAAAACTCTGCATCTGAGCCTTGAAATTTGTCCCGGAAGCTAGACTGCTAAAAATAGTAAGTTGTCTGTTCTTGCTCAAATTTTACATGCGAGCAGCCTGATGTACTCTGAATATAGTGTGGCGGTCGGAATCTCAAAAATGCTGATTGATTGCCTGTAATTTCACACTTACTAAAAATAGTAAGTACCTCATAATTCGATGAAAATCCGCTGGAGACCTGCTAGAAGCATGCTAACAACGTTAATCCCAATTTTCAATTTATCGACTTCATTCGACCTTGGGCTGACCAGAAGGACAGAAACCCTAATTTTTAGACTCGATCAATTTTATGCTTAAGCTCACTGACGGGCGCAACCCCCAAGAGGCGGACATCAGAAAAGAGACGGAGCGAGAGAGAGAGAGAGAGAAAAACCCAAGCCAAAAGACCAGAATGGAGCGAAAATTAGGGGGTCCCCATTTTGAATGGGGCGATGTGTGAAAAGGTCACAACAAGATGTTGTGAAGACGTTGCAGTTCTTTGAGAGGACAAAATTGGCATTTGCAAAGGACGATTTTGTGAAGCATATTACAGACCCTGTGGAGGCCGATTTCAGTTTTGATTGCTGATACAAATCTGAGTTTGCTCATGGCTGGGACGCACTTGTGCATGGTGCGATTTTGTTCTAGAAGCCAATAAAAAAAATTCGGCTAGGCTCTTGGAGTGATCATTGGGCATCTAGGAAGCTGACCGAAGCTTTGGAAAGTTGGTAGATGACATCTTCTTTAAGAATTGAGCTTTTACTTGGTGGCTGCAATTCATTTCGAGGTTTCTCTATACAAATAAATCTGCTCTTAGGAGTCTTGAGTTTTACTCTTTCGCTGTAACAAGATATTGTATAAACATATTTCAGTCATTTTGCATTGTGTCTAATCGCTGTCACATACAGCAAGACTTCATTGTAATCATTGACATATCATTGTATAAGCATTGCTATTTTGCACTAGGTCTGATCACTGTCTCGTGACAGTCATCTGAGTTTATAGTCTCATTTCAATCGATGTATGAAGAAGGCATGTCATTGCATATAAGAAGGGTCTGATATCGGTGTCAATAATCACTGTAATCTCATTGCAAGTATCATAAGGAGAAGTTGATATTGGCAGCAAACTGTTTGTCATATTGTCTACATATTAGATGCATGTAAGTGTTTGATAAATTGCCTAGTTGCTGTAGATGTCATTTTCAGGCATATCCACTCATAGAAAAAATACAAAAAGATATTGCATATCATTTCTATTCATTGGATAGTTGTTTAGCATCATTTCAAAGGCATTTAAATTTCATTCAAAGGAAACTGAAACTCAATACCAGGAAGACCGAGGTTGTAAGAAAAGTGTTGTCAAAATTCCTTGAGGCAAAGGTCAGAAGTTTACGATCAGATTGGACAAGGGATATTTCATTAAGCTAGAGCACAACAAACTACCACAACATAGAGCACACACATGATAAGCTAACATAAGTGAAGCTAAACATCTACGTTTGGATGATTCATGATTGTGCTGACCCAAGGATCCTCATGCTTTAGATACCCTTTATAAAAAGATTATGCGCATGGTGGTCACAATATGGACTATGTGGGCAACTGAATTGACCACCCAAGTTGGCTTACTTTAACTTCATAAATCCATGAGTCATCCTTAGGTCCCTTGCCCTTGTAGTGAATAAGATATTCCTTGTAGTTGCTTTGTCGGGTCTTCTTGCCTAAGCACATCCAAGATTTGTGCAATTCCTTTGGCTACTTTTCTAGTACTTCCTTTATCAAATTAGGCACTTTTAGTGGCTATGCATCTAAATATTTAAACACTTGATAGGAATATAAATTAGATACATTGAATATTTATGTGATATAAAACCCATCTGGTAGCTTGATCTCACAAGTGTTCATTAAATAGTGATGAGATATAAAACCCATCTGGTAGGTTGATCTCATAAGTGTTCATTGAAACTTGTTAATATGTAGCATGACTAATGTTTAAGGGCTTGATTTTGCTATACATTCCTTGGGCAAATTACTCCTTTCTTTTAAGGCGTTCCTCATAGCTTTTGAGTCCACATGTTTTCCATCGACATTTTGGTCCTATTTCTTCACTATGGGGTGGTTCATCTTCCTTTGCCACCTAGTCACAATGATAGCTACATATTGTGAGTTTTTTTACCAATATTATGTTTATTTCAGCCTTGGATGTTAGATGTGATCCTAGGATGAGTATCTTGCTTAACTCTCATGGTCGTTAGCACTCCTTGATTAGCATTATTAGATCTTGTATTGGTCCATTCATAGTGATTGATAATTGCACAAGTGGCTTCACAATTTCTAGCCTACATAGTGATACTTGATGATCTCCAGTTTTCCTTAAAAGTTGCTCTTTGGGGTTCTTGTTCCCCCTTCTTGGCTATATATACTAGTTTCTTGACCACTTGTGTTAGTGGTCCCTTGTTTTGTATTTGTTTGCTTTCATTCGTCTCCTTTTGGGGTCTTTCTAGATTTCTTCTTTTAGTCCTTTCTATTATAAATTGCTGCACTCTTGAGACCCATTAACCACCTTTAAGTCATTCATAGAGATTAATATAATTAATTTTTTTCTTTATTTCTTTGATGCTCATCTATGTCAACTTGTACCTTGCATTGTTGTCTTCAGCCATGAAGATTACTTGGACATGAATCTCCTTTATGTGTTGAGCAAAGTCCTTAGCTTCATTCAACACTCATGTGTCTTCCTTTGATTTCTTGTCCTAGTAGATCTATGACACTTTGTTGGATGCCCCATTCACCACTTGAAATGACATCTTCCTTGATGATCTGTTCACGAAGTTGTATGCAAACTTTGCTTGTGCTAGCGAAAATTCCCACTATGTAGGCTTCCTTGCTACTAGACATCTAAGCATATTTTTTGGGCTTCAATTTACAACCTTTTTCCATTCATTTGTGGATGATATGCAAAGCTATATTTGAATTGCATGCCTAGTTTCTTCCACGGGGTGTGCCCTAAATTGCTAATAAACTTAGTGTTGCAACTTGATGTGATGTTGCTGCATGACAAACCATGGAATTGTATTTGACGTGATGGTGTTGTTGCATGACAACCCATGGAATTATACTATCTTCTTGAAGAACAAATCAACTATCCTAGACAAGTCATTCAGTTTTGGGCAGGTAATGAAATACACCATTTTAGAGAACCTATCTACTAGTACGAAGATTGAATCATTACCCCTTGAATGCATGATAATCAAAGGACAAAATCCATGGATAGTTCCTCCCATGGTCTATTTAGAATGCTTAAGGGCTTGTATAACACAATGTTCTTGTTCCCTTCATTGTTTGGCTTATCTTGCACCTTTTCATGAATCTGAGCATATCTTGGCAAAACCTTGCTAGTGATACCTCTCCTGCAATATTGCCTGTGTTTTGATTGCACCAAAGTGTCGTTTGAGTCGATGTCTAAATAACTCTCTAATGTGGAACTTTCCTTGTAGAAGTTTGTGAGATGCACAACTATTGCCTTCTGAATAGGTATCCCTCTTCTTTGAATTATTCTTCATATGGGCCATACCCTCTAGTTTGGGGCTCTATGCATGTGCTCCAAGAATTTGTGAAATCTGGATCTATGCCATATAAATCCTTCATCTCCATGCCCATTGGTGTCATTGTTATTTTAGACAAAAACGCCCGCATCTTTGTCAAGGTGTTTGCAACCTTTTTGTTCTTGCTTGCATGGTGCTTCAACACAAAAGGGTAACCTTGTAAATATTCTATCAATCCGATGTGCCTCTAATTGAACTTTACCTTATTGTTGATGAACTTAAGTACAACACAAACTTGACATTGCACCATACTTCATTCATTTATCCTCCAATGTGGAATGCAACTTGACATATTGTTGTTCTTTTTGCAAGCAAGAGAATTTGTATTGCATGGGGTGCACAATAGTCATCAACCCCAACTTTTGCACCATCTTTGTGGACACTAAGCTGTCGGTGCTACGTACATTAGTGATCAACTTGAAACACTTCCCTCACAACTTGCACTTAGTTCGGAACATGATCTTCCTCAACCACACCTTATTATCGTTGCCCATAGGTTTCAGCAGAACCTTGCACATCATCCAATTCTCTCTAGGTTCAAGGCTAGTGCTTTCTGCTCCACTACTTGATGAAGTTGCTTTTTTAGCATGTGCCAGTTGTACATGCTTCTTTGTGTGACTTTACTCTTGCACATGTGGACAATTAAACACGTGGTGACTTGCTTGTCCACATTTGAAACAAGTCCCTCCAAAGCCATTTCAACAACATTGTCTTCTATCTCCACCTTAGAGATTTGTTCATGGTTTGTGCTTGGTGTAGTGCCACTAGGTTTTGCACTTTCCTTTTGTACAAAGGTATGCCTTCCTAGGCTTTGCTTGCTCTTCTTGTCTATTCCCTTTCGACTAATATGTGTGCTCTGTTGTCTACGAGACAACTTCTCTTCCACCTTGAGCATGAGTTGGTAGGCTTGCTTGACGAACTAAATGGTAAGTGAATGCATCTCACCTTTGATGGAGATGTACAATCCATTTACATGCATGATGTTTTCTTAGTGTCATCTTCAACATGACCAACGCAAATGCATAGTTTGTAGAACTCCTCCATGTTCTCCTTCATAGTTGTCTCTCATTGGCATAGGTTTTGCAACTTTTTGTGTAGATTCAATGCATTGTTGGTCAGTAGAAACTTCCTCTTAAGCTTGGCTACTATGTGATCACAATCTGTGTCTTCTCTTTGTTTCATTTGAAGCTGGCTATAGACTAATCAATATGGGAAATGAGCTTGTCAAATATTGGTTGTTCCTTATATGAGGGATCAAATACCTTACCATTGTCTAAAATGTTTTTATGCACATTCAAGATTCCAAAGGTGTGAATCTAGAATGCTAAGAGTCTATTGGCGTTACAATTCACACCTCTGGAGTGCGTATTGGCAACAGACAGCTATGCACAGTGCATAATGACTGCTCTTCAAATTAGGAGGAGAAGCTCCCTCTTTTGCTGATATGCATGAAAAAGTAAATGATCTAAATCCTATCTTTTTGACTCAACTGGAAGAGGCGCAAGGATAAGAAACCAAACACATTGCAGCTCAGGATTTTCTCTGGTCTTGCAGATCTTTAACTACAGCTAGGCTAACACTAAACTATCCTATTTCCTCGAGAGAAACAAAGCATGAGGACCTCAATCTTTGTAAGCGTGGTTTCTCTTTTCCTAACAGATGTTACCTTTGTTGTGCGGAGGCAGAGTCTTCTTTACACCTTTTTCTCCTCTGTCCTTTTGCCTATGCTATTTGGTGCAAGATCTTGCAATTGTGGGATCTCAGCTGGGTTTTTCCTGGAACTATCATGGATTTTTACAATCAGTGGAAGGCCCCTTGAAGTAACCGTGTGTTGAATATGCTTTGGAACTATGTCTTCCCTCACCTCACCTGGGGCATTTGGAAAGAGCGTAATAATAGAATCTTCAGGGATATGGCTCTTTTGAAGGAAGTTGTTTTTGGCAAGATTATCAGAGCTGTCAGAGAGAACTTTAATCTGCTCAATAGTAAGATCAAGGCTAAGGGAAAGGTTAGCTTTGAAGAGTATGAGCTTAGAATGGTTGATGCTTGGAAGATTAATGTTGATATGTCTAATCTTCTCAAGCCTACTAAGGGGCCTAGAGATGGTATCCATTGGAGCCTGCCTCCTCTTGGTTGGGTTAAAATCAATTTTGACGGGGTGGCTAAGGGCAATCCTGGGCCTGCCGGGTGTGGGGGTGTGATTAGGGATGAGAATGGTTATTTCATTGCTGCGGTGGCTCTCCCCTTGGGCATTCAGACCAACCACATGGCTGAAGCTATTGGGGCATTTCAAGTTTTGAATCTGGCTAGTTAGCTGAATTTCAAAAATGTTTGGATTGAGGGGATTCGAACAATATTATTCAATGTATTAAGGGCCTACAAAAACCCTCTTGGTCTATAGAGAATTGGATTAACCTTTCTAAAGGGATTATTAGTAACTTCGAGAAATGTTATATTTCTCATGCTTGTAGGGAAATTAATACGGTGGGGAACTTTTTTGCCAACAAGGGGGTTTAGGCAAAGGAAAAGATGAGTTGGCAGAGGAGTGATGAGTTGGAGGCTAATGTCACAACCTTAATCATGTATGATCGAACTCACGGGAAGGTGCAAACTCCCCCTAGCAATGAATGATGTCTAAGTGTCTTATCATGCAGTCTTGGGACTGCGGATTAATTATTATTTGTTGTTGGCCGAAGCTTAACTTTAATATCTCCCATTTGAATGATTTGAGCTTCGCACGCTTTCTGGGCATTTTGAAGGCCAGTTTATTTGGACTTCTAGAGCTTTCTGAACAAGTCTGCAAGGTTACCAACATGGGTGGTGAGAGTTGCAGGGTGGAGCCGACGGACTGTGAGGCTTTAAGAAACAATTCTAAGCTCTGGGAGATGCTGGAGAAGGGAGGGATTACCATCTTCATTGAAAAAATCCATGGCTGGGATCCGAACGTTACCAGGTTTTTTGCCAAGAGTTGGAAGGATGGCAAGATAAATTTGTTTGGGAGAAATGTGGTCATTAATGAGCAACTAATTGCGAAGGTTACGGGACTTTCCATGGAGGGTATTGAGTTCTACAGGGATAGGAAACTCTCTGACTAGGTAGTCCAAAAATTTCCGAAGTCTGAGGAGGAGGAGGACCTGTGAAGGACAACAAAAAGTTATTATGATTATGTGAGGATTGTCTCGCATTGAAGAAAGGTGTTGAATGTGCTAATGGAGTACATCACACTAGATGGCTGTTATACTAGGGTTTTCGGGTATCATTTCGTGCTACTCAACCACTTCAGGCATTAGTTTAGGGTTTCTTTCCCTTTCTATCTTGCTTCTTCTCTGAATGCCAGTTTGCAGAACTATAGACAAAATCCGATTAGGCATTCCATCCTCCATGAAGGCTTGCTTGTTTTAATTCATGATCATTTTAAAGCCATGCTAGCTCTGTCCCACTAGACCCCCTCTTCTAAGGACAGGGTTGTAGTTAAGGGGAAAGGGAAATCTAGTGTCTCTCCCCAGAAGAAAGGAAAGAGAAAGGTCTTGGAGGACCAATCTTATGATGTTAATGAGGTGGATTCGCAGTCGACCCCTTCGTCTGAATATTCCAGTTACCTTGCTACTGACAGAGAGGAGAGGCCCCGTTTTCCCAGGGATCTTAGGGCCGAGGACCATTATTTTAAAGCTGAACGCGAATTCCCTGATGATATTCTTGCTATTGCCCGTAATGGGTTTGTGGAATTTTTTAGGTTAATCAGATGGGTGTTTTTTGAGATTAAGGAAATTAAGCTGAATTAGAGGGCTATGAATAGTAAAATGGAGAAGGATAATGACAATAATAACAAAGACAGAGTTAAGGCCACCGATTTATGGATTGAGGAAGAAAAGAAATTCATGGTGGAGTGCCTTAAGAAAATTGTTGAGGATTTACAACATTTCAAAAGCAACCATGATGGTAAGCAGTTTGAGTTGGAGGAAAAGCTGAGGAATATAAAATAATCCCTCCATAAGGTGCTAGTAATGTGCCATAAAATTTTAAAATCTATAGCAAAGACCATGAATACAATGGTGGAAAATTTAGAAAATGCTTATCAGGTAAGGACGGCTGTGTACGTCGATGTTGAGAAAGAGGAAAGCCAGCTGGATGGTGGAGGGCCGAGCAACAGAACCAGAGTGAACCTGAAGAGGAAGGCAGATCAGGCCCTTGTGAACATCCAGGAAATAAAAAAATCTGCTCTTAATATGAACAAACTTGAGTAGGAGGCGACAGAGATCCTTAGGAATCTAGCCTAGGGGCTAGACTTTTGGTGGTTTTTTGTTGGCTTTTTGCTGTGCTGCCTTGGATTCCATTGTTTTTTTCTTTGTGGGCAGCGTTTTGTTTTTTGCTAGGACTCTTTTATTGTTGTATCTGTTGCTCTGTTACTGTTAAGGGTTTCGGGTTCCCTTCAAAACCTGTTTGTTCCTTAATCAAAAACAGAGCATGAGGACTTAGGAGCAGGGAATTGGTCTACGATAATGTTTAAGTAAGGATTTCCAAGGAGGAGACGGCTCTTATCCGAGGCGTAGGCTGAAAGAAAGGTTATTGGCTAGAACATCAAACGACAATCATCACTTCTAAATTCCCAAGGAGGAGACGGATCCTATCCGAGGTATAGATATGAAATGAAGATTATTAATCACAACAACGCACGATAAACCTTACTTCTATATTCCCAAGGAGGAGACGACTCCTATTCGAGGTGTAGATATGAAATAGGCTTATTAGAAACAAATATAACCCAAGACAACAAATTTTATGAAGGACCTATCACACAAATAAACGATCAACTAGCATTATATTGGAAAAAGATGAACCATTAGAAGTAACATTGCACGACAAGGCAGCTTAGCAATTTGTTATTACTAATAAAAGTTCAAAGTACAAAGTGAACCAATACTGAGAATAGGAATATTGCCGGCAACACAACAACTCTCTATCACAATCAAAAGTTCGTGAACAAATACAGAAATAGCAGTACTATAGGCAAAGTGGGCTCAGCATGTATGCTATCACACAAAAGTTAATGAGTGAAGCACTCATATTTATAGAGGCTCGAAGGTGTAGGGAACCCTAAAATCACCTTGAGTTCACAAACAGTCTTGCAAGCATCCAAGAGTTTATTGCTAAACCTAAATAAATGAAACTATACAGTCAACTAGAAAACTGCCATTAGTTAACTGAAACAAGACTAAACTAAATGGACGTGTGCAACATGCAAGTCCTTATTGAAATGAAAAGTCAATTGATATCTAACATCAGTTAAATGGATCCTAACTGAAAGTCCAACCTCCTCCAAAAGATATCCTCAAGATAGACATGCAATGATATGTGGAACCATGAGTTCAACTTGGAAAGAAGCGTCAAGTTAACTACTGTGTTTAATGCCTATCTTGAGAACAAGTGTCAATTTACTCCAAGCCGTGTAGAGCAATCATCTCCTCCATGAACTTCAGTTAACTGTGCATGCAAAAATAAGTCGCCATTTGCAAGGGAATTTTATGTCCAGATGAAGTCGACTTAGAAGTTGAAGACTGAACATTAAATATTATTTAATTTGAGTTCTCAAATTCCACCTTTTTAGGGTGACTCATGCACTTGAGTTCAAAAGTCAAAGTTTGACTTCTAGGCCCCACCTTTACAGACTTAGAAATTTTCTTGAAAATTTCATTTGCAAACATTGCCAAAGCGCATGTTCGATCACTGATTCTAATTGACAGATGTATCCAAAAGATTGGGAGATAGTTTCATTGAAGAGCAGGATCAAAACTGACAAGAAACTCCTTAAAGTTGCAAATCCTAGTTCTGACATTTGAGGCTTCAAAATTCAATGCGCCCCTGGCCTCCGTGTAATGACCTATGCCTTGCATAAATTAAATTTTCTTTTCAATTTTACTCCAAACATATAAAGGTAACAAGTAACAAAGGCATTACAATAAAATCTTTCCTTTCTTCATTGATAAATGCATACAAGTTACAATATATTTCCACATGAATTCCATTTTCATTGCAATATAAATCAGAGTACAAAAGTAAAACAATTACATACATAGCTTGAGAGCTTTTGAACAAATAGTAGTAAGACAGTCCAGGTTGCTTTCCTTCGAAATCTTGGTGCATCGGCTGCTTGCTGTGGAGGAGAAACATCACTCGGGCACTTTTCTGCCAACCACGGACTTATAATGCGGTCCCTCGCACACATATCGTTCGATAGATGGCCCTCCCTTCGAAAGAAGAGATTGGTAGGGTATCCGTTAACGATTACCAACTGAGCATAGTGCTGTGTCCTAGAAAACTAGAACCTTGCTATTTCACAATATCGAACTAGTATAAAGGATCACAATGAACTGACAGTGTAGTCTCAACAAACTCATATCTATGTGGAAGTCGTACATTTCACTACTTTGGCCAAAGTATTATCATTCGGTAGTTCTGTAACGAACACACTTGTACGATAAATTTAAAACCTTAAAATTCAGTCTCAATAAGTAAGAACAATACCATAACGATAAAATTTTTCTTTTTAAAAACATAAACAAGATACATCATTTGCAACTTTTAACTATTTCATTCCAAATGAACTTACAAAGTAAGAAGAGAAATATACATACATAGCCCGAAGGCTTTTGGCACCAATAGAAGTAAGAAGGTCCAGGAATTCGTCCTGTCAAGTCTTGGATCATCAGTCGGGTACTGAGGAGGAGAAACATCACTCGGGCGCTTTTCCGCCAACCACGGACTTATAATGCGGTCCCCCGCACGATCATTTTGCAATGAACGGCCCTCCCTTCGAAGAAGAGATTGGTTGGGTAACCTTTAATGACTACCAACTGGACATAGTGCTGTGATCCTACAAAGCTAGCTTTCGTGCAACCGGCAATTCTCAAACTAGGATGTATTTCGGGATCACGGTGAACTGACAGTGTAGTACTACATCTAAATGGTTCCTTACACTACTTTGGCCAAAGTGTTTACGTTCAATGAAGAACATAGGTCATATGCCACATTCACTAGCCAGGTTCAACTTGCCTTGAGGCTATCTTATTCTACGCGTAGGTTGGTCTATCGGGGTAGTCCGTACCCTAGACTTCCTACAACAATCTAACTACTGGAATGATGAACATTTTAACAAGATCCTACAACTAACGCCTTTATTCAGGATATTCTCATCCTAGGGATACAATAACTTGACTTAGTTATTTAGTATCTAGTTGTAGCTTGTAACTCATATAATGCTCATGATACGTTCCTATTTTAGTAACTAAATTATAAGTATATACTCCGTATATGAAGTCTTATCAATTTATGTGGTTTCCAATTCTTTGACAAGTGTAAACCGTACACTAATGAAAACAGAAGCTAATAAAAGATTACATGCATTAAACATTTCTATTTAACTCATGCTAACAGTCTTTACTTCTTTCTTGTTCATTCCAAAGCAACTAGCTTTCAGACACATTTCTTTCCAGTCCAGAATATGATTCAAAATTATATAAAAATACTAGAATAATAGAAAGCATGTAAAAGCTTGAATTAGCATGCCTGATAAAGCTTTCCAGATGTTTGAAAGAGTAACTCCTTCTCTTGCCTTCACCAAATACTTTCAGCTAACTCTGTAACAAATTCTCAGCACAGCAATTTGACAATTCTATTCTGCTGTTCTCAACTCAGAGACTGTTTCTTTCAACTCAATCAAATAGTTTTCTTAACAGGAAATAACTAAAAACTTTCTTACTTAATGGCGAATTCTCTCTCAGCTGTAAAATGCTCTAAACAATATGAAAATCTTGATTGTGAATTCGTGAGTTTTATGAATGACATTCGCAGGTATTTATAGGGTTGCCATTTGAACTGTTTCCTCTTTCTATGGTGCCAGTACTGCCAACAAGACTTGGAATGATTCAAAGTAAAAACGTGTTGCATAATGGCAAGGGTTTCGACCTCCCTTATTGACAGCATTGACGTTTATTTCAATTCGAAATTGCTTAGTTCATAAAATCGTGACAGCTCTTGATTCAGGCGCGTTTTTACTGCTAGGTTAATTGACAAGTTTAATCTAAGACTTTTTCTTAGCTCCAATGGCGTCCACCTCTTATTTTATTTGCCAAGCATGAGTCCAGTCGGCCATTTTCAGACGTTTGGCCCTATTCACGCGAATTTCCTGCGCGTTTTTCTTTTCTTCCGCCATTTTCACGGCTTGGCTTTTATTTCGACTTTTTACCATTTTAATAAAGTTCAATACATTTATCTGATGCATTTTGGCAACGGTTTAAAAATGAAGCCAAATAATTCGATTCAATGAAGAATTTCCATTTTAGAGAAAATCGCGATTTTATTCCCTTCATCGATTTAGTCTCATTTATCTATGGAATAATTAATAAAATGTTATTTTACATGTCATTCTGATTTTCAAAACTTTTATTTTAATACATTTTTATATATATTCTATTTTATTAAAATATTTATATAATATAGTTTTTAATTTGTATAATTATTTAAATTAGTAATTTAAATAATATCGTATACATTTATAAAAACTATATTATATTTATATTTCAATTTAATATTAAATATATATAAATATACTTATCTTTATACCTATACATATATATACATCTACATTATACGTCCATATACTGTGAACCAGTCAATACTATACGTACTCATGTATATGTCTATATATGTGTATGTATAAATTCCGAGGCAATATATTATCAATATAAATATTCACTCTTCAGTTAGTTGTGGGTACGTATACTTGTATATATATATTTACATTTATACTATACGTATAAGTATTCATAAATACACTTATATCGACGCACACGTATGGCATATCCATCTGCCCAATACGTTGTATCGACATGAATGTACTTATGGGTACTTGTACATATCGTATGTATATATACAAATACACATATCCACCTCTAACAAGAAATATTACTCATAAGATTATACTGGCAAGCATCACTTATTTACATATTCAGAAGAAGACACGACTCCCAATGATACTAGACAAGCCTACGGATGACTTACCTTTAACCAGAATAATGACTTAGCTTACTCAGTTCTATGGTTTGTGTGTGTATGTCCAATTGGTATCCATTACTGTTTACCCGACCAAGTTCTTCCCCGAGTGATATCTCTCCTCTGCCTGGAGGTACGAACCTGTTTCCTGCACATCATGACATGCCAACGGAAGTCATTTGCTCAAAACCAAGGTAATATACATAAAGCATCGTAGAAAGTTAGAACAACATTATTCCATAACTTAATATGCTAATTTCATTCAAGAATTACATCAACAGGTGTATCAGATAATGAGACAATCATTAGGACACATTCAATTGATCACAAGAACAATTTGTTTTATTCAACAGAAAGATTCAAACATTTACAATGTACTTCCTATGCAGTAGTAGCTATACAATCGGGGTGTAACAACTTCGAATGAAGGTCATCTATCATAAACACTACTCAGGGCTGATTTGACTTAAGGCTATCTTACACTACGCATAGGCTTAGTCCTTCACTGGATTATCTATCATCCCAGACTATCCTACGACAATCTAATCTACTAGAAATGAACCAGCATAACAAGTAAATCACTTAATCCCTCCTATACTGGAAATCTTTATCCTAGGAGTCTCTCAAGCTTACCTCAGTTAACCTAATAACTTTAAGCTGACTGAATATATTTGACTCCTGTTCTCATTTCGATCCTAGTATACATTAGCTAGTAAAGCTATATTCTCCTCATGTGGAGTTCATTTAGTTAATGCAATCACACAAGTATGTACCTTCTATCCTTCTTTATCTAGAATGCCTTATTTGTACTTTTCATAGTAAAAATGCATCTTTTAAACTCTAAACATCATATTCCCTAGATGCAAGCTATTATGTTGAATATTGAACATACAACAGAAGTTCAAGAACATATACCTATTTAAGCACAGACATAAAACATAATCTTTTCAAAATAACTAAGAATTAAAAGTGCATTCGATAGTAGAAGAATATCCCATGCCTGGATTAAAGCTTTTCCTAAAAGATGCTAAACTCAGGTAATTCGCACAACACTTCCAACACTTTGAATTAGCTTGGCAAAATCCTCTTTCCAATTTCTGCCTTTCTCACACAGAAATTCCTCTTCAATTTCACTAAACTTCACTTAGTATCCTCTCTAAACTTCTCACTCAGAATTGTGTAATTCAACTGGTAATGATACAACTGAATTTAAGAAGAAAAACTCAAAAGAAACAATTGTGAAGTATTGGTAATTCACAGCTCTCAGGAAATTATAAATTACTCTCAGAAATTAAGCTCTTCAAAAATTGTGAATTGGTAAGTAAGAATGATGAACAGGGCGGCCTTTTTATAGAGCCCCAACCCTTTTGCTTTCCACTTCTGCAGGCATGTAAGTTGCCACAACTGCATTTTGATTAATTCAACCACTATGTGGCGGATTTTTACTTCCATACTCAGCTGTTTAGAGATGAATCGACCTCCACAACTGACAGCAAATTGGAGAAAGTTTCAAACTGCACATGTTAAATAAAGAAGAATCGACACCTACAGGAAATGGCGCCAACTGTGAAAATGATTCATCAAATTGGAAATGGTCTTAGTTATATGAAACCCACATTGCCATTATTCATGGTTTGATTGCCAAGCACTCAGCCGTGTTTCACTTTTCCCAGGCGACCTGGTCATTGCCGTGCGCTCCAGGTGCGCATT
Organism: Sequoia sempervirens; assembly: GCA_007258455.2. Classification (NCBI taxonomy): domain Eukaryota; kingdom Viridiplantae; phylum Streptophyta; class Pinopsida; order Cupressales; family Cupressaceae; genus Sequoia; species Sequoia sempervirens. The sequence continues at coordinate 365,370,606 of VDFB02075321.1, forward strand.
TCTTCCCACTTGGCTTTCACATTTTATTTTTCTAAGCTTTCAATATAGTTTGAAATGAAATATTTCCTCTTCATAAGTTCGGCGTGATTTATCTCCCAAAACATAAAGTTTGATTCAAATTAAGTGATTTGAATAAATTGCATATAAATCATTGATATAACTTCATTTGATTTAAATAATTTTCTATAGTTCAATATTCGATATTTCATGAATTGATTTATTCATTGATTTTTATAGTTTGAAATAAAGTCTTCATTTAAAGACTTAACTATGAGATATATCGATTCCTAATTCATTTCAAATTAATTAATATATATATATATATATTTAATTATATATTTGTATATTTGTATTATGATTTTATTTACTTTACCATATAGATATATATATATATTTAAATATTATAATTTAAAAATATTTACATATATATATATATATATATATATATATATATGTTTTGGTAAGACTATAATATATATATATATATATATATTTACATATATAAATATATATACATATACATATTTATTCGTTGAATACATATATTGCGAGCCAGTTAGCATACTTCCACTATATATATCTATGTATATGTGTATATGTAAATTCCAAGGTAAATATTATAATAATATTATTAATATCCACATATATCGTTGGTTGTGGGTATATATATAGATGTATATACGTTATTATATTTTCCTCTATGTGCACGAATATGTATGTATATCATATCGATTCATTCGTATGAGTTTATCCATTTTACTATCATACGTTTGTATCGATATATCATATGACTATACATATGGATACGTGCATATAATATATACATGTATATATGCCCACCTCCTAACCAATTATGTTACCATCATAATGGTCATAATAACATGAACAGATACATAGATAAACACCACTTATACATGCATACAAAAGTAGACAAAACTCCTAATGCCAACATATAAGCCTACGAATGACTTACCTATAACTTCAAACAAACTGACTTAGCTTACTCAGTCTAAGGGACGTGTGTGTATGCTCAGATGGTTCACATTACTTATTACCAGACCAAGCTCCTCTCCTGAGTGATATTTCTCCTCTGCTTGGAGGAATGGTCCACATACCTGCATATAATGACACGAGAATGGAATTCATATGTTGACAACAAAACAGTATACATGAAACATCTCAAAAGTTAGAATAAACATTAATCAACAACTTGCATGCAACATTCATCTAGGATTACATCAATAGAAGTAACAATCAAATGAGACAATCATTAAATGGAACACATTCATATTGATAACAAGAACAACATGTTCTATTCATCTCAACGATTCAATCATTACAATCATTTGCCCTATGCAATAGTAGCTATACAATTGGGGTGTAACACTCCAAGGGTGCTTTTAGCTTCAGACTTAGTCAATTTTTATGCATTTTCATCATTTTGAAGGTGATTCTGACCTTTCTTCATCTTGCGATCTTTGGCGTTTCACAAAACTTTGAGACTGATTGATAGGCTCACTGTAGAGCTCCCTGCATAAGAGCTCTTGGAGAGCACTTTTCCCAAAAACATTATCTGCTTGGTGAAAAGCATGGGCACCCCTAACTTCTAGGGGCGCTTTTTCTCCCAGAGTTGGCCATTTTTCAAACTGGCTCTAATTCCACTTAATCCTCGACTGCTGGTTCCTGAGAAGTCCTCTGACTCGGCTAAGGTATCCAACAGAAATCTAGAAGCATCACAGATAGGATGAGTATTTGAGATAACCGAAACAACTGCATTTGAGGCTCCAAAACCTTGGGCGCCCCTAGCCTTCAGGGGCACTTTTGCTATTTTCTGAAATTTTTGACCATGATTAAACCTCATGTTTGACTCCTAATTTCGGCAGTTCAGCAACTTAGATTAACTTATTGATGGACTCGTTGCGGAGCCTGATCAAATCTGAAACAAACATTCTAGGTATCATTTGGTCAGAAACCTTCATCTGGTACCTCAAAAAGATGGGCGCCCCTCCAGGGGCGCTTTTCTTGCCAATGTTAGTCAGATTTTCATATCCCTCATTTCTTGTTCAATCTTCAATTCCAGGAGCTAGATAGATCTTCCGGACTAGCTGGTAGGCTCATCGCGAAGATGACAGTATTTCAGGGAAGTCTTTCGGAAGTGACAAATCTCAGAAAGATGATTTGGGCCTCTTAAATCTAGGGCGCCCTTGGCCTCCAAGGGCTCTTTTATTTCCAAAGTTGGAAAATTTCAATAATTTTCACCTTGACAAAAAACCCCTCCGTGACAAAGTATCATTTTGAACATATCTCACCATAGAATCTTCGTTGGAGCGTTTCAAGATTAGATTTCGACACCTAGTATCTGGCCATTTATCATTGATGACCTCGGAGGTCCTTACTTTTCTCTTGAAAAAGTGAAAACTACCCACCAGACTTAAATTGACTTTCAACTGAATTTGACTTTACCAAGGTGATCGTGATGTGAAATAAGCCAATCAAAACTATTTTCAGCGAATTTTGACAAGATTTTATTTTTAGGGTTTTTTGCTAAAAATGGGGGTTTGAAAACCCTAATTTTCAAAATTTCCAAATTTTTCTAGTATCATGTAGACATTAAACCCACAAAAAGCCAATGCTTAGTTTTCCCAAAAACTGAGTTTTGACAACACTTCTACAAGATTTAGACCATTTTAAGCAAAATGCCTTAATGATGCAAGAAATTTGGTTTGGGTACAACAGAGTCTTTAGTAATTTCTTCTTTGTACTTCGTGTTCGTCATCACAATCAGCCCATAAATCTTCAAGACTTGGCTTATGTTTGTATGCCAATCTTGCTTTCTTTTGCATGAGTCCTCGAGAATCATTCCTTTTAAAGGGCTAGAATGCAGGTGAGGCCATCTCCATTTTTATAGTCCTTGTAGCATAAGTGGGACAAGTATAATCTCCAATAACAAGTGGGAATTGAATACCTATTTTATGCTAACTAGATAAAATTCTATGAACTTTGGCTAATTGCTTGCATAGTTCCAATATAACCAATTTGTTAGTTACATATCTTGGCAAGCGATAAGGGGCACCAATATGTCCTCCAACTCTAATGTATGGAAATGTGGGAAATTGGATGAACCAATTTTCCCACATAGCAATGACCATAGTTGCTGGAAGCAATATGTGTTTATTGATATCGTTATCCATGATTTTGATAATGAGAAAGATAAAAGCATTATTTACTCTTTTGAAGGGTTTATGACTTTCCTAGAGTTTTAGTTGTGGAAAATATTCACAAACTAGATTTTGGCTTGCTTTGCTACCCATGACTCCATCTCTTTCCAATCTAGGTAGATTGTTCTTCTTGTAGTTGCATAGATCAGATAGGAGGTCATGAAGAATAGTTTTGTGTTAGTAACCTTTGACAATTGATTATGCAAATTGTTGCTTATTATAGTAACCTAGTCAATTTATTCTTTGCCTATAATGTTTGTGATAAAGAGGAACATAATCCTAACCAACCTGGTCAATTTAGTCTTTGGCACTGTGGTTTCCCATAATCCTATTGGGTAAGGTGATTAAATCATTCATCTCCTCCACAATTCACTTCTATGAAATGTTTTTGGTATTCTAGCGATAGTGTTTCTCTACTTCTTTAACCAACCTTTTTTGAGTATTTAGAGGCATTGGTTAGGATTTTCTTCATATGATTGCTTGGTTGACTGAATTGACGTATCTATGTTTTTGTCATAGGTGGGGATTCCAAAGATCTCTTCGATATATTTAGGCATAATCTAGAGTACCTTCAGCCTTGCAATGTTTTGAACCTCCTTGGTATCTTGATTATAGAATTGAGCACAAGTCATCACTAACTTTGGGGATTCTACCAAAATAGGGAAGGGAGTGGCTTGAATGATTCCACTCATAATGATGTTAATTTTTCTATTTGTCTTCTTTTCTTTCATTTATGTATGGAATTCTTCTAAACTCATTTGCTCAAGATCCATATTTGTGATATTTATTACCTCCAAAATGTGAGTTTGGAAGGGGGAATGTCCCCCTTTGAACTTGTGCTTCATTTTTTGAGATGTCATAAGCTCAAGATTCTTCAACTCTAGAAGAAACAAGGAGAAACAAGTTAATTATCAGCTGAGAAGGTTTTCAGAGTCAAGATGAAACTTTGTAATCGCTAAAAAAGTAAAAAGTCCCAAGGGTTTTGCAATGCCACGGTCTGGAGGTAATTGTGTAAAGGGTTACAAAAATCCGAAGACCAAATGGACTCAAGATCCTATCTATGAAATCCTTAGATGTTTTTTCCTTAAAGGCAATGAATCCCAATGATAGAAAGCTAGCTCTATTTAATGGAACCAAAAGTACTCGGGAAAGTGATGAGCACTTGTGAATATTGGCCGAAATAAAGATTTGAATTCAATGCAGAAACCTATGTGATTGTTGTGAAAAGGTTTTTTAAGGCTTCATCCCTAAGTTCACATGCTTAAAGGTGAGTGAATGTGATTAGGTTGCAAAGATTTGAATTCAATGCAGAAACCTATGTGATTGTTGTGAAAATGTTTCTTAAGGCTTCATCCCTAAGTTCACGTGCTTAAAGGTGTGTGAATGTGATTAGGTTGCTCCCAAATCAATCTAGTGATGCAACTAGAAAAACTTGCGAGTTAGTAGGAGATTGATGGACACCCAAGTGCAAGAAAATGTTGAAACATGTTATGCAAATAAGGGATGGGTTGTGACTTTTATAATTTCATCCATGCGTGCAAACATAAATGCCTTGTTTTTGGTTTATTAGTGGATATTTGGTGTTTGGTTGCAATTGTGTAGGTGTTGAAGATGCACAAGAGAAGTCTGAAAGTTTGAAATTGTGAACGATATAGTATTTCGGAGTAGGAAAGCAACTCAGCAGTGTAATTGCAAAAGTACATGAAAGGTCTGAAAGCTTAACATTGATTGTTACATTCAAAACTTTAGGATCTTCTGTTAACTTGTTGCAAGAAAAGCTTGAAACTCCAAGGAAATAAACAAAGTGGGGTTTTGGGGCTTAGTGGTAACTTTGCAGAAAGACTACAAAGGTGCATAGAAACCCCAAAAGCTGGAAAATGAAGGACTTTGTACTTTAACTTATAATTTCAACTTGTTCTTGAAGCAATACTTCTCATGAGACTTCCAAACATCTTATCAGTTTGACCTAACTCTTTTGACATGTCCAAGGTATGTGCCAAGCTCAAAATTGAAAACCATAGACTGATATGATGGCTAGGAAATTGCAAAAGACTCTTAGATTGACTCGAAGCTCAAAATTTATGTTTTGAAAACTCCATGACCAGACATTCATCTATCTCTAGAATCGACATGCTATAAGAATATCTAATCACACCATTTGACAGAAACATTATGATGGAATGACCAACTCCTTGGCATTTGACATTGTCTGATCATGACAAAGTACTCATGTAGGAAATAGGTTGCATGAAGGATCTTTAGTGCAAAAGAATTTGCGCACAATAGAGATGCGTGGGAACACACCAAAAGCAACAAAATGTGTCAGACACCAAAAGCTGCCCAAACACAACACAATGTAAATGGTTTAGCTAGTGTGCAGCAAACTACCACAACACAAGATAAGTTTGTGGATGGGAAGCTAAGCATCTACTTTTTCGTTGATGCAAGATAGTGTTCACTCAAGGATGCTCTTGCATCAGTGCCTTCCACTATTGGTGTTTCTCTCTAATTGCATGTTGTAATCCCAGTTGTCTAGCTCACACCCAAAGAATATCTCACTTGTTACTGTAATTCTTGTTGCTGATGATCTTACTTGCACTCATCCAATGGTCATCTTTATTGGATTTCAAGGGCACATCTCAAACAATTAGCAAATTCCCTCTAAGCCATCTCATGCCATCCTTGAAGATAAAGAGAAGCACCTAACCATCCCCATCAAGCATTCCAACACTTTGTTCAACATTTGTAGTGAATATTCCACCTTTGATATTTCTCGCTCTTCTCTCCCTTTTATTATTGCATCATATTGCTTCAGTAGCCTAGATCACTGCAAACGGTGTGATTGTGTGACTTGCCTCGTATAAATATATGCTCAAACTATAATGTAAATATCTTTTGGCTTGTTATGTAATATAATCATCTCTACATTGTGTTGCTTAAATTTTTTTTCTTGGAGAGGGTCCTTGGACTTGTATGTTCTGTGCATACTTATGGTCCTTTGATGGAAATGGCTTTATTAATTCACTATGAATTTATGTTTTTTAATCCCACCAAGCTTTGTTAATGGAATTCAGCTCAATTAGTTAGTTGGTATGCCGAAGTAGGTTGAACCAACCTTAGTTGGACATCACATGCAAACATGGATGGAAGGTTGATCTCTGAAATGAGAGTCAAATTGATTCATTTTTTTGGGTGTGTCACTTCCTTTGCTTTTGTTTTCTTGAACCCTATTTTTTTTCTATTCTTTTCCCTGTTTCATCTAGAGTAACACCAAAAGTAGTAGCTAGCAATCGTGCATTTATAGAGGAGTTTTAGTTTTGTTAGCCAGTATTGCAACACAAAGGAGCCAATTTTCTCCGAATTTTTTTGTTACATATTGGTAAAGGCAATTAGATGTGGTGGGTTTTCATGGTGATGGGGTTGCTTCTTGGAGTTGGAATTGCCTGCAATCACAATCACCTTCATACTTAGTTGGGTTTGGTGACAGGTGAGACAGGGTTCTTGCCCATTCTTCTGCTTCTTGGTTGGTTTTGTGCCCTCCTTCATCCTGCTCTTACTCCCACGCACATGGGCAAAAACTGGCTATCCCCACTTGTCCTCTTTGTTGATGATATAATAGCTTCGGGCATCATCTTTCCAGCCAAGTATTAAAGACATAAATTAAATGTAGCCTTATTGGCTATTTAATTTATAGGTCCGATTTGAGTGAAGAGGCGCTTCACCCAAAACAACATTTAATTATTGTTAATTATTGCTTGAAGCCGACTTGATGTTTTGCCACCTTTTGAAGAGTTATATTCATCTATTCTTGAGGCCGACTTCTTGTCTTGAAGAGGCGCATCCTCCCACTTCCTCTTGTATATATTCAAGTCGATCATTGCTCATTTGATGATCATATTAGAATAATATCTTTCTATTTGTGTCGTTAATGGTCATCTCGCTTTTTCTAACTTCGTCTCTTGTTAACGATTGTTTCTTTTAGAAACATCATCTCTTGTAATCTATTTAAGGAGCTTTCGTTCCTCTGTTTAATAACAACATCGATTTTGTAACATGGTATTAGAGTTAGCAATCCTTTAAAATTTCGAAAAATTTGCTTTTCAATAAAAATCTCGAAAGGAATTTTTCAGTGATTTTTTGAAAAGTTATATTTTTTTTTTGAAAACGATTTTTTAAGGGTTCTTGTTTTTTGTCTGGGCTCCTGCAAATTCATGGGCATTCTTTTTGAAGAAATCGAAGGATATTTTTCGTGCCTCCTCTGGTCACAATTTCTACTAGGGCGTTTTTTTTTTTTAAGGTGCCAAAAAATCTAAAGACTTTGCAGCTAGACGCGTTCTTTGTTTTCAGCTGTTAGACGCGTTTTCTGTGTTCGCGCGCCTCTATTCCTGCTGCCCACGCAACCTCCCTATTTTCGCTTGCATCAGTGTCGTGATTTTATTTGTCTGGGCGTCGCGTCTTTTACCAGTTATCTTTGGTCACGTGAGGCACTGCTTCTATGCCGTCCTTTGATCTTTGTGATTCGCAACATTCTTGGCGTCGTTTTCTGTCGAGCTGGCTCGTGTTTGCACGTTTCTCTACGACGACTTTTCCTGTTTCGTGGTCTTTTTTTTGTTTCCCACGACCTGTGTAAGGATGGCCGTGACCTGCGTCGAATCTGCTACCTGTGACCTAGTTGTGTATTCCAGCTAGGGCTTCGACTCTATGTGTTTGGCCCTGTTTTCTTCGACTGACTTGTTTTGGCGACTAGGGTTCGTGGGATTTGATTGTTTTGGTGTTGTTTTTCTGTGCGTTTTGGCAGCTTGACGGCTCTTTGTTCCTTTACAGATTTTTTTTGGGTTTGAATTTCTGGCATGACCTAGGGTTTCTAGGTCTCTGTACCAACGGCTAGGACTTGTTTTTATGCATTGAGATTTGTGCAGCTGGTCTACATGCCTAATCGATGTTTTGGTGGGTTTATAATTTTGTCCCTTTAAAAAATTATTCTGGGTTTTTAAATATTTTTTTGTCGCGTAAAGAAAAAAAAAAATCTATCTTTTGGGTTTTAAAATTTTATTTTTAAAAAAATAAAAAACTGTCTTCTGGGTTTTAAAAATTCCGGGAGGGTTTATAATTTTCTTCTAAAAAATTAAGAGTTTTTCCCCTATATACCCTAGTCGGGGTTTCTGTCGTTCGGGAGGGCTCTCTGGTATTTGGTTTTTACCGTTTTTTTTCGAAAAACAATGATTTGTAATCTTGGGTTTGGAGAAATTTTCCTCAAAAATCGTGGTTTGTTGCAGTCAGTTTTTTGGTTGCACCTAGAGTTGCTGCGGTGAACATCTGTACATCTGGCTTCTTGCAGTCCGTTCTGGGGCGTCATGCTCATTTGCAAAAGTTTGGAGGGTTTGCCGTTTTTTCCTCAAAATCGTAGCAGTTGTTCTTGATGTGTCTTTGGTTATAGGGAGGGACAGTTCTCCAACTTCAAGTTGGCCGATTGGTGTTGTTATTTCCAGAAGTTTTGTAGTTTATGGGAGGGTTGGTGGCAGACTCATCTCAAGTGGTAGAGTCAGTGGTAGGCTCTTGTCTTTTGTTGTAGTAGCGTTCTGAGAAGAAGGGGGCACCCTTCTCTGTTATCTCTGGATAGTTAGAATGATAACCATTAAGGGAGGGTATTAGAATAATATCTTTCTATTTGTGTCGTTAATGGTCATCTCGCTTTTTCTAACTTCGTTTCTTGTTAGCAATTGTTTCTTTTAGAAACATCATCTCTTGTAATCTATTTAAGGAACTTTCGTTCCTCTGTTTAATAACAACAACATCGATTTTGTAGCAGATCACATACATTCCTATATTTGTTCGGTGAGTTCATAGAGAAGTATGAATGGCTTCAAGTGCAGATCGAAGGTTTCAAGGAGGCTGAATCTGTTATCAAGAAAGTGCAAATTTCTCTAAGAGCAGATCATAGTCTGAAAGGAGGCCGAATTTCTCACTAAGGGAGTTCGATATTATCAGCAGCAAGGTGTCTTATATTATTCTGTGTTTGCATCATTTGTGGTGCTGTTGATTGGCCTCATATTTGGCCTCATTGTAAAGGAGACTATTGTTCTATATTCAATATATAAGTGATATATTGTTGCTGGGTTTTTCTCCCTCAAGTGGAGGGTTTTCCCAGGGTATATGCTGTGTCTACTTGTCTGATTTTGAATTAATTTCTGCTTTTATATCTGATCATAGAAACTAACATGGTATCAGAGCGGGTCCAAAAAAAATCCGATCAGATTTATTAAGCAGTCCGAAGAAATGGTCTGGGCAAAGCTGTGAATGAAATAAGCTGGTGTGCAGCATTGGGACTGATTGTAATGTCCCCGTTTTGGGATTACCCTAAATCTGCCTTGATTTCTTGAAGATATCCTTTTATGATGGTCTAGTGTTCATATTGCATTCTTTTTCTCTTTTTCCTGATCAATCATAGGATAGAGACATTCATAAATTTATTCATTTTTCTATCAAATAATCACAATTACTTGTAAGGCTCAATAATTGCTACAAGTATCCTTATTGTATAATTGTATTATTTATATATATATATATATATGTAATTACATACAATAATGTCAATGGAGCATTACATATCAGCAATGTTATAAGATAACTAGTAGCATGCATGATTTATTATTCACCATGCAATCAATAAAAAAAATAGATAACATTAAATGCATAGAATCATGTATGAATTACAATTAATTAGACTATTATTTAAATCTAGGATGTATTATTGTTAATGATAACATGCAGCGTCGATTTAATATTCCAGTTTGATAAATTAAATGATAGCCAAGAGGCTATTTAATTTACATATATGGCACGAATTTGTTAAAGAAATAAAGAGACACGTCTTCATCCAAGGCCGACCTCCTTTCATCATTGGCACGATTACCTATGAGGACGACTTACCATTGATTGGTCACATCCATTTGTAAGAGATATATATTTATTGTTTAGCCGACTTACTTTATAGAAGGAGGCGTCTCTTCAATATGTATATATAGGAGTTCACTTTATCATTTGTAATAATCAAGTTCAATTCAGTTTCATTCTAGTGCGAATTTCCTTAAGAGCAGATTGCGAATTTATTCAAGGGCAGGATTAGATATCAAAGAAGTACAGATTATTATCTGACATTGCATCTAGCGTAGGTGCTGAATATTGGCCTTGTGATTGGCCTCATTGTAAAGAGAATTGTTGCCACTATTTATATATATAAGAGAGATCTTTGTTGCTGGGTTTTTCTCCCTCAAGAGGAGGTTTTCCCAGGGTATCTGCTGTGTTATTGTGTCTGATTTGAATTAATTTTCTGTGCATTAAATTTGATCTTAAATTTTACATGGTATCAGAGTGGGTTTGAGAGGATCGTGATCAGATTATTCCTAATCAGCAATACCCTAGTTGTTCATCTATCTACATTAGTCAAGTGGTGAACGGGTTGAAGATCGAGGATAGACTCGAGGGTGCATCTAACTTCACATTATGGAGGTTTAGGATCATGCTTACCTTGTGTGAAAATGACTTGGGTGAGTTCGTAGAGTCTAGCGTTCCTAAACCTGAGGAGGAAGAAGCGAAGTTACAATGGGTGAAGAAAGATATTAAAGCAATGAAGATATTGGTTGATTCCGTCAAAGATCATATTGTGCCTATCGTCTCTAAGTTGAAGATAGCAAGAGACATGTTCAAAACATTGGAAGAGATGTACGAAATCAACAATACCAGCCGAGCGCTTGCACTGAAGCAACAACTTCATCATGTGAAGATGGAAAAAGGTGAATCAGTGATTGCATACTTTATGAGGATTGCAGATTTGAGAGATCAACTCTCGACAATAGGGCATATGGTTGATGACAAAGACCTGACTATGCTTGCTCTCAATGGACTACCTTTGTCTTGGGAATCTTACATTCAGGGAATCAGTGCAAGATCAAAATTGCCTAAGTTTGATCGCTTAAGATCAGATTGCATTCAAGAGGAATCAAGGTTGGTGGCAAGAGGAGTTGGTCAAAGTTCAAAGAATGAAGACAATAATGTTCTTGGCTCCCATGCTTCAAAGAAGAAAGGAAAAGATGGAAGGAAAGGATTGTTCAAGAGGAATCGGGACAAGGGAAATGATGATGTACCTCCATTCAAGAAGAAGAGGGATATGTCCAAGATTCAATGTTTTAGGTGTGATAAGTTTGGGCACTTCGCCAAGTATTGTCCAACTAGACCTAAGCAACAAGTTACCGTTGCGGATGTTGATGATGCTTCTTCGCAAAAGGATTCAAGTGAATATTTGTTCTATTCGGCATTATCAAGTAGTGTACCTTCCGACACCAACACTTGGATAATCGACAGTGGTGCTTCACGACACATCACCGGCTTTAAGGAGCACTTATCAAGTTTGGTGGAAAAGGAGTCTTTTGAACAAGTCATCATTGAAGATGATGCTAGCTACTCCGTGAAAGGAATTGGGACCTCTACACTTCATTTGGATTCCGGCATCTCACTTCAGTTGGGTAATGTTCTTTATGTTCCTGGAATCAAGCGCAATCTTATTTCTATTTCAGCTTTGGAAGATAAAGGATATCAAGTTGCCTTCTCCAAAGGCAAAGTTCTAGTGTGGATGGAGAACTCTAGCTTCAAGAATGCTCAAGTAATTGGAGTTAGACATGAAAACCTTTACAAGGTCTGCACACGTTCTTTACAAGGTTTGGTTCATGACTCTTCAAGTTTGTGCGATCTTTGGCATCGGAGATTGGCTCACCTACACTTCCGAGCCTTACCTATCATGGGGAAGATGGTGTCGGGCCTTCCCAAGTTCAATCAGGAGCACGAAGGTACTTGCAAGGGCTGCGCATTGGGTAAGAATATAAAAGCCCCTTTTCATAGTAGAGAAAATAGATCTAAGTGTATTTTAGACCTTATTCATTCTGATTTATGTGGTCCGATGTCTGTTTCGTCTTCGAGTGGATTCTTGTATTATGTTCTTTTTATTGATGACCACTCTAGGAAGACTTGGATTTATTTTTTGAAATCTAAAGAGTCTGAGGAAGTGTTGGATAGGTTTAAAGACTTTAAAGCCTTGGTAGAAAATCTTTTTGGTAAAAGAATTAAAGTCCTCAGATCTGACAATAGTGGAGAATACACCTCTGGTAGTTTTCAAATTTTTTGTATTGATGCAGGGATTAAGAGGGAGTTCTGTGTTCCCTATAATCCTCAACAAAATGCTGTTGTAGAAAGAAAGAACAGGACGATCGTGGAAGCATTGAAGGCCATGATTCATAATCAAGATTTGCAAACCTTCCTATGGGCAGAAGCTTCAAGGACAGCTGTGTATGTTTAGAACAGAAGTCCTCATAAGATCTTGGAGAATATGACTCCAGAAGAAGCCTTTACAAGAAAGAAGCCTGAAGTCAGTCACTTGAGGATCTTTGGATGTCCTGTCTATATTCATGTTCCCAAGGAAAAGAGAACCAAGTTGGAGCCTTCTAGCAAGAAGGGAATATTTGTGGGCTACAGTGAGACATCAAAAGCCTACAAAATATACATTCCAGGTCAGAAGTTGATTGAGATCAGTAGGGATGTCACATTCGAGGAAGATGTTGCATTCAGGAGATCCAGGGGGATTCATATGGAGATTGATAATGAAGAGTCTCCTCAGGGATGGAAGTTGACCATACTCCGAGATTCAGAGGGAGACATCCGAAGCAAAAGAAGATATAGATCCTGTTGAATCCTTGGAACCTACCGATGGGCCTACTGACATTGTTATTGGGAGAAAGAGACCTCTATGGGCTAGGCGTACTATGCAAGAGGCTGAAAGTTTTGCAGCTCCTAGAGGCACATTCGAGAAAGCAAAGGCCACATAAGTTCTCCAGTTATGTTGCCTTGATGAGTCAGATTATAGAATCCGAGCCTACTGTGTTGAGGAAGCATCTAGTCATCGTTTGGAGAGATGCTATGATAGAGGAGTATCAGTCAATTCTTAAAAATGATGTTTGGGACATTGTTCCTAGACCGAGGGCAAGTCTGTGGTATCTTCTAAATGGCTATTCAAGATTAAGCATGCTGTAGATGGAAGCATTGAGAAGTACAAAGCAAGATTTGTGGCTCGTGGGTTCTCTCAGAAAGAGGGAGTTGATTATGAAGAAACATTTGCTCCTGTTGCTCGCTATACTTCTGTCAGAACCATCATTGCTATTGCTGCATCTAGAGGATGGAAGATTCACCAGATGGACGTGAAGACAACCTTTCTCAATGGAGTGATTGAGGAAGAGGTTTATATAGAGCAACCTGATGGATTTGAGGTTCATGGGAAGGAGTCACATGTTTGCAAACTGAAGAAGGCCTTGTATGGTCTTAAGCAGGCTCCTCGTGCATGGTACGAAAGGATTGATCAATACCTCAAGTTTGGGCTTCTTGAAGAATGCTGCTGATTCAAATCTCTACTTCAAGGTAATCAATGGTGATGCATTAATTTTGGTTTTATATGTTGATGATTTGATCCTTACTGGAGAAGATCACCGATTCTTGAGTGTAAGAAGGAGTTGACTTCGAATTTGAGATGAAGGACCTTGGGCTCATGCATTACTTCCTTGGATTAGAAGTCTGGCAGAAACCAGATGAGATGATTCTAAGTTGAGGAAAGTACATTGATATACTTAAAAGATTTGGTATGATGGATTGCAAATCCATGTCCACACCTATGGAGACCAACTTACATAAGTTGAAGGAGGCTGCAGCTAATTCAGACTTGGTGGATCCTACCTTGTACAGACAACTAATTGGATCTTTGATGTATCTAGTTAGCACTAGACCTGACATTTGCTATGCAGTGAGTGCACTTAGCCAGTTTATGTGTGATCCGAGACAGATACATCTTGTTGCAGCTAAACATATCTGAGATACTTGCATGGCAGTTGGATATGGTTGAGGTATTCTTTAGATGCAGACTTGGAGTTACATGGTTTCACTGATTCTGATTGGGCAAGTTGTGTCACAGATCGGAAGAGCACCTCTGGTTGTTGCTTCATTTGGGTTGGTATGATTTCTGGTGCAACAGAAGCGTCATTTGTAGCATTGAGTACAGCAGAGGCAGAGTATATTGCAGCTTGTATGGCAACTCGGGAAGCAGTGTGGCTTCGTAAGCTCCTTGCAAGATTGTTTGGACAATCAATGGAGCCTACTATTATTCATTGTGATAATCAGAGTTGTGTGAAGCTTTCTGTCAATCCTGTGTTCCATGACAGAACTAAGCACGTTGAGATGAAGTACCACTACATGAGAGATATGGTACTACGGAAGGCTGTACAGTTGAGGTACATCAGCATTGATGAGCAGACGACAGATATTCTCACCAAGCCTCTCGCCAGGATAAAGTTTGTGTACTTTCGAGACAAGCTTGGTATGGTGGAGAATCCAGCCTTGATTGAGAAAGAGTCAGTATCAGTGAGCCAGTTTAATGAGTTCTTCTCTGTGAGAGAAGTTCGAGGTGAAATCCCTTGTTAATATATTTTCCTCTGAGACGGAGGAATTTGAGGTGCAAGCCCTTGTCAATGCATTTTCCTCTGAGACGGAGGAATTTGAAGTGAAAGCCCTTGTTTCCACCCTTTGAGCTTGAGTCATGGTGGATGCCATGTGTGAGACTCCATGACACATCTTGTACTTGTGAATGTCACATTGAGGTGACAACATCACGCAAGTGATGAACACTTGTACACACCATAGTATGGTTGTAGCCATTATGGTTAATATCGTATTGAGGCGATATTCTTCTTTTCACGTTTGGTTGTAGCCAATGTGATGGACATCATGTTGAGATGATTTATCTTGGACAGCTGGAAGTATTTTCTCTAATTGAGAGGGAGTGTTAATGATAACATGCAATGTCAATTTAATATTCCAACTTGATAAATTAAATGATAGCCAAGAGGCTATTTAATTTATATATATGGCACGAATTTGTTAAAGAAATAAAGAGACACGTCTTCATCCAAGGCCGACCTCCTTTCATCATTGGCACGATTACCAATGAGGACGACTTACCATTGATTGGTCACATCCATTTGTAAGAGATATATATTTATTGTTTAGCCGACTTACTTTATAGAAGAAGGCGTCTCTTCAATATGTATATATAGGAGTTCACTTGATCATTTGTAATAATCAAGTTCAATTCAGTTTCATTCTAGTGCGAATTTCCTTAAGAGCAGATTGCGAATTTATTCAAGGGCAGAATTAGATATCAAAGAAGTACAAATTATTATCTGACATTGCATCTAGCGTAGGTGCTGAATATTGGCCTTGTGATTGGCCTCATTGTAAAGAGAATTGTTGCCACTATTTATATATATAAGAGAGATCTTTGTTGCTGGGTTTTTCTCCCTCAAGAGGAGGGTTTTCCCAGGGTATCTGCTGTGTTATTGTGTCTGATTTGAATTAATTTTCTGTGCATTAAATCTGATCTTAAATTTTACATTTATTAACATCATTATTTAAATGTACGAACATTTATCTAACTTATTATTTAAATTCATAAAATACTTATCTCCTTATATTCATGAAATACTTATCTACTTTCCATCTGCCTGTCTCTATAAATTTCAGATGATCTTGCAGTCTATATTTTATCTCTTGTTTCCCCTTCTATTCTCTATTTCCTTCTTCCCTCTACATATATCTCATTCTTTCCCTTTTTATATCTTCACATTCAAAGGAGAAGATGTATCTTTTTGAAAAGAGACCTTCATTAGAAAAGACACAACCTTTTGAAATGATTGCTACCTTTTGAAAACTAATTCCAAACCTTTCTAATTTCTATTTTATTGTTCTCTACACACTATTGATAGATCTCCTTTTTACATCATCATTCCTTTACTCTTCTATCTTTTCAAAATCTGAAGTGTATTTCCATATCTCTTCCCACAAACTTATTTTATATCTTTATACGTCCATGAAGAGAGGCATCTCTTTGAATAGAGATAACCCCACAAATGGACATGACTTTTAGTTAAACATTCCTTAATGATATCTTAAATTATATTCATTTTATTATTTTGTTTTGATGTGTATGATATTTTACTATTTAATTTATTTGTAATATTATTTATATTTATTTATAGTATTATTTATATCTATTATTTAAATATGTATATTTTAATATTTATAATATTATCTCTTAATAATTATTTGATAATTATGATAATATTTATATTAATTGATTTTATTGTGTTATAATAATTTGATACATTTTTAATATTTATTTTATTATTTAAATTGCAATTATTTACAATTTTATATTCCATAATTATATTGTTTTAATCCCTTATCTCTTTGCTTGCTCCATTTATTTCTTTCAATATAAATTATTATATTTTATATTATAATAATATTAAAATTATTAGAATTCATATTTTAATATTTACGATATTATCTTTGATAATTTAATTATAATATTATCTTTGTGATAATTATAATTACTCATGTTTGTACTTTTATTATGTTTTTATCTTATTTAATTATTATTTTAATGTTGAGATTTCAGGGACATGACACTGATGTATGTTGCATTTAGGCCTAATAACAATCCTTGAGTAAAGTTACTAGTCTGATTATCATTGTTGGGCATGCATTTCTGTGGTTATATTTTTTAAGAGCATATTGTATATCGCTGATGGAGGCACAACAATACCAGCTCAGGCATGAGCCCTTGAACGCAGTTGTGGGAAGTTGCAGGAAGCTGTGGAACCCTTGGAAACTGTCTGCAGATCATAAGCTGGGTGTGAACACTATTCTGGTCAGGTTTAGAGTGCTGGTTGAGTGTGCTAGGGCTGGGTGCATGTATTTTCAAGGTGTAGCTGCATTATAACTGGCATCACCATCCTCCAGTTGTGATTATTCCAGAATGGCATGAAGTTATTTGTTGTTGCTGGGCGCATAAGGAATGTTAGGCAATCACTGTGGCTAGGTCGACTATCTTCATACACTTGCTAGACTTTCCCTAATATCCGTGCCAAAGCTGCAAGTTGTGCAACCACAGATAATCGCCATTTTTCAGAAGATGTTGAACTATGCATGGCTATTATAAAGAGAGGAGACCATATTTAATATGTCTTGCGAGCTGTATAAAAGATAGTTTGGAAGTTACTCTGATTCTGAGTTAATATGAGCCTTTGAGAGGAGAAACAATTTTCTGTGCAATGTGAAGATTGTGGTGTACTAATAAAAAGAGATAAGTATTTTTGTTTATACCTTTGAAATCATTTTCTTTTAGGCTGAAATTCAGTTTGTTGAGTTGTGTAAATATGACATCATTTAATTGATTCATGTGTGTTTAGAAAGAGATAAAAGAGATCGTGGTTTCTATTGAATAGTGATCACTGGGATAAGATCCTTTGAGATACCAATTATTCTTTGCAAGTTGGTTCATGCTAGGTGTGAAGATTTCTAAGTGTGACTCAAAAATTAAAAGAGAACTGCAATTTTGACTATGATTGGTTGGTCACATCGATACCATTCTCTATTTGCATGGACTCCGATGGTGCCTTGAGAGGTCTGGCCCAATATTGAATATGCTAGTTGCATAATGTATCAAAGAAATCTGTGTTGAGCAGATTGTCTTTTGTTGTTGTAGTGTTCCACCACTCAGCTGATTTGTTTTCATTGTGTTTTGTAGGTCTGATTTTTTATTTTAGGTTTTTATTTCTTCTTTTTTTCTGTTTTTGAGTTTGATGCCAATAACACTAAAAATACCAACAAGCATATACATGAAAACTTCAAATACTAAACTATTGAAACAACCTTGAGTTCATTGCTCAATTCAGTGGCCAAATATGACTTCTTCATTACATAATAAGTTGCGTACAACATATAACTTAAATCAGATTGAAAGCTAAATATATCTTATACTAAACTTTAACTTGCAGCCATATAACTCTGTGAATAGTGATTTGCTACAGTAACAAACCCCAATGAATTGCTCACACCAGCTACAATAGAAACTTCTCCACTCAAATTCTGGTATGGGAGGCCTCCTAGGACTAGGGCGCCCCTTTTTTAAGTGATAGCAGCCTCTTAAGAGAGGCGTTTCTTTTATTCTTTGCTGCTGAAACCTTCAAGAGAGGGGCGGTTGGCTGTAGCTTCACAAATCAGTCCAAAAATGCTTCAAAAAGCAAACAACACTTGCACAAACCAAAATGGAGTCAATGGCAGGCAAAACCCACTCAAAAAGATGCTCGAATAACCTGCAAACAACAACTAAGGTGGTGTTTCACACCCTCAAGCAGCTCAAATACGAAGAACAAAGCCCCTCCAGGCTTCCCCACTACAAGAAATGAGGAAACCCTAGCCTCCTTCCTCCAAAGCCACACTCCCAAGTTCGTTAAGGAAAAATCATGCATACCTAAAGAGGGTCGAACTTCTTCTCTTCATATTTATATTTTTACATTGAAAAACACTATTCATAAAGTGAGCACTATTCACTTAAGTTATAACTTTTTCACTTTTGGAATGAATAGTAACTGAAAAATATAAAGTGATCCCTTTATTTTAAAGACACATGGTCCCTAGGCCAGGGATGGTGAAATAAAAGGTGAATATCATAAATTTAAGCACAAGTATCATGCCAAACGCAACAATTCACCCTGCCACTATACTCTGGAGATCAATACTGCAATTTGACGACCAAGTGCCCAACCAAGTGACCCTCTATCCAGAACCATTAGCCTACAAGGGTCGATATGATAGGCTAATCCATTGACGTATAGGTGTTTAATTAGAAGGGGACATCATAGTCCGCCCTCCTTGAAATTGCTTGTCCCCAAGCAATCTCAACTCCGGATGCTGTAAAATGTCCTTGCTTTCCCATGTAGCATCCTCTACCGGCAAGTCCTTCCATTTAATTAGATATTCGCTGATGACCCATCTCCGCAACCTGTGTCACAAGGTTCGGCAAATATCAAGGATGAAGTTCGAATATTCCCGAATTTGAAAGTTTTGTTTAAAATTCGTTTATATTCGTTAATATTTGCCCATATTCGTACGGAAAATTATTAAAGGCTTTTCTGAAGAGTTAAGTGTTTTCGAAACATTTTTTTTAGGGTTCGATAAAGCAATTTTTAGGGTTGTCGAAGCGATTTTTTTATAAAAACGTCACTCCCATACGCTATTAACACACAGCCGACTTTGAGTATTGATAAAAAATCATCTGAGAGCAATCATGAGTTGGATTTTTCATTCTGAGAGCCATTGCGAGTTGTTTTCATCATTCGAGAGCTGTCGCAACACTGCAAGTTGCATTTCTGGCGTGATTTTTTCTTCTTTTTCTTGTGATTTTATGTGCAAGTTCGGCGTGCAAGCTCTGGGCAAGCTCGGATTAAGATAAGGGTGATTTCTGTGCAAGTTTTGTCGCTCCTGCTCGCGACTTTGAGATTCCACTCTCCTGCTCGACATTGCGTTTGCTGGGTCCTGTGTTTCCTAGCTCCTGCATATCCTAGCTCGCGCGTCTAGAGATATCCAAGGCGTCGCATTCTACAGAAAAAACCAGGGCGTGGCGTTGCGTCGCATTCTCTAGGTAGGTCTCTGTCTCCGTCCGCACTTGTTGAATTTCTTCTAAAATCGTATAGTTATGCTTTTAATATTTAGGTTTAATAAAAATATCGGCATATTTTAATTTTGTTTTTAATTTTTAAAATAAAATTTAGTATTTTAATTTTAATTTACACTATATTTTTAGAACTATAAATATATAGATATAATATATTTATTTTAAAAATAAAGATATGTTAGATTATTATTATGTAAATAAATACAATTTAATATTTTTATATGTTAAAATGCAGCATTCTTAATAGTAATACTATATTCTATTTATAAATTATAAGAATGCTGCATTTTTAACATATAAAAATATTAAATTTTATTTATTTACATAATAATAATTTAACATATCTTTATTTTTAAAATAAATATATTTTATATAAATTGTTTTATAGTTTATATTTTTAATATACTAATATAAATCGTTTTATAGTTTATATTGTACAATTTATAAATATAAACTATAAAACAATTTATATTAAAAACTGTTTTATATTTATAAATTGTAAAATAATTTATAGCTAAAAACTTTTTTATTTTATGTATTTTAAATTTATAACATTCTATATATTTATTAATTATTAAAATCTTTATAATATAGATGTGGTCAAGAACAAATTGATGGTCATTGTTTTAAAACTTAAGGGTATATTCTGAAATCTGAAGGCTGTCTTACTGTGCTTTCTTTCACCCAGATAGACAAATTTAAGATTCACATAGAGAAATAACCTGCCTAAATGCCTTCACATTGGTTGAATGCCATAATAACTAGTTGCTTTGCCATAATAACTTGTTGCTTTAGCATTCATAGATCCTTCTTCCTACATTATATCCTGCAGACCTGCTCTATCATTTTCAGGAATAGTACAGTAAGTTGCTTTAGCACCAATCCATTGAGTATAAGTTGCTAATTGCCATCAAAAATTAGGAAAATTTCCAAGAATAGTACAGTAAAAACAACACACTTGTTACCAAGCACCAATTGTAAAATTAAGCTAGACATATAAATCTAGGAAACATAACATGCAGCAACAGAAACATAACATGCAGCAACAACAACAGGGAAAATCAAATTCAAAGTATCTTCCAGTTCCAATAACACTTCTTCCGTTTCTAACATGTTTCTATTGTATCAATATAATTTATATATGTTTATTAATTATTAATATATTTATAATATAGATGTATTTTTATTTTTTTATAATAGATGTCAATCAAATTTGATGTGATTATTTTATTTATGTCAAATTGTCAAACAGCTAACGTTTTATATACTAAAAGTAAATATTATTTTTCTTTTGAAACATGCAGATTTTCATTTAATGGCTCCGAACAAATCAACTTCTGAGGCATGGAAGCATGTGACCCGCGATGGTGTTAACATCAGTTGTAATTTATGTCCGCATACTCTCACTGGAAGCTTAACAAGGGTTATGGACCACTTGCTTGGTGTTACAGGGGGTCCAGGTGGAGGTGTTCTTCCATATATAGGTGTTACTCTAGCAATTAGAGCTATTCTAGAGAAAGAGCAATCCTCTTCAATTGTAGGAAAAATGAAGAAGGCACAAAAGAAACAGAGAATTGAAGAAGATTTATCTAGATTCACTTCTGTTATGTCTTCCTCTTCTAGTCTATTCAAACCGGGGAGGGCATCAAAAGAGAGTGGAACTTTGAACACTTTTTGGAAACCAGTAGAGAAACAACAGGTGGATGATGCATTAGCTGATTTATTTTACTCAAGTGCTATTCCATTCAATGTTGCAAGAAATCCACATTTTCGTAATGCAATTTAGAAAGTTGCAGAGTTTGGAAAAGGGTACATACCACCATCTTCAGAGGCTTTCAGGACAACTTTTTTGCAGAGATCAAAAGATAGAGTGACCGAGAAACTGGCTGATGTCAAAGCCTGTTGGAACGAAACAGGTTGCACTATATTGAGTGATGGATGGTTAGATATATGTCAAAGGCCATTGATTAATGTTTTGGTGTCTTCTCCTGATGGTGTTGTGTTCTTGAAAGTGATCGACACCATGAACCACAAGAAAACTTCTGAGTATATTTTTCAAATACTAGAGGAAGCCATTCTTGAAGTAGGGGTGGAAAATGTGGTTCAAGTGGTAACTGATATTGCAGCAAATTGTGTGGGGGCTGGGAAGCTGATTTCAAAGAAGTATCCACAAATATATTGGAGCCCATGTGCAGCCCATTGTCTCGATTTGCTGCTTCATGACTTGGCCAAATTCCCATGGGTACATGAAGTTATTCATAGAGGGAGAGCAATTGCTAATTTCATACGAAATCATCGTCTCACATTGAGTCTTTATAGGCAGCATGCATCCAGGGAGTTGTTGAGGCCTTGTGAAACAAGATTTGCATCATTTTATATCACTTTGAAAAGAGTGGTTGAAGAAAAAGCAGCTTTGAGGTCTGTTATTTGTTCCAATCTGTGGGAAAATTTAGTGCTTTCGAAAGGTCCTAAGGGGAAAAACATAGAGCAAATCATTCTAAACAACAATTTTTGGGAAAGTGTAGCAAAGGTTTTGCTTATATGTGAACCAATTGTTGATGTGCTTCGTATGGTTGATGGTGACTCTCCTTGCCTTGGCATGCTTTATGAAAGCATGGACCGTTGTAAGGAATCTATTCAAAAAGCACTAAATAATGTAGAAGCAAAATATATCGAGATATGGGAGACAGTTGATTGCAGATGGAAAATAATGCACACACCTTTACATGTAGCAGCTTGTTTTTTGGAGCCTAAGTTGTTTTCTATTAATAGAAAAGGTGATTCTGAAATTATGGGAGGGCTTTATGAAGCCATTGGAAAGTATGAACCAAATGCAGCAATTGTAGCACTAATCAGAGATCAATGTTGGGAATACAAGAAAGGAGAAGGGATGTTTGGAATGCAAGCAGCCAAATATGACTTGGCACGTGTACTTGGATATAGATGGTGGATAAACTATGGAGCACAAACTCTTGAGCTACAACAGTTTGCTGTTCGAATTTTGAGTCAAGGAGCAAGTTCATCAGCTTGTGAGAGGAACTGGAGTTGCTTTGACCACATCCATTCCAAAAAGAGGAATAAATTGTTGTTTGGAAAGTTGGGAGATCTTGTCTTTGTTCGCAGCAATTTAAAATTGTTCATGAACAAATCAGCAAAGAACTCTTCCTCACAACAACAAATTCTTGAAGACATAGCAGTGCCAGTTGCAGATGAGTCTGACTTTGCAGATGATGAATTGAGTAGTGATACAGATGATGATGATTTAGCATCTCAGCCAAGTGCTCTTGATGACTTGGAGCTTTTTTGAAGTTCTAAAGTCTTGACTGTTATTGTACCTTTTTGACAAATGAACATCTTCGCAATCGTGATTTCACATGTTTCTAATGGTTTATATTTTATAAATGTGTCATCTTTTTGTAATGATTTCAAATCTACTTATCAATGTTAAATTATTTAGTATTTAGACAATATTATGGATATATTACTTATATTTATTAAAAAATTAAATAAAAATACATAAGGCGAATTTAATCCGAATTTTATACTTTTCAAATTTTTTCCCGACCGAACTTCATCCGAATTTCAAAGTTGCCGAACTCGAATTCGAATTCGAACCTTGTGACTTAGTCCGCAACTATCTCTCTCTGACATCTAAGATGGCCTCAGGTACCAGAATCAATTTCCCCTCATCATCTAGGGGTGGTAAAGCTTTGGAACGAACAACATGATGTCCTAATGCCTTCTTGAGGCGTGACACATGAAATACATTGTGTACCCTACTATCCGCTAGTAAGTCCAACTCATAAGCCACCTCGCCTACCCATCTGATGATCCTGAAGGGTTCGTAGTACGGCGGCTTGAGTTTCTCAGCACCACTCTTCCTGAGAGTAGATTGGCGATAGGGCTGCAACATCAGATACATCATATCCCCAACCTCGAAAGAACGCTCAACTCTCCTCTGGTCCGCATACTACTTTTGTTGATTATGTACCTTCTGAATGTTCTCACGGAGAGTTCTCATAACATCCTGGTTCTCCTGTAAAAGATCCCCAACACTGAGCACTCTACTGTCACTCAATAATAAATCAAGAAAGTTGGGCACCTCATACCCATACAAGGCCATGAATGGGGACATCTGAATTGACATATGGTGAGTGGTATTATAACAGTACTCACAAAGATGAATCCACTTCACCCAACCCTTTTGCTGTCCTGCTATATAGTTTCAGACATATTCGTCGACCCACTTGTTCACAATCTCCGTTTGACCATCAGTTTGCGGGTGGTAGCTAGTGCTCGGAGCAAGCTCGGTCCCACAAAGCCTGAATAGCTCCTGCTAGAAGCGGCTCAAGAACCGACTATCCCTGTCGCTAACGATGCTTCGGGGTAGCCCATGCACCCTGAACACCTCACGGAAAAACAACTCTACTACCTGCGTAGCTGAATATGTAGCTGCTATCGGAAGGAAATTAGCATACTTTGTGAGGCGATCAACAACTACATAGATACAATCTCTACCCTGGGCTTTCGGAAAGCTCGTAATGAAATCCATCGACAAGCATTCCCACTTCCTATCAGGAATTGGAAGTGGTTGAAGCAACCCAGTAGGATAGGTGTGCTCCTGTTTATTTTGTTGACAAACAGGACACTCTCTGACATATCGAAGGACGTCTGACTTGAGTCCTTTCCAAGTGAAACATTCCCGAACCTGCCTGTAAGTTTTGAAATACCCCAGATGTCCGGCCATGGGTGCATCATGAAAGGCCCTTAATATTGTGTTCTTCATCTCTGATCCTGGGGTAAAAAAAATCCTCCCTTTGTAAATGATAAGATCATTTACAACTGAATATCGGTTATCCTGCATTGAACCCTCAGTGATGCCAGAAGCCCAAGAGTCTTTGGCATACTCTGCTGAAATCAGATGTCTCCAGTTCTTTGAAATCTTGACCATGGAGCTCAGATGTGGTTGGCAAGATAAGGCATCAACAACAACGTTCTGAGTCCCTTTGACATACGCAATTTCAAAGTCATATGATTGCAACTTATTGACCTGCTTATGCTGACGGTCATTGAGATCTTGCTGCGCTAAGAAATGCCTCAAGCTGTTATGATTGGTCTTAACACAAAATTTGCTGCCCACAAGGTATTGCCTGAATTTGGCCAACACATGTATGATGGCCGACATCTCCTTGTCGTAAATGCTGCAGCTCCTCTATGGTCCTCTTAACTTCCGACTCTCGAAAGCTATCGGATGCTTGTCCTGCATGAGGACCGCGCCAACACCTTCACCCGAGGCATCACACTGAAGCTCGAAGGGTCTAGTGAAATCTGGTAATGCAAGGACAGGACAAGAAGTAATCAACTGCTTGAACTTCTCAGAACACTCCTGTGCCTCAGGCGTCCAAACGAATGCACCTTTCTTTGTCAGGTCCGTAAGTGGCACTGCATGGCGTGAATACCCACTGACAAATTGGCGGTAGAAACCACACAAGCCCAAAAATCCTCGAAGCTAAGTAAGATTCTCGGGAGTCGGCCACTCAAAAATAGCTTTGACCTTGTTGGAATCCATACGCACGCCCTCTGCGCTAATAATATGGCCCAAGTACAGCAACTCAATCATACCCAGATCACTTTTTGATTCCTTGGCATACAAGGACTTGCTATCCAAAATACCTAGTACCGTATCCAGATGGGCAATATGCTCATCCCAAGCCTTGCTCTATACCAAGATGTCATCAAAGAAAACAAGTGCGAACCTCCTCAGTTGTGACTGGAAGATCTTATTCATTGTGGACTGGAACGTAGCGGGTGCATTGGTCAACCCAAATGGCATAACCACAAACTCAAAGTGTCCGCAATGGCAATGGAAGGTTGTTTTCTCAATGTCCTGTTCCCTTACACAAATCTGATGATACCCTGATCTCAAGTCTATTTTTGAAAAACAACGGGCACCATGTAGCTCATCTATCAGCTCATCAATCAGGGGAATAGGATACCTGTTTTTGATTGTCCTTTTATTCAGCAATTTGTAATCAATGCACATCCGCAAGGTGCCATCCTTTTTCTTCACTAACACAACAGATGAGGCGAATGGTGACTTACTAGGCCTGATATGCCCCATAGCGAGCAACTCCTTAATAGTTTTTTTCTATTTCATCCTTAAGTTGCTTAGGATGCCTGTAAGGTGTAACAATCACGAGTTTAGTGCCCTCCTCCAACTCAATGATGTGCTCAATACTGTGGTGTGGTGGTCTACCAAGTGGAATCTCACTAAACACCTTAGCGTGTTTAATCCTCAACTCCTATATGTCTGGGTGATAAATTGGGGTTTGTTGCTCCTCTTGTGATGGCATCAACATACACTCAGCTACCCACTCGATCATGTCGTGTTGAATGAGTCTCTCCATTCTATTGAGAGATATCATTCTGAAATTGCTATTTCAGATGGCTTTCAGCACATGATTTCTTCCGTCCACCTTAAATTTCATCTCCATATCACGAAGGTTAAGGGTAAACTCTCCAATGTCACGAAGCCATTTCATCCCTAGAACCATATCGGTATCTCCCATATTCACCACGTAGAAATCGACCTTAAAGTTGTAATTGTTTAGTCGCATGGGAAGATCTGGAATCATTCTATCACAGTTAAGAGTGTAGCCATCCACAACCTTCACTCTTATGCCATCAAATTCTTCTGTTTGAATTGCACGCCTTTCAACCAACCTTGCATCAATGAAATTATGCGTGGCACCTGTATCCAATAAAGTAATGATCTTTTTCTCAGCTAAGACCCCTCGCATCTTGAAAGAGCCCTCTCGCTATATGCTAGTGAGACGTGCTTCTTGAAGCTTTACTTCCTCCTCCGTTTTAGTGCCATTTTCAACCTCATTTTTAGATTTTTCCACCTCGGATTCCTCCTACTCATTGTGCTGGTCTGATTTTTCTGATTCAGAGTCGTCATAGAATGCCCACATTATTCGGTTAGCCTTTCCCTTAGGCCTCAGAGGACAGTTGTGGTTTGCATCATAGGGACCTTTACAATAGAAGCACAACTTCTTCTTGCGCAAGTCATCGATGGTTTCTTTGTCTAATGGGGCTGCTGATTTCCCTTTAGAATCTGATTTCTCATTCTTATTAGAGAATGATTTGCCGTCCTTGTATGAAGAGGATGCTTTAGATGAGAACTTGCTTTGTGGGGCTGCAAGTTCCATGTTTCTCGCTTTTCTCATAGCTTCCTGTAGGGTCGGGGGATCAAAAGCTTTGATCCAACCTCTCAATGGTTCCGATAGACCTTTGATGAATAATACAACTAATCTTCTTTCTGCTATGTTGGGAACCATAACTGATAACCGTTGAAAATCACCTATATATCCCTCCAAACTCCCAACTTGCTTGAGTTGAGCTAGGTCTCTGAAATATGTTTCCGGATCTTTCTTGTCAAAACGTTCAACCAACCAATCCATGAACTCCTAGTAAGAGGTGATGTGGTTATGCTGCAACGTGACCATCCCATGATACCACCAATCATGAGCTACTCCCTCCAAGTGTAAGGTGGCATACTTAATTGCATCTGTTTTTGCCATAGGTTGGAGGCTCAAGAAAGTGTCCAACTTATGAACCCAAGAGTGGGCTGTAACTGTCCCACTGCCATCAAATGTGGGTAACGTGAGTTTGTTGGTGGCATGCTTAAGGTCACTATATTGATCTCTGTTTTGTCCTCGTAGTCTCCGGGGCGGTCTTTCTCTGTAATGCTCTCTTCTTTGACTCAGAAATCTATCAAAGCTTATGCGTTCTCTCACCTGAGGTGTTAGCAATTCCCATTCGTCGTTAGCGGCCATGAAAGTATTTGCAAATATTTCCTCTCTTTCTTCTTCTGCATTACCCTCTTCTGATTCGTCCCTCAAAAAGGTAGGACGTGTAGGCCTATTTGCAGTTCGTGAAGGGGCACAATATGCCCTAGGTGTCCCAGCCACACTCTTATTATCCTTTGCAACCCTGTTTTGCTGTATCTGCAGAACAAACTGCTACATTGTTACTATGAACCCTTCAAAAGCCTGAGTCATCCGCTCAAAAAGCTCTCTACCATCTCTGTCTTCATTGTTTCCCTCATTTCTTCTTTTGTTTCTTGGTGGACCTTCTTCTTCCCTGTCACCCATTTCTGGTACTAGTATATCTTCAAACGGGTTATCCTCTTGCCAATTGTCTACTTGCTCTGTCCTTCTGCGAGTGTAGTACCTAGTATGACCTCTCATGTGAAACTTTGACCCTCCAGGGTGGCAGGATCAAGGCTCTGATACCACTGTAGTGTTCCACCACTCAGCTGATTTGTTTTCACTGTGTTTTTTAGGTCTGATTTTTTATTTTAGGTTTTTATTTCTTTTTTTTTTCTGTTTTTGAGTTTGATGCCAATAACGCTAAAAATACCAACAAGCATATACATGAAAACTTCAAATACTAAACTACTGAAACAACCTTGAGTTCATTGCTCAATTTAGTGGCCAAATATGACTTCTTCATTACATAATAAGTTGCGTACAACATATAACTTAAATCAGATTTAAAGCTAAATATATCTTATACTAAACTTTAACTTACAGCCATTTAACTCTGTGAATAGTGATTTGCTACAGTAACAAACCCCAATGAATTGCTCACACCAACTGCAATAGAAACTTCTCCACTCAAATTCCGGTATGGGAGGCCTCCTAGGACTAGGGCGCCCCTTTTTGAAGTGATAGCAGCCTCTTAAGAGAGGCGTTTCTTTTCTTCTTTGCTGCTGAAACCCTCAAGAGAGGGGCGGTTGGCTGTAGCTTCACAAATCAGTCCAAAAATGTTTCAAAAAGCGAACAACACTTGCACAAACCAAAATGGAGTCAATGCGAGCGAAAACCCACTCAAAAAGATGCTCGAATAACCTGCAAACAACAACTTATGTCTCCAAATGAAGCAACAAAAATTGACCAGCAACCTTGAGGTGGTGTTTCACACCCTCAAGCAACTCAAATACGAAGAACAAAGCCCCTCCAGGCTTCCCCACTACAAGAAATGAGGAAACCGTAGCCTCCTTCCTCCAAAGCCACACTGCCAAGTTCATTAAGCAAAAATCATCTATACCTAAAGAGGGTCGAACTTCTTCTCTTCATATTTATAATTTTACATTGAAAAACACTATTCATAAAGTGAGCACTATTCACTTAAGTTATAACTTTTTCACTTTAGGAATGAATAGTAACTGAAAAATATAAAGTGACCCCATCATTTTAAAGACACATGGTCCCTAGGCCAAGGATTGTGAAATAAAAGGTGAATATCCTAAATTTAAGCACAAGTATCATGCCAAATGCAACAATTCACCCTGCTACTATACTTCGGAGGTCAATATTGCAATTTGACGACCAAGTGCCTGACCAAGTGACCCTCTATCCAGAACCATTAACCTAGGAGGGTCAACATGATAGACTAATCCACTGACGTACAAGTGTCTAATTAGAAGGGGACATCACAGTTGTGTTGAGATTAGCACTTCTGAGAGCAAAAAAGATGAAAGAAGATATATCGAAATCAATTAAGAGATAAGTACTTCATGTTCTTAATATTGTTCATGAATTCTTATATAGTCATTAATTCATGCTATAACTTGGGATAGTAAATCTTGCATGAGTCTAGTCTTGATATTTCTTTGGGGTAGTTATAAACTGTTAGTAATCTCTCTTTAAAACACTTCTAGGACGAATTAAGGAGGAAGAGGGTAAGGAGAGATTGCACACAGAGGAAGAGCTTCAGGCATCTTGTGAGGAAGTCATGTCGATCGAAGAAATGATCAAGCTTGGAGTCATAGCTTGCAGCCATGGGACTGAGTTGATGGCTGGAGACATCTCTCGAAGACGAAGAATCTATTCAGGTTCAGGTTGTCATTACTTCAAAAAGGGAGTTAAAATCCGAGGATTCAAGGTTCGAGTTGAGAGCATGTCTGAGAAAAGGATTGAGATTTTGTTAATAGAGGGATTTCACTTCTAGAGAATTTCGTTGCAATCTCTGAGGTAGGGATCAAGAGGGAGTTCTGTGATACATTGAGATGAAGTGTAGGTTGCAGTATTGCAAGGCCGATGCTAAAGTCCTTGGAAGACCTCTTTAGCTGCTGAGATCAGAATTGTACAAGACAATCATTCTGGATTTGTCATTGGTAGCTCCGCAAACCTATTCAAAATAGAGTGATCTGGGATGAGGTCAAGGAGGACAATCCTGAACTCTCTACAGTATAAGAGGTGTGCATTGGAAAACATTCTCTAAGGCAAGCGTTGCAGGCAATTTTGGACGAGGAGGTCAGAAGGTTGATGCAAGTACTTGAAGATTTAGAGGGAGCCTACTGAACCTGAAGAAGATGGTGATCTAGTTGAGCCTTTGAAACCAACTAATGGCAAAGCGTTGATCTTGGTTATTTATGTTGATGATTTATTTCTTATTGGAGAAGATCACCTCATTATCAATGCAAGAAGGAGTTAGCTTCTGAATTTGAAATGAAGGATCTTGAGTACATGCATTACTTCCTTGGTTTAGAATTATGGAAAATTCCAAATGAGATCATTCTGAGTCAAGGGAAGTATACAATTGACATCCTGAAGAGGTTTGGTATGATGGATTGCAAATCCATGTCTACACCTATGGAAACAAATTTTTCAGAAGCTTAAGGAAGCTGCAGTTAGTTCAGATTTGGTGGATCCTACTATGTACAGGTAGTTGATTGGATCGTTGATGTATCTAGTCAATACTACACCAGATATTTGCTATGCAGTGAATGCACTTAGTCTGTTCATGTGTGAACCAAGGCAAATACATCTAGTTGCAACAAAGCATATCCTTAGATACTTGCGTGGCATAGTTGGGTATAGATTGAGATATTCTTCTAGTGTGGACTTGAAGCTGCATGGATATACTGATTCTGATTGGGTAGGGTGTGTCATTGATCAGAAGAGCACCTCTGGATGTTGTTTCAGTTTGGGGTCTGTGATGATATCCTGGTGTAGTAGGAAGCAGTCTTCAGTGGCACTTAGCACCGCAGAGGCCGAGTATATTGTAGCTTGTGTGGCAGCTCGAGAAGCAATGTGGCTTCGGAAGCTCCTTGCAGGATTGTTTGGACAATCGTTGGAGCCGACTATCATCCATTGTGATAATCAAAGCTGTGTGAAGCTTTCTAGGTGAGGGAGACTCAGCATTATGATCTTTTGTGATTTGTTTCTTTTTAATGCATTTCTTTCTATGAGAGAGATTTGAGGTGCAAGCCCTTGTTAATGCATTTTCCTCTGAGACGGAGGAATTTGAGGTGCAAGCCCTTGTCAATGCATTTTTCCTCTAAGATGGAGGAATTTGAGGTGCAAGCCCTTGTTAATGCATTTTCCTCTGAGATGTAGGAATTTGAGGTGTAAGCCCTTGTTAACACATG
Source organism: Sequoia sempervirens (assembly GCA_007258455.2). Lineage (NCBI taxonomy): Eukaryota > Viridiplantae > Streptophyta > Pinopsida > Cupressales > Cupressaceae > Sequoia > Sequoia sempervirens. The sequence continues at coordinate 365,401,873 of VDFB02075321.1, forward strand.
CTTCTTTGCGAGAGAAATTTGAGGTGAAAACCCTTGTTTTCACCCTCTGGGAGTAGCCATGGTGGATGTCATGTGTGTGACTCCATGACAACATCATGTGAGAGAGTCCGTGATGATTTTCTTGTACTTGTGCTTTTCACCCTTTGGGAGTAGCCATGGTGAATGTCATGATGAGATGACGACATCACGTTGAGTGATTCCATGATGGGCACTTGTGCACATATACCATTCATGGGAGTAGCCATGGAGGTTAATATCACGATGAGGTGATATGTTCCTTTTCACATATGGGAGTAGCCATGGTGGTTGGCATCACGATGAGGTGATATGTCTTGCACAGATGGATGTATTCCTCCCTAGTTGAGAGGGAGTGTTGATGATATAACAGCTTCGGGTATCATCCTTCCAGCCGAGTATTAAAGACATAAATTAAATGTAGCCTTATCGGCTATTTAATTTATAGGTCCGATTTGAGTGAAGAGGTGCTTCACCCAAAACAACATTTAATTATTGTTAATTATTGCTTGAAGCCGACTTGATGTTTCGCCACCTTTTGAAGAGTTATATTCATCTATTCTTGAGGCCGACTTCTTGTCTTGAAGAGGCGCGTCCTCCCACTTCCTCTTGTATATATTCAAGTCGATCATTGCTCATTTGATGATCACATACATTCCTATATTTGTTGGGCGAGTTCATAGAGAAGTATGAATGGCTTCAAGTGCAGATCGAAGGTTTCAAGGAGGCTGAATCTGTTATCAGGAAAGTGTGAATTTCTCTAAGAGCAGATCATAGTCTGAAAGGAGGCCGAATTTCTCACTAAGGGAGTTCGATATTATCAGCAGCAAGGTGTCTTATATTATTCTGTGTTTGCATCATTTGTGGTGCTGTTGATTGGCCTCATATTTGGCCTCATTGTAAAGGAGACTATTGTTCTATATTCAATATATAAGTGATATATTGTTGCTGGGTTTTTCTCCCTCAAGTGGAGGGTTTTCCCATAGTATATGCTGTGTCTACTTGTCTGATTTTGAATTAATTTCTGCTTTGATATCTGATCATAAAAACTAACACTCTTGCCTAGGACATGTGCGAGGTTGCAACACACTGAACACCCAGCATATAATTTGAGTGAGATTTAGTTCTTGGGATTGTTTATAATATCTATAGAGTTGTGTGTATTTGGAGGTGGACTTGTCTTGCTTCAGGATGATTGGCTATCTGCTACTCTAATTAATAGTGTCCCTTATGGTAGGAAATTTTAAATTACACTGACTTGAAGGTTTAACCTTTCCTCAGTTCCCAATGTACAATTTTTGGGGCCAATATTGGATGTGAGATAAGGCAGCATTCTGAATGTATATATAAGCCTCTTTCATTCCCTATGTGGCATTCCCTTAGTCTTGATAGCATTTTCTAATGAACAATTGTGCTTTGAACTGATGCAACATCTTTAGTAATCTGCCACAAGTCAGGATTTGCAATTTAAATGAATATATGTTTCTTCTTAAAAATGTCTTTTTAACTTTTTCTATTCTATTGTTTGAAAACAACTTGCTTTTCTTATAAATAGTTTGATTCGATGGCATGATCTAAGTCACCCAGACAAGCTCTTTTGGGAGTTATATACGATGTACTTGTCAGGTCTCTGTACATATTGTCAGAACTTCTGTTACTGAAATTGGTGATTAATTATGAATGTGATGATTGATCTCTATATTATACATATACAGCTAACGGTAAAAAAATGGTGATTTTTTGAAAAATTATGGAAAATGTCCAGATCTGTAAAAAATAAAATTTCATTGGATCTAAATTATCCATCTTGAGAAATTCTAGTAGTTTATCAGTTTCTGGATTGTTTTTCCTATTATGATTTTCATCAAATGTGGTTAGAAATCTAACCTGGTTAGTTTTTAGCTATGGGCTATGTATGCATGTTAGATTTTATTAATTGAGGATTCTTGTTAGAAGGTTTGGATCTCTTTGGAAAAATTCTTTCTAATTGTTTAGTTTTAAAGCAGTTTGCAAAGTTACTTCTCAAAAAGTTCTGTCTTGATGCCCACAGTTTTTAAAAACTGAAGTTAGTTTGAATAAAAGATAGGTGCCAAAATTATTTAGAATTCCACACATTATAGTCATACAGTTTTCTAAAACCCTTTCTATCTGAAACTTTATAGTTTGAGGCTTCACTTTTCTATCAGTGTATGGAATTCTTGATTAGGTTGTCTCTATTTTAGAGTGTTTCAAAACATTTGAACTTGTGAAAGAAAAACCCTTGATATCCCCATGCTTGATTTTAGCTTTTTTACACAATTAAAAGTCAACAAATTTGTGCTTTGAATTGATTTAAGATTCATTTTATGAAAATGACAGGTAGTTGCATCTGGAATTGATGAGCGTACACTTAAGCGTGAAGGAGTATGTGCAGCATCATTACCCACTACAATGGTAAGATTGTCCATGTTCTTGTTTTCTGTCTGATTCAGTACCATATGAATAGAGGAAATTTTGGGTAAAACCATAACAACTCTGGATTTCATGAAATTGATTTGTTAAAATGGTCATGGTTGATGGTTTCAAATATAAAACTCCTTAGAACCAAACTTTGATACTCTATAAAGTTCAACTTTGGCTTTTCATAAAAAAAATGAACCTTAATGTTATAAACATGAATATCAAGTTTTACACTGATAAAATTTTCAATTTATATTTTATTACAACATTAGGACTTGACTCTTGATATTGGTTTTGTCATGTTCTTTGTTTATTTTGTTCTGTGAATATTGATTCTTGATATGGATGGTTTCTTCACAATGTAGCTACAGGCATGAGTCTTTATTTATTTTTATGATATGCACCGTCTATGGGCTGAAAATGGGCATCATTGAGGGTCTCAAATATAAGCTGCCTCACAAACAAACTTTGACACCATATAATTCTTATAGATTTTGAACTTTGGATTTTCATAAAAATATGAATTTCGTCATTATAGACTTGAATTTGAAGTTTTATCTTGATAAAATTTGTAATATAGAATTTTTGAGAACATAAAGGCTTGCATCTTTTTATTGATTTTATAATTTTTTTGTTCCTTCTATTGTCTTAATATTGATTCTTGATGTTGGTGGTGAGAGTGTGTGTTAGCTCTGCCTTAGATCCTTGGCTCTAACCAATATAGATATTCCTAAGTTACTAAATCGTCTCATTCACATGCCAGTTCTAGGTACGAAACATCGCAAAATTGAATCCTGGTTCAAATCACTTATGGATTCGACCATGGCACACATTTTTCTTGCCCAAAATGTATTTTAGGTTTTGAATTTGGCCAATTCTAGCGATTACAGGGCAATTCAAAACCAAATCCTAGGTGTTTCAACCAAGAATTTTGAGGGGTTTTTTGTTCACTTGCCTCATGATCTCATCGTCGAAATGTTTTTATCACCATCAAATTTGTATTTAACATTATACTTTATACAAACTTTACATTATCCATCACTCGGTCATAAGTAGTAAGTAGGAAAACAATCGAGGGCTTTATTAGAATTTTATTTATGATTCTAATTTAATATGAGCTATGATCCGAATCATTACTATGGACTGTGATAGTTAAATGTTTTTAATTTATTAGAATTATATAAAATTTAATATCATTTTTAACAATTATTAATCTTACGATTATTATTAATGAATTTAATTGTTTATTAAATTTAATTTATTGGTATATAAAATCATAGTTTGAAGACTTTCCGAGTACTTTGCAAGACTCTCCACACTCTTGAGCCGAGTTTGGCCGAGTCTCGGAGAATACTCGGCTGAGACCTACTCCAAGACTACCAAGTCTTAGGCTCAGATTCCTGAGTCCTAAGCTAAGACTCTTTAGGCGCCTGAACATAATAGACTTAGTGGATGAAATTTTAAATTTTGAGAGTTTGAGGATATTGAACACGTGTAATGTTTGAATTATGACAAATTGATAGTCAAATTAGACTTTTCTGTTCTCCAGATGCATTTATTTCTTTTTTTGTGTAATTATGAGATTCTTTTATGCTGAGTCCATGCCAAGTCTCAAGTCCAAGTCAAATTTTGGACTACCGAGTCTGAGTTTTCAACTTTTTATAAAATATTTATTATTTATATTAAATTATATTAAGACTTGTTATATATAATTTTTTTTTGAATTTCGTATTGAATGGTATTACTATGGACTGCTGTAAGTAGTTCCCAATGCAATCCCCTTTGTCCAACAACTCCGTAAACCCAAGTAAAAGACATTGCAGGTCTGAAAATTACTAGATAGACTGTTGCATGTGTAGTGTCAAGCCTATTATGACAAGAAATGCTGTTATAGGGTTTGATATACAACTTCTGTAGGTCAAAACATCCATGATTAATCATCAAACTCCCTCCAAACCACCAAAGATCACCTCCTAACCACGTTCAAAATTTTTGTAAACATTCACCGAAACATAAATTTCAAAATCTGCAATCAAAATTCTTTGAATTGTCTTCTTTTTGAAACCCTCGAACTGGAACTCCATTCAAGCACAATGTGATTCCTAAATAGAACCTCTCCACTAGCTAGGGATTATCTTTCAAATCCGAAACTAGGAATCAAATGAGGGGTTTCATCCTCAAACGAGTTTTGGAAGAGCTCGCAGGTTCAATCTGACAATATAACAATATTTGTAATCTTCTGCATATCCAAATGAGCCAACGCCTCCTTTTATAGCTTTTTTCGTTTTTTTTTGAAAAAGTGCTTTTTTGCTTTTTAATTGCTTTTTTCGAAAAGAATGTTTTTTCGCTTTTTTGTTACTTTTTTGAAAAAACATTTTTTGCCCTAAAATAAATTATTCATTATGTGCAAACATTTAATCAACTTTCCAACGAGCTATTACACTAAGTTGTCCTTTAATTATTTCTCAACTTTAGACAACATTAGTGAAATATTAATTAAATAACTTAATAACTCACCCAAGTTGCAGAAAGTATTGCAACATTATCGAAATCCAATTCTGACCACAACATGATGAAATTGAAGTAATAGGAAGATGATTGAAATCAACTTGGTGACTTTCTAAAAATAGCCCGTTCCTCCAAGAAGTTTGGAGAGTACCCAAAAGGTTGAAAATTGATTCCAAAAGCATCAAAGTGCTCCAACTAACGAACTGAACTCAAACCCAAGAATAATTGCTCTGCAAGACTGATCAAATGCTTCTCCAAGAATGTTGGAGTTGTTCCTAACTACCCAACTAGCCTTAGGAAGACTTGGAAATTGGCTAAATGTGCACAAATTGGCTAAGCGCCAAAAGGAGACATTACACTCTTTTGACATTTACGTAGAGAATTTTGAGGTTTTCCTCAATATCATATTTATATTAATGATGGTTGTATATTACATCATATTTCAGTTGCAATTCTTCTTGTTGATGATGTTGTTGTTATTTTGTTGATGGTTTATAAAGACAACTTCATACACTTGGTCTTTTTTGTGAGCTTCATTGGTGTGTTTTGAATTACATGAGAACTAAGGTCATGGTTTTTAACACTTCTAGAGATGCTCTTTCTAGATATAATTTTGACAATAAATAACCATTGCAGATTACAACAACTTACACCTACTTTGAGTATAGTTTACAGAACCATAATTTAGTTTGACCCTACCTTAGTTGTGTCTTGGCAAAGGATATGCCTCACTTGTTATCTGGTATGCTTATGATTTCAAATATATTTCAGAATCCCTTTAAAGATGTATCTGTTTAATGCTGTCATTCAGCCTATGGTTGTGGATGGTTTAGAAGTTCAGGGTCCTAGTTTGGAACTCATTGAGTGGGCTTCTATTGAGAAGGTTCAGATTCATGCTTCATAGATGATTCATTTCAGGCAAATGTAGCCTTAAAGTATTGATCAAGGTATGTTTTTTGCCCATTCCCTTTCTCTTAAGAGCATCGTCAGGCTTAATTTACATATTTAATTGGCTCAGGCTAGGAGAGGTATTCATAGTTGGCCCTTTGTTCTTCTGAAATAATTTCCTTTTTTGATATTACTATGCATCAACATCTTTAGTATCTTGAGACCCATTTGCTCATCCAATATATTAGCATCTGTTTCCATTCATAGATTCCTTAGATCCCACCTTCTTCCCTGGATGGAGATCATCAAAATGGATTTTAGGGAGAATATATATCAATTGGACATATAGAATTAGGTCACTTGGATGCCTCTACATTCATTCAACACTAGATTGGCTTTCTGTGCTGTGCATTTCTTAAGAATTATTGATGGCATCATGATTTAATTGGATTTCTCCATCATGGCTTGTTGATTCCCATTGGATAGCTTAGGAGATGCTCTCCCCAATTGAATTAAGACTTATTGCCATATTTATTGATTGTCAAATTCCCTTCCCCGATGTAGACATTGATGATGTAATGTCCCTTGTGAGATTTTCTCTAACTTTGCAATTTAATGAGACAATTATGCTTGAAGGGAAGTGTATGATAACTCTGGACAAAGGCTCAACTATTAAGTCTTATCTGAATATGAGATGCTCTATTAGACAATAGTACAACCTTCTCTATTTGCAAATTACAGTATAATGTTTCAAGAGAAATCGGTTATGAAATCATATATAGATTCCAACATATAAGAAGTCTGATGATTATATATATATATACAGAAATTTCTATGATTACTGCGTTTCACCACTTAGATAATTGATACACGAATATGTCTTTTGATCTTCTATTTATAAGATCGCCGTTGCTGAATGGTTCCTTCATAACATGCGATTGACTAACTATGTTTCTGACAAAAGAATCAGAATTGAAATCTCTGATTGCCCTTCCTATTATCTATCCTTCTGATCATGCAATCTGGACGCCGTCTCTGTTATGTCTGTTCTTGTTCCATGCGTCTTTCACCCTGTAATGGGGTGGTAGATACCACCTCTTACTCGGCTGTCTAAAGCTCTGCTGAGTGCTTCTAATGAAGAATGAATATAAAACAAACTCTGATGATGTCCCTTAGATTCTTTCGACCTTCCTCATATAGCATTTGGCGGATCATGATGTGAGAAGTTGTGTCTCACAAACATGACTCTTCATCTTAATCATTCCTTAACTAATTAACTATGCTCTTAACACCACTAATTTATTAGCATTGATCGATCTGCCCTTTGCATAAATATATTGCTGTCTTTGATTCTGAATTGGCTTGTCATAACGATTCTTTTAATCTTAATTCCTTGTCTTCGCGATTTTTTATTGCTGCTCTTTCAAGACGTCTATTAGTTGTTTTCCCTTGGGTGATGACAATCGAAACTGAAGCTTTTCTTTTTTTATCGGCAATAATACTGTCTATACTTCTCATGGCAACCATATGTTATGCGATCTATTCTAATCATTGGATGGGTTATGACAGATGATCATTTTATGTTTTAGGTGCCATATCTATTAGAATATTGGAGGGAGATACCTCTGTTTGTGCATAGAGTTAGGAGCATCCCACACTTTATTTTGATAACTGGATTAGTGGTGTTTGGCTCATTTTCAGATCCATACAAGGACCTCTAGAGTTATCACACTAATTACCTATTTCTTCCCATTTTTGGCATTGGACATAGCAAGCACCAATTGGTACATCTGTTTTGTGCTTTGTGAAGAACCCTGCTGGTTCTAACTCTGCCTGTAGATGCTGAATGCACTGTTTTGTGTTTTCTTGTTGTGTTTTGATAATAATTGACAGGAAATAGAAAATACTTGCAATGCAAACTCAAACTGAAACTAGAATGCAAATATAAGAGCTGTAAATGATTTATTTGCGTATAGGAAATATTTACAAACACCAATTATGCATAATCGTACCCGGAAACACCAGCTGATTGCCTTTATTGAAATCTGGAAATGCATGCACAGCAGATAAGGGTACTGCTGTAGGTGAATGATCTGCCCGGGATAGCAATTTCTCCACCTTTATTTTAATGCTAATGCTTTATATATGCTAGGCGTCCATGATAGATGAAAGGAGATCCATTCTTGCTAGGCGTTTTTGCCTCTATCTCACACGCCTCCCCTATGACATCAACACGTGGCCTCTAAAGGGAAGGTACGGCCTGCATAAGAAGGTACGGCCTGTGCTATTAATGCTGTGTATGCTCTTTAATGGCTGTTGTAATGAACTTTGATAATGCTCCTCAGATCTGCTCTAACCTTTTGACGAATCTCCACAAATAAGTTCAATGATGGCTCCTGAATGAAGCCCTCTCTATAGCAATGATTCAGCTGGTCTTTCACAGCTTCAAGATTGAAGAACATTGAAGAATTGCCATTCTCCAATGGTGGAAAAATGTTGAAACCCTTGTCTCAGGCACAAACTTCAAAGAAGCCAGAGAAAAACAATGTCAAATGATCAATAGTAGAATTGAGGTTGAATTACTCTTTGCTTCTTATATCTCCCCCAAAATGGCACGACTTTCTCTTGAATAGGTTTTTAATACATTTAAAATGTATTTAAGATACTTGGTACCCCTTTTTAATAATTAATTCAACTTGGGTGTACCTTTTTGATTTATCATTTAAACTCACTTTATTAAATATAAGTGGCTCACTTTTATAAAGTTAAAGTATAACTTTATAATATCCCTTTTAATAATTAAATATAACTTAACCACTTAAATATTAATATCTCTCTCAATATTCAATATTTTGACTTGCCGTCTGAAGCTGGGGTCAACACTATATAACTCCCATGTGTTCAAGTGCCCTAACTAAAAATAGCATTACTGCCAGATTGACTAACTATATATAGTAAGTCCCTCAAACTAAGCCAAACACTGATCTGCAAAGGCCTAAAACTGAACCCAATACTGAATTGAAGCAATGGAATGACATTAACCTCCATTAATTGCCACTGAGACTCTCTATCCAAACATATTATCCTACGAGGGTCCAACTAATAGGCTAATGCATCTGCAACTAGTACTGACTAGGGTGGGGACATTACAATCTGCCCTCCCTTAATTTGCTTGTCCTCAAGCAAACTCAATGTTGGATGCTGTAAAATGCTCTCGCTCTCCCAAGTAGCATCCTCTGCCGGCAGATCTCTCCACTTAACCAAATAGTCCCTAATTAATCGTCTCCGAAGATGATGCTTTGTGGAATCCAAAATGGCCTTAGGTACTAACACTAACTTCCCCTCATCATCTAGGGGTGGTAAGTTTGAAGAAGGAACTATATGTTGTTCCAACACCTTCTTGAGGCATGACACATGGAACACATTGTGCACCTTGCTGTCTATCGGTAAATCCAACTCGTAAGCCACCTCGCCAACTCGCCTGATAATCCTGAATGACCCATATTAGCGTGGCTTGAGTTTCTCCGCACACCTCTTCCTAAGAGTGGATTGCCTATAGGGCTGCAACATCAGATACACCATATCCGTGATCTCAAATGATCGCTCAACCCTCCTCTGATCAGCATACTACTTCTGCTGATTTTGAGCCTTCTAAATATTCTCACGAAGGGCTCTCATGATATCCTGGTTCTCTTGTAACAGATCCCCAACACTAGGCACTCTGTGATCACTCAACAATAAATTAAGGAAACTAGGAACATCATATCCATATAAAGCTCTGAAAGGTGTCATCTGAATAGTCATATGGTGAGTGGAATTATAATAGTACTCACAAAGATGCAACCACTTCACCAAAGTCTTCTGCTGCCCAGAAATGTAGTTCCGCAGGTATCCCTCCACCCATTTGTTGACAATCTTTGTCTGCCCATCAGTCTGTGGGTGGTAGTGCTCGGAGTAAGCTTTGTTCCACATAGTCGGAATAACTCCTGCCAATAGGGACCATGAATCCACTGTCTCTATCACTGACAATACTCCGAGGCAACCCATGCAATCTGAATACCTCACAAAAGAAAAGATTTGCTACTTGCGTAGCTGAATAGGTAGTTGTGATCGAGAAGAAATGTGCATACTTTGTCAACCAATCTACTACCACATATATGTCTCTCCCTTGAGCTTTCGACAAGCCCATAATAAAATCCATAGACAAGAATTCCCACTTCCTCTCAGGAATAGGAAGTGGCTGAAGCAACCCAGCAGGGTAAGTATGCTCTTGCTTGTTTTGCTGACAAACAGACCACTCCCTGACATAATGAAGAACATCAGATTTGAGACCCTTCCAAGTGAATCTCTCTCCTACTTGCCTATAGGTCTTAAAGTATCCGGGATGACCAGCCATGGGTGAATCGTGGAAAGTCTTCAACATCTTGTTCCTCACATTAGAACCTGGGACTAAGAATATTCTCTCTTTGTAAATGATGAGGTCATACACAAGAGAGTACCTGCTGTCCTATACTGTCCCATCAATAATGCCAGAAGCCCACAGATTCATGGCATACTCTACTATAACCAAGTGTCTCCAATCCTCAGAAATCTTTGCCATGGAGCTCAAATGGGGACGGCGAGATAAGGCATCAGCAACAACGTTTTGAGTCCCTTTGACATACGAGATGTGAAAATCATAAAACTATAACTTGCTGACCCATTTTTGTTGACGTTCATTTAGATCCCGCTGTCCAAGGAAATGCTTCAAGCTGTTATGATCATTTTTGACACAAAAGTTACTCCCAACTAGGTACCACTTGAACTTGGTCATCGCATGCATGATGGCCAACATTTCCTTGTCATATATACTATAGCCCCGCTCAGGACCCCTTAGCTTCTTGCTCTCAAAAGCTATCGGGTGACGGTCCTGCATAATCATTGCACCAATACCCTCTCCACAAGCATCGTAATGAAGTTCAAAAGGCTTGGTGAAATACAACAAAGCTAGAACTGGACAGGTAGTCATCAACTGTTTGAACTTCTTGAAAACACTCCTGTGCTTGAGGTGTCCAAACAAATGCTCCCTTCTTAGTTAAATCTGTAAGTAGTGCAACATGTTGCCAGAACCCACTGACAAACCGACGGTAGAAGGCACATAACCCCACAAATCCCCTGAGTTGAGTCAAAGTCTCAGGAGTAGGCCAATCAATAATGGCATGAACCTTATCAGGGTCCATGCGAACTCCCTTTGCGCTGATCATGTGACCCAAATATAGAAGCTCTGCCACGCCCAATGCACACTTGGACTCCTTGGCCTGCAAGGACTCCCTATCAAGTATGCCCAAAACAGTATCCAGGTGAACCAAATGCTCTTCCCAAGACCTGCTATATACCAAAATGTTGTCAAAGAATACTAGAACAAATCTCCTCAACTGAGACTGGAAGACCTTGTTCATTGTGGACTGAAAAGTAGCTGGGGCATTGGTTAAGTCAAAGGGCACAACCAAAAGATCATAGTGTCCACAATGGCATCTGAATGCAGTCTTCTCAACATCTTGCTCTCTGACTCAGATCTGGTGGTATCCTGTTCTCAAGTCTATATTGGAGAAGTAACAAGCTCCATGAAGCTCATCTATCAATTCGTTGATGCGAGGAATGGGATACCTATTCTTAATTGTCCTCTTGTTCAACATTCGGTAATCAATGCACATCTTGAGTGTACCATCTTTCTTCTTCACCAAAACCACTGATGAAGCGAAAGGAGACTTACTTGGCCTTATATGTCCCATAGCAAGTAGTTCCTTGATAGTTTACTCAATCTCATCGTTCAAATGCTTTGGGTGCCGGTAAGGTGTAATCATAATGGGCTTAGTGCCCTCTTCCAACTCTATGATGTGTTCTATGCCTCTATCTGGAGGTCTACCACGTGGTATGTAACAACCCAACCCTTCAGTAACATTAAAATTTTCATAATTTACATCCTACAAGTATGTAAACGTATTAACATGACATTGCAATAAAAAAATTTCCTTTTCTTTATTGATAATACATGAATATTTTGCCATATCAATTTACAATAAAGATTCCATCTCAATATAATAACTTCACAAGTACGTGAAAGAAGAATACATACCTTAACTAACATAGCTCCAATGAGCTTTAGAAAAAATAGTTGTAAGAAGGTCCACGAGTCGATCCTTTCAAATCTTGGTACATTGGCCGCTTGCTGTGGAGGAGAAACATCACTCGGGTGCTTTTACGCCAACCACAGACTTAGAATGCGGTCCCCCACACACCTATCGTTAGATAGATGGCCCTCCCTTTGAAGAAGAGATTGGTAGGGTATCCTTTAACGATTACCAACTGAGTATAGTGTTGTGTTTGTACATAACTAGGTCCCGTGCATACGGAATCTCTTGAACTAGTATGTACTTCGAGATCACAATGAAATGACAGTGTAGTCTCAACTTACTCACATCTAAGTGGAAGTTGTACATTTCACTACTTTGGCCAAAGTATTCTTATTTAGTACTTTGAATGAAGGTCATGTATCATAAACACTACTCAGGGCCGATTTGTATTAAGGCTTTCTTACACTACGCGTAGGTTGGTCTATTCAGGGTAGTCCATACCCTAGATGTCCTACATCAAGCTATCTACTAGAAAGGAGGACAGCTTAACAAGTACTCACAATTATCTCTCCTAAACTGGACATCTTCATCCTAGGAGTTTCATTAACTTGACTAAGTTAATCTACTAACTTGTTGTGATCGGTACCTTATTAAACACCCTCATTTCTTCCCTAGTATTTAATAGCTACTTGAAAACATACACTCCTTATATGGAGTTCATAGCAATTCACTCCTTAATGCATCTATGATCCTAGTGCAATTCGTACACTAATGCAAGTAGGTGCAAACAGTAGTAAACATGCCATACCATTTTTCAAATCACAAATTGCTTCTTGTTCATAGAATTTAAAAGCAATTCCTAATCTTTGCCTAATTAGAGTTTATTCTTTCAGAATTACATTTAGAAAACCGTTCTAAAATATGAAGAATAGAACTAATTACCACTTCCTATCCTTGTACATTCATAAGATATGATTTCAGATTTTTATTTAGAAACTCGTCCAAAAGAATGAAAGAAGAATAGCATGCATATTTAAATTCAGATTTGTTTTTAGAATTTCTAGAATATGGAGAAGAATAGCATGCCTGGTATATGCTTTTCCCAAAAGTTGCTGAACTCAGGTATTTCGCACAGCACTTCCAGTGATTCGAATTAGCTTGGCAAAATCCTCTTTCCAATTTCTGTTTTTCTCACACAGAAATTCCTCTTCAATTTTACTAAACTTCACTTACTATTTTCTCTAAACTTCTCACTCAAAATTGTGTAATTCAACTGGTAAAGATACAAATGAATAGAGGAATAAAAACTTAGAAGAAACAATGGTGAAGATTTGGTAATTCACAGCTCTTAGGAAATTATAAATCACTCTCAGAAATATAGAAATATCATAGCTGAGGTAAAACCTCTCACTCACAGCAAAAAAAGATCACTCAAAAAATACTTTGAAACTCTAAAAATGAGAGCAAAATCGAATTCCAAACTGTGTTAAGTAGAATGAGCTGAGCGGCTCTTATATAGGCTTCCAGCTTCAATCAATTCCCTCTTCTATAGGCGTCCAAGCTGCCAGCAGGTTTTTGAATGATTCAAACCTGAAATGTGGCAACCCTAGAGAAGATTCGACCTCTTTTTTGTGACAGCAGATGAAGAATGGTTCAATTTGCACATGATAAAATCCCGAAATTTGACACCTACAGGAAATGGCACGATTCAATAGGTATAGATAAATGATGATAAATGCAGAGAAAAAGTCCCTTGTTCCATGGCATCCACACTTCCTACTTCCCAGGCTGCAGTCAACACCATTCAAGCTGCTCTTCATTGCTGGTCTTGGTTGCGCTTTTCTACATGCGCGTTTCATTTTCACGGGAAAATCTTCATTTTCTTTTATTTTCTTTTCCTATAGTTTCCTTATAGTTTGAAATGAAATATTTTAAGCATGGCATGATTTTCCAAGGTCATTTGATTCATTTAAAAGACATAATGTTTTATTTCATGGAGTAAATCGATTTCCATAGTTTCAGGGAAATATTTATCCTTGACAAAATAACGTCTCTCTTTTCCAAATTTCGATTTCCACTTTATACTTTATAATATTCAAATAAAGTGCCATTTGGAAGTTTATCGATTTCCAATACTTTATTAGAAAAAGTATTATATATTTATATAAATTTAATTTATTATATTTAATATATATATGATATAGTTTTAGTTTACATTATTATATATTTATGTATATATATTTAAATTTAATAATTTAAATAAACTTATATACATATATATGTATATACCTACATACATATTTAATTGCTAAATACGTATACTGCGAGCCAGTCAACATACTTTCATTATACGTACCTATGTATATGTGTATATGTAAATTCCGAGGAAATGTCAACATAATATTATACATATTCACGTATATATGACAGGTTGGTTGTGGGTATGTATACATGTATATTTGCTTGTATATTTTCCTATACATATATGTATTCATAGATGTATTTATATTGATGCATTCGTATGACATATCCATTTGCTCTCATACGTTTGCATCGACATGAATATACTTATGGATACGTATATATACTTTATACATGTATCCATGCCCACCTTCTAACCAGTAGCATAATTCCATATTCAATTATATAGGCAAGCATCACTTATTCATGCATCCAAAAGAAGATAAGACTCCTAATGTCAACAAACAAGCCTACAGATGACTTAGCCACAACTTAAACTGACTTAGCTTACTCAGTCTATAGGATGTGTGTGTATGCTCAATTGGTACCCATTACTGTTTACCCGACCAAGCTCTTCCCCGAGTGATATCTCTCCTCTGCCTAGAGGAATGGTCCTCTTACCTGCACACCATGACACGACAATGGAAGTCATATGCTCAAAACAAGCAGTATACATGAAACATTTCAAAAGTTAGATTATTCACAAATCAATAACCTTCTATTCTCCTTTATGTAGTATTTCACCAAGAATAACATGAAATGAAACAACATTCATATTGAAACCAAGGTACAAGCATCACTAATTCACCTCCAAGATTCACATTTACTTTATTTAGTAATGGTAAATAGTAACGTCAAAATTTGGGATGTAACATGGTATGTCACTGAACATCTTTGTATGCTTAACTCTTAGCTCCTGAAGATCTGGATGATAGGCTGTTTTTTGCTGCTCCCCCTAAAAAGGCATCAACTTACACTCTGCTTCCCACTCCACCATGTCATGTTTAATAAGTCTCTCCATTTTCCTGAGAGTAATTACTTTCAAGTTGCTGTCCTTAATGGCCTTAAGCACATCTGTAGTCCCGTCAGCCTTGAATTTCATCTCCGTTTCTCTAAGGCTGAGTGTAAACTCTCCAATTGCATGAAGCCACTTCGTGCCAAGTACTACATCCGTGTCCCCCATATTGACCACATAAAAATCAGCTTTAAACTCATATTTATTGAGTTTCATAGGAAGATCCAGAATCATTCTCTCACACTTGAGAGTGTAACCATCAACAACTTTTACCTTTATCCCTTCAAACTCTTGAGTTTGAATTCCACGCTTTGCCACCAACCGTGCATCTATGAAATTGGGAGTTGCACCTGTATCAAGCAAAGAAATGACTCTTTGGCCAGCCAAGAGCCCACGCAACTTGTAGGAACCTCCTCTTTGCATGCTAGACATATGAGCTTCTTATAGCATCATTTCTCCTTCATTTTCTGAGTTTTCAGCCCCTAAAGCCTCTTGATCAGCTTGCTGGCCTGTTGTATCAGTCATGTTTTCATCCTCATAGTACCACTCCAATTGCCTATTTTTACCCTTAGGCCTTTGAGGACAATCATAGTTTTCATCAAAGGGACCCTTGCAATAAAAACACAATCTCCTCGTACACAAATCATTAATTGTTTCCCTATTCAAAAGAGCTGCAAATTTCCTCTTTTGATCAGCATTCTCTGTTTTCTTTGGGTCTGATTTGTTGTCATTAAAGGATGAAGATGGTTTGGGATTGAACTTACTGCGTGGAGCGGTAAGTTCCATACTACGAGCTTTCTTCATATCCTCCTGCAAAGTAGGGGGATGAAATGCCTTGATCCAACCTCTCATGGGCTCATAAAGGCCTTAAATGAATAATATGACAGGCCTCCTCTCAGAGATACCTGTCACCATGACCGAGAGCTTTTGAAATTCACCAATGTAAGATTCCAAGCTGCCCATTTGTCTGAGCTAGATCCCTGAAGTACATCTCTGGATCTCTTTTGTCAAAGCGCTTAACTAGCCTGTTACTGAACTCCTTATATGAAGTGATGAGGTCATGCTGCAAGGTAACCATCCCATGGTGCCACTAGTCATGGGCTACCCCATCTAAATGCAAAGTAGCAAACTTAATGGCGTCCTCTTCTGCCATAGGACGTAGGGTCAAGAAGGTATCCAACTTGCTAACCCAAGCTCTGGCTGTAACCTTACTGCTGCCATCAAATGTGTGGAGTGTGAGCTTGCTAGTAGCATGTCTAAGGTCATTATTTTTATTCCTTGGTCTCCTGTCAGTCCTGTTCCTCTGACGCTCTCTCTTTTGACTCATGAACGTGTCAAAGTTAAGATGGTCCTTAACTCTCTGTGGTAACGCTTCCCACTCATCATGTAGTGCCATCACGTTAGCTGCAAAGACCACATCACCTTCCTCTTCATCCACTCCCCCTCTTCAGGTTCATTTCTTACAAATGTAGGGCACATAGGCCTGTCATAGGTGCGTGTGGGTGTTATTTTGATCCTTGACCCTCCAACAACACTCCCATCTTCTTCCTGTCCCTAGTTCTGTCTCCCAGGAATGGTCATATGCTGAATGGTTGTAGTGAGCTACTACAACACATTAGCTACTTGCTGCTTCCCAGCTGCAAGATTCCTCAGAATATCTCTGGCTTCTTGGTCCTCATTATTACCATTGTTTCTGGGTGGCTCACCACCGTCCTTGTCTCCGATTATTTCTAATGGTATTTCCTCAAATTGAATTCCTTGAAATCCAACTCTCTTGCATGTGTAATATTTGTGTGGCCCAACTTGATGTGGCTGCATAAGAATCTCTAACCCTCCAGGGTGGCAGGATTAGAGCTCTGATACCACTGTGAAGAACCCTGCTGGTTCTAACTCTGCTTGTAGATGTTGAATGCACTGTTTTGTGTTTTCTTGTTGTGTTTTGATAATAATTGATAGGAAATAGAAAATACTTGCAATGCAAACTCAAACTAAAACTAGAATGAAAATATAAGAGCTGTAAATGATTTATTTGCTTATAGGAAATATTTACAAACACCAATTATGCATAATCATACCCAGAAACACTAGCTCATTGCCTTTATTGAAATCAGGAAATGCATGCACAACAGATAAGGGTACCGTTGTAGGTGAACAATCTACTTGGGATAGCAATTTCTCCACCTTTATTCTATTGCTAATGCTTTATATATGCTAGGCGTCCATGATAGATGAAAGGAGATCCATTCTTGCTAGGCATTTTTGCCTCTATCTCACATGCCTCCCCTATGACAGCAACACATGGCCTCTAAAGGGACAGTATGGAATGCATAAGAAGGTATGGCCCGTACTATTAATGTTGTGTATGCTCTTTAATGGCTGCTATAATGAACTCTGATAATTATTAAAATAATGTTTATTATTTATTTATTAATGCTCAATATTGTAAATTATTGTAATTTAGTGATAAGATCATCTCTGATCTTATCTGGAGTTTCTTTTTAGAAACTTCTTGTTTTTTGTAAATCTTGTAAACTATTTATTGAGCACATTGCTCATTGTTAATAGATCGAATATTTTACCAATTACCTGTGTAATATGGTATCAGAGCGAGGTTAAATTTTTTTGAAATTTTTATTATTCTAAAAATTTTGAGCAGATTTTTAGTGAAAAATTTCAAAGATTTTCTTGTGATCAAACCTCGTGCTTCTTGTAATTCGAAATTTGAGGGTTTTTTGTTTAAAAAATTTTCGTGAGAATTTTCTCACTAAAAATCGCGACCCTCCTGGTTGCAATTTCGTGAGTATGCTTTTTCAAAATAAATTCGAGGGTTTGTGATTTCATTGCCTGCAATTTTTTTCGTGCAAAGTTGTGTCTATAGCTGGTGCAGACTGGACCATTTTTTTCTCTATCTCGCGACTTGTAATTTCCATCTGCAGTTCGCATTTGAAGATCTTATACCTGCGCGCGACCTTGGTGTTGATCACGCCATCTCTGGTGACCTGACGGCGGCCGTTTTTTTTCTTTACATCTGTGAGGGACGTGATTCTTCTCTGAAGTTGTGACGAAATCTGAAGCTGACGGATGCGATTTGAAGACGCGTTTTATTTCTGGCGTTTTCATTTTCTGAAGGTCACGATCTTGGTCAGCTCGTGTTTTTTTCCTGACTGTGTGATTTCATGCGTGTGGGCCGCGATCTTCATATTGTCTGGTGCGCGACTTGAAGTTGGACGCGTTTCTGGTGGTTGCATTTTTTGCAGACGTTTTTTTTTCTGCAACATTCTGGTTCATCCATGGCGGCTAGGGCATTCTGCAACTTCAACTAGGGTTTTAACCCTTTAGATCAAGTCGGAAAATTTTTCTGCTTGCAGATTCTTGGTGGGTTTCTCGAGAGCTCAACTGGGTTGGTCTTTGAATTTTCTGGGTGCATCAATTTTTGTGCCTGAAATTTTGTGCCATTCGTACATTGTACTTTCTGCAAACTATACCTGAATCTGCGTCTATTTTTTGCATTGGAATTTGTGCCTCAAGTTTCGTGCATTAGCCTCTTCTCAGTACCTCGTTTTTCGTGCCTCAAAAAGCGTGAAGATGGCTAGTTTAAATAATCTGATGCTGGAGGGCAGTCAAAGATTCAATGGCAAAAATTACAAAACCTGGAAGCAGCGGATGATGACAATCTTTGAATACTGCTTCCTTGATCAGATGATCCTCGGCAATGCTACTCGTCCCATAACAGCGGGCAAGGATCAGGAGAAGTTTGATGAGCAGAATCGTGAAGCGGTGATGCTTATTAAGCTTTCCGTTACTAATGATCAGCTCCCTCAGATTCCACTTGCAAAATCGGCTAAGGAGATTTGGGATCACTTGAAGGGTTTGCATGAGACTTCCGACAAAAGCCGTGCGTTTTTTTTGAAGAATATGTTGTTTTCTATCATGATGGATGAGAAGACAACTCTGCAAGCGCACCTGAATAAAATCTAGGAGATTAGAGATCAATTGGAGGCGATTGGTCGGAAAATGGAGGAAGACATGGTCGTGATCACCCTGAAGAGTCTATCGAAGTCCTATGAACACTTCATAGAGACTCTCAACATTACGTCTACTAATGTTGATCTCAAGTTTCCAAATCTGTGCACTATCCTCTTGCAGCAGGATCGCTAGAGACAACAGTTCGGTAGCAGTGAATCATCATCCTCCACGGAGCAAGCCTTTGCAGGTAAAACCCAGCCCAAGCAAAAAGGGAAAGGTCAGCCTTCACAGCAGAAAGGCTCAAGTCAGACCTCCACCAGCCTGAAGAAGAAAAATGTTCAGTGTAACTACTGTCATAAATTTGGCCACATCAAGAAAGATTGCCGTGCTCGTTTGGCTTCTGAGCAAAAGAAGCAGGGAGGGTCTCAACAAAAATAAAATGTCGCTGAGCATTCTAAGCAAAAGGACTCTACCTTTTATGCCCTCATGGAAAAAAGGCCAGCAAACCATGTCAAATCCTTTGCTTGGTACATAGATTCTGGTGCCTCGCGTCATTTCTCTCATCGACGTGAATGGTTCACAGACTTTTCCCCTTGTACTGACTTAGTGATTTTTGGAGCAGGCGAGGAATACACAGTTGTTGGCACAGGCATTGTTCAGGTTTAGTTTTGCGGGAGGGATCTCATATTCCTCAACATGTATTATGTACCTGATATAGAGCTCAACCTTCTCTCAGTTAGTCAGATAATGCGACATTCTCCCTAGATGGATGTGGTGTTCAACTCGCACAAATGTTCGATTGTAGATCGCGAGACTCGCACAACGGTGGCCGTTGGGATAGAGGATCATGGCCTCTACAGGCTTGTGGACACAGGTGATTCTTCGGAGTTAGCCTTGGCAGCCAGAAATTCAGCTGTCACCAGTCTTTGGCACTAGCGGTACGGGCACTTGAACGTGCACTATCTCTCTCATCTTGCTCGGGAGGGACTTGTAGATGGCTTACCTGATATTCCGACTCAGCATTAGGGCGTTTGTGGTGCTTGTCAGGACGGGAAGCAGCATCGCACACTGTTCAAGGATGGCGACTCTTGGCGAGCTTCTAAGGTACTTCAATTAGTTCATGATGATATTTGTGGGCCTATGTCTACTTCTTCTGTAACTGGTTGCAAGTACTTTCTACTCTTTGTTGATGATTATAGTAGGAAAATGTGGTTGTACTTTCTTAAGTAGAAATTCAAAGTTTTTAATGTATTTCAGAAGTTTAAGGCCTTGGTAGAAAAAGAGTCCAGTTCTTGTATCATAACTCTTAGGTCAGATAATGGGGGGGAATTTTGTTCTAGTGCATTCTCCAACTTCTGTGATACTCATGGGATAAAACGTCAGTTGACCACACCCTACACTCAGCAAAACGGTGTTGTAGAGCAGCGCAATCGTATGATTGTTGAGATGGCTCGCTCTATGTTGCAACACAGGAGTGTTCCTACCAAGTTTTGGGAAAAAGTAGTCAATACTTCAGTCTATCTCCTTAATAGGTCACCCACTCATGCTTTTAAGGGGAAGACTCCTGAGGAAGTTTGGACTGGTCGCAAACCCAGGATCAGTCATTTGAAGGTTTTCGACTCTCTTGCATATGTTTGGATTCCAGAGGCCAAGCGCTCTAAGCTGGATTCCAAGAGCCAGAAACTAATGTTCACAGGGTACAGTGATAACCACAAGGCATACAGGCTGATTGATATAGACACTGATCATCTTATCTTCAATCGAGATGTTGTCTTTGATGAGGCACGAGGACCATTTCACCTTTCCTCACCTGTTCAGCATTTAGAGGATCAGTCCCTACAGGCTCCTGATGTGAGCGTCTGACTTTCGTTAGGTTCACCTGATGGGAGGGATGACAAAGACTTAGTCTTTGATGATGCTCAACCTGAGTTTCCTCCAGATGATAGTGAAAATCTCCCTGCTGAACCTGTTCTAGATCCACAACCAGATCTAGCTCCTCCTGTTACCTTTGATGTTGGCAATTCTACTCTCTGGCCGAAATGGTGGGCTAAGACTATCAGTGATCTTCGTGCTGATGAGCTCATTGAGGGTAGATCCTCCAGAAACAAGAGCAAACAACAGTCTATAGTGAATTTTTCTCTCATGGCCAACATCCACAATGTTTATGAGCCTCAGACATATTCAGAGGCAAAAGGGATACCTGAGTGGGAAAAGGTGATGGAATCTGAATACCAAAGTCTCCAGAAGAATCACACTTGAGTCCTTTTTGATCTTCCTCCAGGGAGGAAGCCCATTAGTTGCAAATGGGTGTACAAGGTGAAGTACAAAGCTGACGGAACCCTTGACAAGTACAAAGCTCGTCTGGTTGCACAGGGGTTCTCACAGAAAGAAGGCATTGACTACGAGGAGACCTTTGCTCCTACAACAAAAATGAGTACCATACGGCTCGTCCTTGCCTTAGCAGCCCAATTTGGTTGGAAGGTCCATCAGATGGATGTGAAGAGTGCTTTCCTCAACGGTGAGTTAAAGGAGGAAGTATACATGACGCAGCCTCCAAGTTTCAAAGTTGCTGGTCAAAAACAGAAGCTGTGCAGATTGGTCAAAGCACTCTATAGCCTGAAGCAGGCTCCTCGGGCTTGGTACATAAAAATTGACAAGTACCTCACAAATCATGGCTTTCAGAGGAGTCCATCTGACTCGAACCTGTATGTCAAGAATACTGGTAATGAGATCCTGATTGTTGCTGTCTATGTGGACGACTTGATCATTACTGGCAGTTCGACACATTTGATTGCTGAGATCAAACAGGATTTGTGCAAAACTTTTGACATGACAGACTTGGGCCTCCTGCATTATTGTTTAGGTGTTGAGGTTTGGCAGGCAGAGAGCAGCATTTTCATCTCCCAGTCCAAGTATGCTCAAAGTCTTCTGGATAAGTTTCGAATGCAGGATTGCAAACCCGCCTCCACACCCATGGAAAAAGGGCTTAAGTTGTCAGCTAAGTCTGATTCACCTGTGGTAGATGAATCATTGTTCAGGCAACTAGTGGGCAGCCTCATCTATCTCACTGCCACTAGACCTGACTTGAGTTTTGCAGTGAGCTAGATATCACGCTTCATGACAGCCCCCAAGGCTGATCATTGGGTAGCAACGAAGCGTGTGCTGCGTTATGTGAAGGGTACTTCTGATTTTGGACTCTTGTACACTCGGAGTCACGATCCTAAACTCAGTGGGTTCACAGATTCAGATTGGGCAGGTTCAGTTGATGATAGGAAATCAACATCTGGGTATGTGTTCAGTTTGGGATCTGGTGCAGTCACATGGACTAGTAAGAAGCAACAGGCAGTGGCTCTCTCCTTGACAGAAGCAGAGTATCGGGGAGCAGTAAAAGCAACATGTGAGGCAGTTTGGCTTCGCCGAATGCTTGCGAATATGCAAATATCTCAAGTAGGTCCGACTCCCTTGTTCTGTGATAATCAGGGAGTTCTCAAACTTGCCAAGAATCCGGTCTTCCATGAGAGAACCAAGCATGTGGAAACTCATTGTCATTTCATTCGGAAGCTGGTTGAAGACGGATCAGTTCAGTTGCTGTATGTTCCGACAGAGGACCAGACAACAGATATTCTCACCAAGTCGCTCATTCCAGATAAGTTTGTAAAATTCAGGGGGCATCTTGGTGTTGTTGATAGATTGAGCATTAAGGGAGGGTATTAAAATAATGTTTGTTATTTATTTATTAATGCTTAATATTGTAAATTATTGTAATTTAGTGATAAGATCATCTCTGATCTTATCTGGGGTTTCTTTTTAGAAACTTCCTGTTTTTTGTAAATCTTGTAAACTATTTATTGAGCACATTGCTCATTGTTAATACATCGAATATTTTACCAATTACCTGTGTAATAATAATGCTCCTCAGATCTGCTCTAACCTTTGGACGAATCTCCACAAATAAGCTCAATGATGGCTCCTGAATGAAGCCCTCTCTATAGCAATGATTCAGCTGGTCTTTCATAGCTTCAAGATTGGAGAACACTGAAGAATTGTTGTTCTCCAATGGTGGAAAAATGCTGAAACCCTTGTCTCAGGCACAAACTTCAAAGAAGCCAGAGAAAAAAAATGTTAAATGATCAATAGTATAATTGAGGTCGAATTGCTCTTTGCTTCTTATATCTCCCCCAAAATGGTACGACTTTCTCTTGAATAGGTTTTTAATACATTTAAAATGTATTTAAGATACTTGGTACCCCTTTTTAATAATTAACTCAACTTGGGCGTACCTTTTTGATTTATCATTTAATCTCACTTTATTAAATTTAAGTGGCTCACTTTTATAAAGTTAAAGTATAACTTTATAATATCCCTTTTAATAATTAAATATAACTTAACCACTTAAATATTAATATCTCTCTCAATATTCAATATTTTGATGTGTCGTCTGAAGCTGGGGTCAACACTGTATAACCCAAATGTGTTTAGGTGCCCTGACTAAAAATAGCATTACTGCTAGATTGACTTACTATAAATAGTAAATCCCTCAAACTAAGCCAAACACTGATCTGCAAAGGCTTGGAATTGAACCCAATATTGAACTTAAGTAATGGAATGGCATCAACCTCCATTAACTGCCACTGAGACCCTCTATCCAAATATATTAGCCTACGAACGTCCAAGTAATAGGCTAACCCATCTGCAATTGGTACTGACTAGGGTGGGGACATTACATGCTTAGACATTGAAAAATCTATGAGTTGACACCCCCCTCTGAATATTGCTGCTAGAATGTACTGATCTTAGTCTAATTGTACTGAATTAACGTAGTTTAGACATCAAGGGTCTTCACCTTGTCTGCTAGCTAGGTCATTGAGGCATGCACAAATTGCTATGTTTTTTCTCGAGTAGAGTTTCATTGGCCATGTACATTTGGAGTGGTTATAGAGGATTTATCCAATTTACTGGTTGGAATATCAGGTCTGGTGATCCCATCAGCTATACAGATTTCCCCTATAAGGAGTATCAGATCTTGCATTACCCCCTTTTGCAGTTATAGATGATATTGTCGTTGGTTCTTCGAGTTTGAACCCTGAACAAACATATGACTTTGCTGATCTCTCATTATGATTTGCTGCTTTTATCTTAATCAGCTCCATACTTCTTCGAGGGCTCATACAGTTAGTTGATTGTACTTTTTCAAGGTTTTAGGGTTTAATCAAATTGGGTTTTCCCCAATGTTATTTTTTACAGACTTTTTAATTCCTTGTACTTTGTTATTTCTATAATCTAGGGTCTCTTTAGCCAAGTAGTCCTCTGTTGAAATTGAATGTTAGAGTCCCATTGATATAACTATTGGTCATTTGTGTATTAATTTAATTTGTTATTTCCATCTTTGTAGTATTTATATATATTTGTTCATTGCATAATAACCATTTTCATTTGTGTAATTAAATTTTTCTGGCAATTGAGTTGTCTGTTTAGATTTTGGCGAACTTCTGCATGAAGCCCACAACACAACTCTTCTATGCTTACGTAATTCTAATTTTTTTTTCCTAATTTCTAGCTTAGTTGTTTGATATGAAGATCTCTTTTGTATGCTTTGTGTTTGTGCTCGATAAGCAATAATTAATTGTTACATTTATTATGTTCCAACTTTATTTCTGCTTTTGACATTGAGGAAAAATGACCATTAGCATTTCATGGTCAATCTCATCTTTTTTATTGGAAGCAAGTGAAAAATTTAATTCTTGGTTGGTTTATTTTGTTTAAACAGGGGGTGGTTGCTGGTCTTCTGGTTCAAAACACTCTCAAGTACTTGCTACATTTTGGGCAAGTTTCCAAGTACTTGGTAAACCTATTTGGTACCATAAGATCGTTCTTTGGCTTGTGAATTATAATTTATTTTATATATTTTATCAACTTTGGTAAAGCTATTGAGTGCCATCAGATTGTTCTTTGGTGTTTGAATTAATTTATATATTTTATCCACTTCCTTTGTCTAGGTAGGTCCAACAAAAAATAAAGAGATGCAATAGAGTGGTGTGATTGATAATATACTAAATCATTTAAAGTGTACACATGGATGTCTAAGTCCTTTATTTTTCAAAATATTTTGGTATGTAGGTTTAAGGATAAACATTCACACTGTAGGTTTGATACTTAGGAAATCATATAACTTATTTCTCTTTGACCTATTTTGGTTATTCGGTGGGCACTAATATAATTTCTTTTTCTTTGACTTGGCCTACATTTTCCATTTGCTATATATTATGCCACATTTTTCTTATACCTTCTTATGGTCTTGTAAATGAATTGTTAAAAGTGATCATACAATATCTTAAATATTAATTATATTGAAAAACTTTCACAACAACAAATTTTAACTGTTCATTGTTTGCATAGCATGTATTTGTCACTATATTCATCCCAAATAAGATATTTCTGCACACTCTATTGATATTCGTTTGCTTTCAAATCTCTCTGCTGGAGGATTTCTGTATATCAATGGAAATCCTGCTAGCAAATTATTTCTTTTGAGGTTATAAACTGATTTTGAAAAGTAGAGTCTGCAAACATTCTGTTGATAGACAAACAACAAGTTACACATGTTATGGTTTACTTTTTGTCAAATAATATTGTAATTGTCTGCTTTTTAACCTTGCGCAGAGGATATCAAATGAATATAAATTAGAATGTTTATAGTCAATTTTTGTGAGAATTCTTTGAATAACTATCCTATCTCACTTCTCTTATTTTTTTCCAAAAGCTCAAACTGGAGGTTAGAAATTTTAATGCTCAGATTTTCTAAAATAGTCTATTTTTATTCCTTGGTTTTCTAGACTATATTTATTTGTAAATGTCGTGTAACTAGATTTCCATTACACAAATGATCTTGGGCATATCATGAATAAGGTATAGCTAGTGTACAGTTGTCTGGATCTGTTATCACCATTATCAAGTTGGCAACCAAACAAGTCAAGAACTTTAGTAATCTCGCAACTCTGATCATATGAGCAGTTATGCCTTGCTGGAATCAATCATAGGTCATGGGTACAGTGCAGTGGTCAAAATTGCCAAGATTATTCACTATGGAGTTAGATTCAACCAACTCTAAGGAGTTTTAGGATGAGTCCATTAGTGTCAAAGGCACATGGTTGTTACATAATGACACTCAAGATGTTAGTAGCCAACAATTCAATACCTCATGCTGACCTTATAACAAATTTAGTTTAATCTAAACTGGTGTTTATACTCAAGAATCATTCTAATGCCCTGGATGCTTTGAGGTGGCGTCATCCCTCTCAAGCATCAAGGGTGTCAAATGGTTCATAACAGTTAGAATCTAACCCGAGTACATGAACTGTAAACATGTTTCCAGCAATACTACTATCAACTATTCATAGTTGTTATTGATACTGCCAACTTTCATGCATATATACAGCTGCCACAATAGTTTAGGTTGTTTAGAAGATATAGACCCTTTTAAACTTCACAACTCATCAAGAACTATACCATTTAGGTCACATACACACAGGCTGTACTATTATGATGTCTTATTGATCTGAGATTGGGTCATGGAAATAATTGAAGTTGGTTAAACTGATTGTCTGTTGGCAGTGTTACAACATTTTATATACAGTTCTGTTGTAGGGGGTAAGAAAATTATAAAGGAAATACCTAAAGTTGATTATTTTTGTACATATTCGGATTTCTCTCAAAAATTGATGAAATTTCAAAACAAATGGCACCTCATTTTGAGTTCGTATGTGGAAGTTATGACCTCTAAAAGTTATAGGGGCTATATATTAGTGACACTTTCAATAGGGGCTTAAAACATCTTAATGGTTTTAACTGGGGCATAACATGTCATGACAACTGTGACTCAGTTGACAGTTTTGACCATTGATGAATATGACTCAAGTTCGAAAAAAATAGTAGAAATGAGACTCATCATGGGAGTTAAATTGGTTCGTTTTTATTTTTGCATGGAAGACATTCTAATTCCTCTTTTCAAGTCATTCTCATCTTTAGGCATAATACACCCATTGGGACATGGTTTGAACTTTGAAGGCATGTAAGAGGTTGGAGAGAGCTTAGAAGGAGCTCAATTTGAGAAAGTTAAATGTATTTGAATTCTTATCATAGAAAATGTGGCAATTCAAGGTTGCAGTGCATTGCCATGAATTTTAGAGATAGTTTGACTATGCCTAGTCATGGAGTTCATAGGTGCAAGTGTTAGGATGTGAGTCAAGTGTTCTTAGAGGCTCTCATGAAGGGAGAAGCTGTACAACCTGATTGACAGTGGATTTTTTGCTGAAGTTTTCTTCCTATTCAGGTTTCTTTAGGGTAAGTCAGTAATCATTTGCGTTGATGGTTCTTTCATGTAATTATATTATTTTTCTATTCCTTGCTAATGTTATAACTTTGCAAGTTTATAACATCTTATAGCTAAGTTATGGGTTCAGTTTCAGGTTCGGGTTTGATGGTTTGGTTTGCAGGTTCGGGCAAAACTTTTTTTGGGGCTGGGTTCGTCCATACAAAAACATATAAAAATTAAAAATATATACACATTTACAACAGTAATTAAGTTCAAAATACCATACATAGTATCATATATTGTATAATAAACAAAACCACCATAAAAATAAAAAGCATTAGAATGTCAATTAGTCAAACTCGAATGTCATGATATATATTATAAAGGAAGATTAACTACATTGCTGCATTTGTCCAATTGGATGACAATATTATAGATGAAGACTTGTAGGCAAACTTGGAAACATGGACTTGGAGAGTACATGGTAAAAATGAATTCAATGGGAGTTTGAGGGCAATGCGCCCAACGAGCTCAAGGGGCAGCGCCCTTCGTAGGGGTCTAGGGGTAGTGCCCCTCGTGGGGGTTTGGGGGCAATGCCCTTAGCAGGGTCAAGGGGCAGTGCCCCTTGAGGGGGTCTGGGGGCAACCTCCAAAACCACACAAACCTTCATGGTGTACATCATTTTGCATTCACAATAAAACTCAAATTAAAACCTTCAAATCCACACAAACCTTCATGGCAGACATCATTTTAAGGTTAGGGGGGAAAATTGGGCTTT
The DNA here is from genome assembly GCA_007258455.2 of Sequoia sempervirens. NCBI lineage: Eukaryota > Viridiplantae > Streptophyta > Pinopsida > Cupressales > Cupressaceae > Sequoia > Sequoia sempervirens. The sequence continues at coordinate 365,430,147 of VDFB02075321.1, forward strand.
TTTAAGTTTTGAAAAACACCCAAATTCTCCTCTGGTCCACCTGGGTTTGGTGTGGTCGAACCCTGTCCAAACCCACAAGGGACCGGACCTGGACCTCAGATCCGGGTCGGACTAGACCAAGACCAGGGGCCCCTAGCAGCGAACCGGTAACATAGTCTTATAGCACTAGTAGATAAAAATCAACTCCATGAGTAATCCACAAGCACAATTCTTGTTCTTCATATTAGCATTTTAATCCACACCTTTTTGCAAGATACAAAATAGAATAGATTTGTAGTTGTACTGCGTTTCAAATTAGAAGGGGAAATTTCTTATAAAAGAAAAAGTTTAAAACCCTAATTTGAACAATATGTACTTGCTATTTACAATCTTTACTGGTGTGGTTTACACATATAAAATAGAACTAAATGAATCTTCAAGCATGCAATATAAGCAAGCTTAAAATAAACCCATCTTTTTAGTTCTTAGGTTAGGGTAGAAGGTGACGCAACACTTCTGCTCAAGGGGAGAGATTTTGTATGGTTTTTGACTCAAAATAAATCCTACATAGCTATTAGACAATCACTCTTCCTAGTTAAAGTGGAGACTAAATAGGTTTAAACACAAGGATAAAAACACCTTGATAATATAAATTAACAAATTATATAAAGCCACAATCTCCAACTTTGAGTAAACCTGCAATAGAAAGGTTTCAAACTTGCTAAAAGCAATTTAAGTTATGCTTGCACATATGCACAAGACTTTATAAGTTAAACATATTAGTTTGAAAGCTACAAAGATTAACCAAACACCTACTACAATACAAAACCTTAAGTAACTGTCAAGCAATATTCAGCTCATAAAAGTGCATAAGGACATTGAACACCTCAACAACAATTTAGAAGCAAGATCAGCATAATAAGTTCAATTGAATGAATGATTCTAAATCTATGTGCAAATGAAACTTCTTTGTAAGGTTTTACAAAACTTTGCATGAGAAATAAATAAAAAGCTAACACACACTCCTAAGCTAATGATAATTTACTTGCACACAAAGCAAGTTTTATCACAAAATTACGTTGACAAACACTAAATCTTAGGCAATCTTTAGCTAGACTCCTAGTAAGGATAACTATTAACCTAACAATAGACCTTCTAGAAGTTGTCTAAAAATAGTTGGCCTAGTATGTTCCATAGGGACACATCTATGGGACTTTTTGATGCATTCCCATATTGTGGATGTGTGGATGCCTTGGAAACAACCTTTCGCCATCCCTATATAAAATAAAATGCTCTAATGTCTCAAAAACATATCGAAAATGTGGATATTGTGTAGGGACGGGTGGAGACATCAATGACGTCCCCTGACCATCTAGGGGATGATCAACCATCCTTGTGCAAAAAAGGTCTAATTAATGGAAAAACAATTAGAATGAATTGAATAAATTATTTTATTGTTTTCTTTTTAGGTTCACACACCATAGTCAACCATAAATGACCTAAAGAAGCCTCCCTCTTCCATTCCAAATCATTTTTATATGCCAAAAAAACTTGTAATTGAGTTGGAAAAAAACATTTTGAGCAAGTTTTGGAAGTATAATTGGAGATAACAAACTAAGGCAACATTAGTGAGCAGTGAGCAATGAGATATAATAAACTAGAAGCAGAGGTAAGTGATTCTTTCCTTAATTTTTATTTTTAACAAACTAAGGCAACATTAGTGACCAGTGAGCAATGAGATAATAAAACTAGAAGCAAAGGTAAGTGATTCTTTCCTTTATTTTTATTTTTATATTTAATTTTTTTAGTGAGATAGTAAAACTAGTAGCAGAGGTAAGTGGTTCATAAGGGTGTGGGACTTGTGGGAGAAGGAGAACAACCACATAACTTGTTTGAGTGCCCTTCCACCATCTTGGAAACTTAATGCAAATAGCCTTTTCAATTTCTCCAATTTGTGACAGCCCTAGACAATGACAAAAAAAAACTTGGGGGGAGCAAAGTGTGGTTGTATCATATTTGCAACAAAGATTTTAGAGGGAGCTACAACGGGGTATATTGTTCTCTTCGGCATTACGAGAAATGCACTTAAGGTTTGTCTAGATATAAAGAATAATGAGAAGGTGAAGATGAATAGATTGCATATGGAGGCGGAAGCAAAGTCCAAGGGTGTGCTGATGCTAGTACAATTTGTAGAATCAGATATGCCTATGCCATCCATGGTTGCTAGTGGTAGTGGTGATAATTCCAAAAGAGGAAAGAGATAAGACTAGTGGTAGTGAGAAGCTGGGGAAAATTGCAAGTATGCTAAATATACAAACACAAGGTGTGGCAGAGTCTTCCATTGCTAAATTTTAGGGAAACTCGAGGATGTGTCCCCAACATTTTTTAGTTTCAATTGAGTGTGTTGTGCAATAGTTGAAAAGGAAAACACTTCAACGCTTATCTAGCAGATTCTGCAATTACAATGAATACATGCACTTCACACTTATCCAGGGAAATGCAATTACAAAGCACAGGAATTTCCAGTTATTCAATAGGGTGAGCAAATACATTAAAGTTCATAACAAAGCCATTGGCGATACTACTGTTGGCGTAAAAACTAACACCTCTAGAGTGCAAGTTTTGTACAGACAGCTATGCACACTGCGTAATGAGTGCTCTTCAAATTAGGAGGGGAAGCTCCCTCGTAATGCTGGAATGCATGGAAAAGAAAAGTAATCTAAATCCTATCTTTTTGTTCTCAGCTGGAAGAGGCACAAGGTTAAGAAAACCAAGAACGTTTGCAGCTAAGGATTTTCTGGTTTCGCAGATCATTAACTACAACTAAGCTAACTACTTTAAATCTATCCAGTTTCCTCAAGAAAACAGAGCATGAGGAAATGGAGCAGGAATGATTATTTGACGACAAACAAGAATAGATTCTCAACTTGAAGGCAAGGTCGCACATCTATCAGCTCAATCTAAACCAGTTTATTGAACACAAAACATGATCATTCTAACTAAGGAAATAATTCACCATCATAATTGCATGAAACCCAAGTGGCATAATAATTCATCATAACAGTAAATACACCCATCATAATTGCATGAAACCCAAGTGGCATAACAATTCATCATAACAGTAAATACACATAAACAGATACAAAACGAGCAATATTGAAGGCAAGGTAGGCACAACATATATTTCCTTGTGCAAAAGTTCTTGAACAGATACAAAATAGCAATACTACAGGCAAGGTGGGCACAACATGTATGCTATCACGCAAAAGTTATGTACAAATGAGCAAAAACTCTTATTTATAGACATCAAAAGGTGTAGGGAACCCTAAAATCACCTTGAGTCAACTATAGTCTTGCAATGCATGCAAGATTTTATTGCTAAACCCTAACAAAGCAAACTATACAATTAACTGGAAAATTACCGTCAGTTAACCGGTACATCTAATCTAAATGGACATTGTGCAAGCATACACATCCTTATTGAAAGCAAAGTTAACTGGAATACTACCCTCAGTTAACTGAAAACCCTAATCCTAACTCCAAGTCCTACGATATTTACGAGGAGAAGATAGGCGTGTGAGAACTCAACGTCAGAACTGAAGGTGGAACTCAAGTTCTGAGAGATGCTTCTGGTTCTATCCTCGTAAACAATGGCATACCATTACTGACTGATCACTCTAGATCATCACTGTCCATCAAGTCGTCCAGGAACTGATTGATGGCACTATCTTCTGGCACTTTGATGCTCTCCATGATGATGACCTGCCTCTGGCACTCAACGTCACCATCCTTAACTGCTTTTTGGCAGTTTCTGATATCTCCAGTTGCTTTCTTGAAACTAGATGTCATTACAGAGATGTGATCCAGAATCTCCATCAAGATATCACGAACATGCTTTTGGAACTTAGTTTGCACAGCCTTGAGATCAGCGTAGGTACCATCTTCACGAAGATAATAGCACGGGATTTGAGTGACTTTGGCGGCTCCATAAATGGAGTGATCTTTGTTCCTTTTGCAGCTTAATGCTGCTGATGCTTTTCTTGATTCTTCTCAACGAAAAAGTGTTGCATGCTGAAACCACGAAGCTTGACCGCAAACACTCTGGTTGCGAGAAATACACAAGAATGTGGAATTCCAACGGTGTCCAACCCGCGTCTATGCTTGTCAAATTGTTTGAATCAACCCTCGGATGCACTTGATCTTCATTGTGAGCTGCTCTGATGAAAACATAAATTAAGACCGATTTGGTCTTGAATTCAGTCTAGTTGAACCGCCTTTTGAAAAACTTGCCCGTTGATTGTGAACACGGCTATGTTTTGACAACTTTCTCCGGAAAGCTAAAATGGCCCCTGGTGAGGCTAAAAATACCCTGTCGGAGGAAAATTTTCACCAAAAATTCTGAGACATGGGTTTTGTCCGGAAAATGATTCTAAGACAACCCATAATGTCAGAATTGTGAAAACACGTCGTTTAGCTTGACATGCAAAGACTCTTCAGTCGAGAACTGCAAGAGTTTTAGAGCTTTCGGGGCAATTTTTCTTGAGAAAATTTGGAACATGGATTTTATGCAGAACGGAATTCTGAACAAACCCAGATGATGCGATTTTCAAAAAGATATGATTTTAGCCCACATGCAAAGAATCTTCGGAAAAAAGCACAGAGCTTCAGAATGAAGGCTGCAGGGCAATTTTCTTGAAAAAATCTAAGACATGGGTTTTGCCGCTGATGCTGAAATATGCGAACCCAGATGATCAAATTCTAAATATTTTTCCATTTTCTTTGACATGCGTAGAAAGTACCTAAGATGAGAAATAGAAGAAATAAGATAGAAGGTAGAAGGTTTTATTTGTTCTGCTTCTGTAGAATTCGCCTATCTCTGACTTGGATTTGATGTAACCTGCATGCAAATTGAAAACAAAGTCTGGAATCGCCTTCCTCTGAGCAATCTGAATCCAACGCTACAAAGAATGTTGAAATTTGACACCTGTAGCACCTTGAAATCATTGTTTGCTCAAGACAAACGTATTCTTCTTACTTGGGATGAAGAATAATGGACGCCTAAGCTTGAATAAATAAGCTTTCTCATCAAAGGCGTGCTAAATGCATGCAAATCCCTAAAAATGGCGCTTGGCTTGTGATTGGACCTCAAAAAATCCACGCCTAGCCTTTGATTGGCTCTCAAAACAATTAACTAATGATCAATATGCCCTAAATAAAGCGCCATGCTTTAATATTTGCCATAAAATAAATAGCCATCTTCAAGACTTCAGTTGAAAAATCCCAAATAAAGCGCCTTCAGTTGAAAATCCTAAGTAAAGCATCATCCTTTGATATCTCAAGATAAATCTTGACATGCGCCATGCATTAAAGCCTTAGTTGAATCTTGACATGCACTTCAGTTTAAGTGAACATGCAAAATAATAACTCAACATGCAAACTAGTTAACTGGACATGCAAATCAGTTAACTCAACATGCAAAACTGAAAAAACACCTGACATGCAAAGATGTCAACTGAAGATGACAACCCAGAAATCGTTCTCTTCCACTGAAAGTCAAAATTCAAATATTTAAATAATATTCAAAATTCCTGCTTTTAGGCGCACGTGTTTTTAAGTTTGAAAAATCAACTTTGACTTTTGGCGTTTTTCTCCAAACTTAGCAATTTTGGATGAAAACTGAAATTTGAACCTCTTTCGGGACCTCTGTTCAATCCCTGACATCGGCTGACTGACCTCACCGATTGACTAGCTGACAGGTGCATTGCAGAGCAAGACAAAAACTGATCAAAAGACTCCTTGAGACTGTAGACCATAAAACTAAGATCTGAAGGCTAAAAAATCCAAGTGCCCTTTTCAAAAGCTGCTCTTTTTCTCAGTGTAGTCAAATTTCTCCATCTTCATCTTGTACGAAGGGAAAAACAAATCTTCCATAACTTTTGACTGACAAAGTTTCAGGACTGGATAACTGGCTCACTGCGGAGCTAACTTCATTCCACACGACAACTACAAAGGCACATTTCTTCAAAAAACATCATCTGAGGGGTGAAAAACAAGGGCGCCTTTTTGAAAAGGTGCTCTTTTCCCTCCAGAGATGGCCATTTTTGGAACTGACCAAAATAACACTAAAACTCCGACTGCAGGTTGCTGAGTCATCTTCTGATCTGATGGAGACGGGCAACATCCGGATAGCTGAACGATACACGGACAAGCTGAATATCTGAGATCACCAAAAAGAAGGCATTAAAGACTTCAAAAGCTCAGGCACCTTTTTGAAAATGTGCTCTTTTGCTTCTTTTTTTTTGATATTTTGACCAAGATTTAACCCCATGTTTGACCTCTGGCTCAGGCAGTCCAGCAACTCAGATTCACCCACTGACGGATGCATTGCGAAGCCCGAATGACTGTGAGACAAACATCTCGGGTGGCATTTAGTCAAAAAACTTCATTTGACACTTCAAAAAGATGGGCGCCTTTTTGAAAAGTTGCTCTTTTTTCCACAGAGCCATTTTTGTCGTTTCTCTCATTTTCCGCTATACCTTCCGTAACTCGGGCAAAACAGGTCCGTTTGATAGGCTTGATAGCTCGTTGCGAAGCTCACATGATGTCGGACAAATGTCTCCTGGAGGTGACAAACCCTAAAAACAGGATCTGAGCCCCTAAAAGATAGGGCGCCTTTTTGAAAATGTGCTCCCCCCTCCAGAGATAGAAAAATTTGACGATCTTCCTTCAGATTTTCACTTTTCTCAAAATTCTTTAGTAACAGACTGACATGAAACTGACACAAGCTCCATATTTGAAAAGCCCAAAAATGACCTTCTGACATCACTTTAACAAGGTTAAGACTATATTTAGCAAAATGCCTTAGTGAAGCAAAAAATTTGGTTTGGGTACAACAACTACCATCCAAGGTATTACACAGTTTTATCAAATGCATTTCAACTCAACATAACTGCTGCAACAATCCATAATAAGTTGAATAATCAAAGATAATCATTGTAATCCAGTGCCCAACAAGGAGTATACCTCAGATAGATGTCACAAGGGGCTGATGTAAAACTGAAATCACTTTGCAACCATTGGTATTCTATCAAACATGACTGAATGCAAACTGGAACAAACTGTTAACACTACTGTTTGCAGATGCAACACTCATGAAATGAAGTAAACACACTCACAACAGATTAAATAAAGGAAATAACACTTCTAACTACGCCAAACCACGCCCCAAACACAACCAAACAATTGTTACCATACTGGAAATGATTGCAGATCTGATGCTGGTCTGAGATTGGTTGTTTTTGCTGCTCATGCATTCATAACAGCAGAGGACATAGTCACCAAACCTCACACCAGCCACAAGGGTTGATGCAGGAGCATCAGGGCGGATTGGCAATCAGCATCACCTAAATATATTTTCCGGTTTGGTTTTCAGTTTTGTTTTGGATTAGTGGTTTTTGGCATCTCTCGGCATCATAGAACTCTAAATTTAGCAAAGAATTGCAAGAATCAAACTTTCATCGGTTCGTAGTTTTGACACTCCGTAGGCAGTTTTGTGAAATTTAATTCCAAAAATCTGTAAGAGCTAGGGTAGAATCCTTTTGTAGGGGCATTCTTGGAGGTACCATGTCGAATATGCAAAAATAATCAAAGTCATATCTTTCACTGTTTGGGAGAAATTAATGCCCGAAATTTGTGTTGTTAATGCTGAAAGTCTGTTGCTGGGTTACAAAAAAATTAAATTTTCAAAATCTATGAAAGTTGGAGTGAAATCCTTTTGCAGAGGACTCGAGGGGGTTATAACACATGTTTGGGAAAAATTTTGGATGAAACGGAGCACTTTGAGTTTTCCGCCTGTGGACACCTACTTACATGGAATGGGCATATTCACTTCTTGTTTTGTACCATTATAAATTGAATTTGGTATGCTTTGATGTTTACAATATTTAATGCAAAACCAATAGTAATGAGAAGAGAGAAAAGAACTGGCCAGTTTAAAAAAAATTAGTGCTGTATAGTGTTTGGGGTCGAAGAATTTTGAACGAGAAAAATACAATAAGATAGCGGGTCACACCAATGGGAGAGAGAATTTTAAACAAAAGAGGAAGTTGAAGCAAAATAGTAAATGGGGAAATAGGCACAGAGTATGGAGAAGAGAGCTGGTGAAAAGAGGAAGGCTACGAAGGGAGTGAGAGGGGCAACGGTTTATGGGAAGAGGCTTAGTTTTGAATAGCAAATAGATAGGAAAGAAGGCTTCCTGGAAGAGGACATCAGGCTGTGCTAGGAGGAGAGTAGAAAGGGTCGATGCATAGACATGGCAGATTAAATAAAGAAAATAAAAGCCATCATTTGCAAGCAGAATAATATGTGTAGAATTCAAAAGATGAGAAGTTTGAATAGTTGAAGAAAGAACAGATTTAAATACTTACAGGTCTGGCATATGGAAAAGGAAATAGAGGGAAATAGGATGAAGAGAAGCCAAGGAGCTGAGAGGATTAGGGGTTGTAGCTGGAACGAAAGCAAAAGACAAAATAACATAGATTAAATGCCAGAAGAATGGTACAAATTGTAAAGACTGGATGAAAATGAATTTAAATTAAATTTGCAATCCAATTTTGTTTGAAAGTGAATGTACTTGTTTTGCCTAGAATTAGTGACAAATTGTGATTTGTGGGATCTTGAACTTATTTTGATTTGACAAATGAATTTTTCAAAGAAAATTGTGTTGTTGTGGTAGTTGTAAGTTTGTGGTTGAGATTGTTCATGAAGTAAGAGGGGGTTGATTCCTGTCTGCGTCAATTGGTATCAGAGCAGGTAGTCCTAAGAGTGGAGAGGATCCACCAGGACCTGTCGGTGTTGTATGAACAGATCGCCAATCGTGAAGCAGTTCACATTTAGAAGAAAGTGTGTGAAGCGGTTGAGAAGAAGCTCGTGAGAGCTATTGCGAGTGTGTGAGGAATCTTGAGCAGCAAGAGAGAGCTTGAAGCCGTGAAAAATGTGAGTTGTGAAAAATTGCAGTAGGCAAGATGGGTTGGGTCGTGATGAGGCCCGTGCGGATATTGTTTTGGGAGCAGTATTGGGAGAATGTGGAGGACGAAATGTGTGAAGTGATGGAAACGATGGTTCGTGGAAAAGTGAAAAAGAATGTTGGAAAGAGTGAGAAGAAGAGTGAGGAAGATGTAGCCCCTATTGAAGAAATAGCAGTCAAGACGTGCCATGAGAAAGGAATTACGAGAGAAGAAGAAAGGATTGAGGTGAGTAGCGAAGAGGTTGCCGCAGATGGCGAAGAGGATTTGTTGGCACGTTTGTTGACAATTGAGGAAGAATGGGTGATGAAGCTCATTGGTGCAACGAAAAGAGAAGAGCAAGATGTTGCAACTGACAAGGTGGAAGATGTCGCAATGAAGTTTGATGTTGCAGCTGCAAATGAAGATGAGGTAAAACAATTTTATGATATTACTTTGGTTTTAGATGAAAAGATAGAAGAAGAGATGGATAGAAAACCAAAGCATGTAGTAAATGTTGCAGATGGTGTGTGGTTGTGTGTAGAGGTGGTTGAAGATGTTACAGGTTGTTTTTAGTGGAGGTGGATGGTTAGAGGTGGGTTTGAACCCACAGAAGTGGAGAGAAATGTGGAAAGCGTCTGATGGAGGAGGTCGGGCTTTGGTGGACATGAGTCCATGAGGGGGAAAAGGAGGAAGATATGGTGTTGTTGGAGGGAGGTGGTTTGTGTTCTAGAGAAGTGTTGGAAGAAGCGAAAGAAATAGTTTTGGGGCACTTGATACAGCGATGGAGTTCGTTGCAGATTGTTTACAATCTCAAAGAGTGACTTCATCACTCAACTCCGCTATTGTGAGCCTATGCTCACAATCTTTCTGCCCGGCGTGTCTGATGCAGGAGCATCCGGGCGGACTAGCAATCGACATCACCTAAAAATATTTTTAGGTTTGGTTTTCATTTTTGTTTTGTTTTGGTGGTTTTTGGCATCTCTCAGCATCACAAAACTCCAAATTTAGCAAAGAATTGCAAGAATCAAACTTTCATTGCTTCACAATTTTGACACTTCGTAGGCAATTTTGTGAAATTTAATTCCAAAAATTTGTAAGAGCTAGAGTAGAATCCTTTTGCAGGGGCATTCTTGGAGGTACCATGTCGAATATGCAAAAATAATCAAAGTCACATCTTTCACCGTTTGGGAGAAATTAATGCCCGAAATTTGAGTTGTTAATGCTGAAAATTTGTTGCCGGGTTACAAAAAATTAAATTTTCAATGAAAGTTGGAGTGAAATCCTTTTGTAGAGGACTTGAGGGGGTTATAACACATGTTTGGGAAAAAATTTCGAATGAAACAAAGCACTTTGAGTTTTCCGCTTGCGGACACCTGCTTACATGGAATGGGCATATTCACTTCTTGTTTTGTATCATTATAAATTGAAGTTGGTATGCTTTGATGTTTACAATATTTAATGCAAAAACAATACTAATGAGGAGACAAAAGAACCAACTAGTTTTTAAAAAGAATCAGTGCCATATAATGTTTGGGGTTGAAGAATTTTAAATGGTGCAGAGTATGGAGAAGAGAGCTGGTGAAAGGAGGAAGGTTGCAAAGGGATTGAGAGGGGCGATAGTTTATGGGAAGGGGCTGTTGTGCCCACGTGACAGGCATTTTTTTCTTAGTTTTGAACAGCAGATAGATAGGAAAGAAGGCTGCCTGGAAGAGGACATCAGGCTGCACTGAGAGTTGGAGACTAGAAAGGGTCGATACATAGAAATGGCAGATTAAATAAAGAAAATAAAAGCCACAATTTGCAAGCAGAATAATATGTGTAGAATTCAAAAGATGAAAGTTTGAACAGTTGAAGAAAGGACAGATTTAAATACTTGCAGGTCTGGCATATGGAAAAGGAAATAGAGGGAAATAGAATGAAGAGAAGCCAAGGAGCTGAGAGGAATAGGGGTTGTAGCTGGAATGAAAGCAAAAGAGAAAACAACATAGATTAAATGCAAGAAGAATGGTACAAATTGTAAAGACTGGATGAAAATGAATTTAAATTAAATTTGCAATCCAATTTTGTTTGAAAGTGAATGTAATTGTTTTGCTTGGAATTAGTGACAGATTGTGATTTGTGGGATCTTGAACTTATTTTGATTTGACAAATGAATTTGTCAAAGAAAATTGTGTTGCCTATGGTAGTTGTAATTTTGTGGTTGAGATTGTTCATGAAGTAAGAGGGGGTTGATTCCTGTCTACATCAAGGGTCCACCCCAAAGTGGATTGATTTGTACTTGTGAAGTCTAGGCACAACCAAACAATGTGAGAAACCGCAAAAAAGTTAGCGAATCACCTTAGGAAACTCATGCCCCAATTAGTAGGTATGACCAGCAACAAAGAGGTATGATTTCCTCAAATTTTCTCCACACTTGTAATCTGTTCCAGTCAGTCAAACAAGTATAAACAACAATATCACCTTATAAGACTCTTAGGAAATGATAGCACATGGTATGACCAAGCTAGGAGAAACAACTAGCAAGGAATGAATGGGTATGGCTTGTAGAAGAAACTCCTAAAATGGTACGACCCAAGGAAGGTGTATGGCTAACATAGAGTTCTTTAGAATCACCCTTCAACACTTCAAAACTTTTGAAAATACTAGGCAAACAAATATCAAATTCTTACAACTCAAAACATAGCAAAATCTTCTTTTTGACAATGAGCTTCAAAAATACTTCACTTGTAGGTGCAATTGTAGCCTCTATTTGAAACCACCCAAACTAGCTAGGAGGATTTTTGTCCACGAAACCAGTATTTTCGATAGGGTTTTCGTCTTTACAAAACTTAGAGAATGTAGATTGTCTCAGCACAAAACAAATATCAAATCATGTCTAACCTCAACAATGAGCTCTCAACCTCCTTTTATAACATTCTCGAGGGAAAATAATAATCTCCCTTTTTCCTCCACAAACTCTTTTTTCAAATTAAATAATTCATTATGTGCAAAAGACCATCTTGTGCCTACGCGTCCCCCTGTAGGCACAAACACTTTTATATCTTAGTTTCCTTTTTAATATTTCCTCCTTAGGACAACTTAAGTTATAATTATCTAATTAATTAAATAAATCACCCAAGTTGCTAAAAACATCAAAATGAGACAAATATGAAATTATGGTCATACTAATATGTCACTACGGACTTAGGATGATGAATCAAAGCAACTTGGTGACTTTAAAAATAGCATGCTTCTCCAAGAAGTTTGGAGAGCTCCCAAAACGCTAGAATTGCATTTTGAAAGCACCATGAGGCTCAACAAGATCATTTGAACTCATTGCCGTGAACAACACCTCTTCTTGACTAATCTTGTGCTCTCGAAGAACTTTGGAGTTCTCCCTTGCTAACCAATTAATATACTAAAAAACTTAGAAAATAGACTAATTGTTCACAAACCAATTATGCTTGAAAAGGGGACATTACACACGCTTGTGACACAAAACATGCCAAAGGATAGCCATATGGAATTGTACAATACTCTACAATATTGTACGGATCCTACATGGATTTTTTTTTTTGTGTGAAATTTTTGGAAGGTCAAATCATATGGTTTGTCTGCAAAATTTTTACTTGTTAAAAACCATGGTGTTTTTTTTGAAGAAAAATTGCATGACTGGTTTTTGGTCAAATTGTGGATTTTTTTGGTAAAATTGTGTCATATTTGTGCTAAAAATTGCGGATTTTTTTTGTTAAAAATTGTGACTTCTTTTTCTGAATATCGCTGGGCCTGTTATTTTGATAAAATTGTGGGTTTTTTCATAAAAAATCGCACCATTTATTTGCAAAGATTGGTGACGGATTTAAAAAAAATAATCAACAGATTTTTTCAACAAAAATAATGGATTTTTGCCATGGTAGATGGTCACCTGTTTAGTTTTGCAGGTTTCACTACATTTTTTTGGCCATTTTTTATAAAATTGTGGGTTATTTTGATAGTTTTTGGCAAATCTGCAATAGCAAGGGTTGTATCTGTTTTTATTTTTGTACTTTTTTTGCAGATTTAATGATTGTGAATTTATAAATGTGGCTAGGGCATGGGTCTAAATTTTTTTTCAGCTATAGCAACATTTTTTTTGTAGATTTTCCAGCTAGGGTTTGGAAAATATTTTGTTGTAAAGGGTTTTCCAAACTTTTTTTCTAAATTTTTTTGTGGCTTTCCTTCAAGGCTGCTAGGGTTTCAGTGGGAAGGCAATTTTTTTTTGCTCTTACTCCATAAATACACCATACAAGAGGGAAGATGGCTTCATTAGAGTTCAGATGCCTCGATAAGATCATCCTTGGTACTGACACTTGGTCAACGGTTGCGGGCAAAGACTAGGACAAGTTTGACAAGCGAGATAGAGAAGTTGTCGTGTTGATCAAGTTATCAGTGACAAATGAAATGCTTCTGGATGTTTAGATAGGCACATCCTTTGTGGCAATTTGGAAGCACTTGCGAGATCTGCACGAGACTTCATATAAAGATAGGGCCTTCTTCCTGAAAAATATGGTTTTTTCTATTATGATGAATGAGACAACATCCTTGTAGGAGCATTTGTTTGTGGCATATCTTGTTTGGTTGCATTGGGCAGTCTGAAAATAAGAAGTCTTGTTTTTTTGATAAAATCTGGTTTATTCTGTCAATTGAAGCTCTATGGTTTTGATGGATTTAATAGAAACAAGCATTTGTTTCAAGATGGCTCCAGGGACCTTACTGGCTTCTCTAAGGAAGTCACCATTTTTCTTATATCTTTGTAGATTAGTGCTCAGGTAGACAAGTCTGAAGAAGAAACCATTGAGTATCATTGAAGAGGATATTCAGAAAAAAAAAAGAAGGTAAAGAGGTTGATGACAGTGATTCTTCTGGTTCTAAGGCTTCATGCCTAAGTCTTAGCTAGGCAACTATGATGGCATACCTATCAGTGCTTTGCTTGATTGGTTGTTGTGGAAATCTATGCACCATACCATGGGTGAATTGGAAACCATTGAGTATCATTGAAGAGGATATTCAGAAAAAAAAAGAAGGTAAAGAGGTTGATGACAGTGGTTCTTCTGGTTCTAAGGCTTCATGCCTAAGTCTTAGCTAGGCAACTATGATGGCATACCTATCAGTGCTTTGCTTGATTGGTTGTAGTGGAAATCTATGCACCATACCATGGGTGAATTGGAGAAGAAAATCAGAACTATTATCAAGGCTGAAGAAAGAGAGGCTGCTGAGAAGAAGAAAGATGATAAAGAGTTAATTTTGTCCTTTTTATATTGGCTGCTATATTTGACTGAATATGCTCTAAGGGTTTTTCAATAAGGTGATGCATCTCTTAACTTGTTTCTCAGGTGCTCTAGTTGATTGATTTAGACTGTTTAACTTGCATTTGTGATTATTGGTACATTGTGGGAGATAACTTTTTGTTATGCTTTGTATTTCTGTTGCTCTATAGAGCCATGTTTATATACTCTTTCCCATTTATTAAAAAATCCTACATTGCAAAGTAATTGGTGTGAGTTTTCAGTAATATGACATGCCTACATGTTTAGAATGGATCTCATGTAAGGAATGTTCATGGTATTGGTTTGTAACTCTAGTTGTCTTTTTTCCACATTTTGATTGAATTGCAGGGATACAATTCTCTTAAGGATTATTTTCCAACAATGGAGATGTTGCCAAATCCCCAATGTTTTAATTTAGCTTGTCGAGAGCGTCAGGTATATGCTTAGTTGTTTAGCTCAAAGAGTTGTTTATTTTCGACTAAATCTATGCATTTAATAAGTGGCTTGTTCTTATTTCCATGGAAGAGCAAGAGATTAGTTGATAATGCTTAAATTTGAGAAAATCATAATTATGTGTTTTTGTATTTCACTGCAGAAAGAATACATCCAGATAAAACCCGCAAGAGATGCTGCAGAAAGGGCTAGGGAAGAAGCGGAGGCAGCTGCTGCATATGATCTTCCAGTCCACGATGATAATGAATGGAATATAAGGTGATTGTTGTTGAAACCCTACACTTCTTTTTGACTGATGAAAAAGTGGATCTACTTTAACTGGGCTATTTTATTCCAAACACAACCAACTAATCTCAGAGATGTCTTCATGTTAAAATGAAATTGCAAGACAGACTGATGAATTAATGTGCTGCCCAGAAAATTGCCTTGAACCTTTTGACTTCATAATCCAAAAATAAGAAAAGTTTTAGTGTTCTGAGAAAGGAAAAGATAAGTTTGTAATAATCATAGTTATCAAGAGAGTTGTACCTTGACCCTTGGTACTTGTCTCCTCTACCTAATATTGTGTACTTGTTACACAGACACATATGGGGACATCTCTAGACATTAAGAGAATTCCTATGACATTTCTTTGTGTCTCTATGCATCTCATAGAAACGTCACTTGAAATTGGGAAACTTCCTCGAGTGATCACTCAGATATATCATATAAATTATATTGGTTTTTGCTAAAATGCTGATATATCATTGAAAGAATACACTAATAGACTTGTAATTTTTTATTTTTTTTTGCATAGTAATTTACAAGTTTTTTGTAGCAGAAAGTTTTCTTATCAAATCCCCAAGGGGTAATAGTATGAAGAGAAACAATAATAAGGCTTAAGATGTGTACATGCATTGAAATTTTATCAATTGATTGAAAATAATAATATTTGGGGATCCCCATACCATGTTTTTTAATTAATGGTATTTTCTTCCAAGTCTTGTCTACATCTTGAGGTGATCATGGATTTTTTATTTTATTTTATATATATAATGATGATGATTATGAAACATTAATATTATCCATATTTGCTTTTGTTGACAACTTACATCTATTTCTTTGTATTCTTTTAAGTTCTAAGCATTTTAGTATTTAGCATTCTTTAAAGTTGTATATCCATTGTATAATTTTATATCATATCAAATTTTTGCTGTCTTCTAGTACATGGCTCCAATTCATTTTTTAAAAATGGCATGCTGTTAACTCATCCCTGTCTCCTATATCATCACCAATACCTGTCCCTACTAACCATGGTAATAGTGTATTTTGATATGGTTAGTCATCAAAATTACAATAAATCTTGTAATTTCCTGCTTTTAATTTAGTGATCTGCTGCTTTCTTTTCAATGTCATTGGTGAATCAATTACCTAGAAAAGTTTTGTTTTCTACTATTTTGTATTGCAGTTGGAAAACAACCTTCGCAATTAGAGAATTCAATTTTTGGGGTGGAATTTTCTTATTTTTGAATGTTAGGTTATTGTCTCTTCGGCTGCCTTTGAAAACGAGGCACTTCTTTAGAGATAAGCATTCAGTTTCAACATATTGTTCTTAGTGAAGTCCATTTCTTTGCAATTTATATGGGTTTTGGTTTTTCTGACTACTTTTGGGAATCCCAGCAAGACTCTTTTTTAGCACAAGACTGTTTCTTCAAGAGTATTTCTTTTCTTTTTCTATTACATGCCTTCATAAATACTAGGTTGTGGAGGGTTTATGTGGTTGCACC
The DNA here is from genome assembly GCA_007258455.2 of Sequoia sempervirens. Taxonomy (NCBI): domain Eukaryota; kingdom Viridiplantae; phylum Streptophyta; class Pinopsida; order Cupressales; family Cupressaceae; genus Sequoia; species Sequoia sempervirens. The sequence goes on from VDFB02075321.1 coordinate 365,446,635, forward strand.
ACCCCTTCTTGTTTAGGTATTTTGCTTCTAGCGCTAGCTCTAGTTTTACTTTTATGTTAATATTACTGGATATTGAAATCCTCATTAGACTCCTGAATTTGTATTCAAACTTAATTGTAATTTTGAGTCCTATTTACTTTTCATGGTCATTATGTGGATGTCCATGAATGATCAAGAACAGGTCAATGCAACTAGAATGTGCAACTGTTATAATAGAGGAGTACTAGGCAAAAAAGGGCTCTAGACAGAAAGCTAAATAAATAAAATAAAGCAAGGAAAAGAAAGAAACCAAAGAAATAGACGAGTGGGGTTAGCCCAAAAAGATCAACTACAAATAGTTGTGTAGTGGGAGGAGCCCTCAAATAGGTGGGAGCAGATTAAGATCAAAGTTGGCATCCCAAGTTGGAAGCAAAGGCCATCACATGTTTGTAACTCAACACATTTTGGAACAGCGAACAAGATTACTAGCTATCACCGTGGGAATATAGGAAATGAGATTGCTTGTCCAAAAGTGCCCAAGGCTAATGGGGCTAGGTTGGACAATCCTAGGAGGCAAGTGATTCCCCCTATAAACTCACCTAACACTCAAGGCCAAAGTTTTGTTGGTGTCAAAGAAGAAATTGGTACCCTTGAGACATGCATTGTAAGTGATAGTGCTAGAGGATACCCCACATTGGGAGGATATAGAACCATAACCCTTAGAATGAGAGCTAATGTGCCAAGGAGCCCTAGTAGTACTAGAATGCAAGGACAAGCAAAGTTTCACCAATCTGTCCCATTTTGTACATGAATGAATAGTATTGAAATGGTGCTTAATGCATCCACCATTTGGATCAGATTAAAGAAAGTAGTCAGTTTGGACTTAGGATCCTATGCTTAAATGTCCTCCCTAACAATCTATTGAGCACCTCCTTCCCAAGTACAAGGCAACAAGGGGAACCTAAGGAGTACCTAAAAGGAGGTATCCTACCCAAAGAAATGTTGATATTTTTCAACATTTATTTTGATATTTTTTAAGTTTTTGAGTTTTTTTAAACTTAAAAAAGCCCAATTTGCCCCCCTAACCCTAAAATGATGTCCACCATGAAGGTTTGTGTGGATTTGAAGGTTTTAATTTGGGTTTTATTGTGAATGCAAAACGATGTACACCATGAAGGTTTGTGTGGTTTTGGAGGTTGCCCCTAGTGCCCCATGAGGGGCATTGCCCCTCAACCCCAGTGGGGTCCCCCACGAGGGGGGTTACCCCCACACCCTTGCAAGGGGCGCTGCCCCTTGACCCCATTGGTGGCATTGCCCTCAAACTCCCATTGAATTCATTTGATTTGCCATGTACTCTCCAAGTCCAAGTTTCCAAGTTTTCCTACAAGTCTTCATCTATAACATTGTCATCCAATTAGACAATCTTCCTTTATGCCTACCAACAAGGAGAAATGCAGCAATGTAGTTAATTGTAATATATAATATATATGATGACATTCGAGTTTGACTAATTGACATTCTAATGTTTTTTATTTTTATGGTGGTTTTGTTTATTTTACAATATATGATGCTATGTGTGGTATTTTGCATAGTTTTAGGACTCGGACTTGGACTTAGGAGTCAGCATAGACTCGACAAAAAACTCGGCAAAAATAAACCTCATAATTACACAAAAAAAAAGAAATAAATGCATTTAGAGAACATAAAAGTCTAATTTGACTATCAATTTGTCATAATTCAAACATTACACATGTCATTTGATCCTCAAACTCTCAAAATTTGAAATTTCAGCCACTATGTCTATTATGTTCAAGCATTAGAAGAGTTTGACCTCAAGACTCGGGAGTTTGAGCCTAAGACTCGAGAGTCTTGGAGCAGGACTCAGCCAAGTACTCTCCAAGACTCGGTTGGACTCGATGCGGGAGTCTGGTTGACTCGGTTTGGCTAGCTCAGAGACTCGAGAGTTTGGAGAGTCTTGCAGAGTACTCGGAGAGTCTTCAAAATATGGTATTTTGAACTTAATTATTGTTGTAAATATGTATATATTTTTTGTTTTTATATGTTTTTGTATGGATGAACCCAAAAGAAACCCAACCCCAAAAAAAATTTGCCCGAACCCGCAAAATGAACCATCGAAGCTGAACGCGAACCGGTAACTTAGATTAGCACCAATGGAGATGTACTTGTTGTGACAGACCCTAAATGCTCATTGATCATTGAGTTATCTCTTGTGTTTTTGTCATATCATGTTGCCATAGATTCTTACAAATGATTAGGTGAATAATGTTGTTTCCAAAAATATTGAATATTATCTATGGCTTTTTCAATTGATTTGGCTTGTATAGTTGTACTTTTTATGTATAATGCATTTTTCCTTAGAATTGTTATCTCACAATGTACCATTATACAACATTTTTTAGTGTCCTTGTTTGTAATGTCCCAATCTGAAAATTTTGAATTCTTGGCAGTTTTTCAATGTTATACGAGAACCTTCACACTTTTTGATCACCGAGATTCCTAGAAAGGGCAAGGTGAGAGCATACAATGTTTAGGTTATCAACAATAAAATCACTATGCTTGTTAAAGATATCAAGTTTCCACAATCCATCTTCTTGTTACAGTATAATTTCTGGATTTGATTGTGTTTTTGTTTTTCATCAAATCCAGGAATTATACTGTAATAACTATGCTTGTTGTCAGCAAGCTGCATAGCCAATAATTCATGTAGTTACAAATCCAATACTAAGGAAGAGCTGGTTTTGGTGGCAACCCTTCCCAAACAAAAATGAAATATTTATCGAACTTGGTGGCTATGCCTTCCAGAATTTAATATCCAATAGAATAACAATGTCAATATCAAATCTGATGGATAACTGCTTATATTGTACAATCAATCACTCATCTTTTATGCTTAACAATAATGATTACATCCAATCAATACAACTGCCTAACACAAATGTGAATTGAAATAGTATACTTCTACAAATGTACCTCTGATGTAAACAACAATATGAACCTCAAATCTGCCTCTTACCAGATAATGTAAACTGAAATCTTAGTGACTTTTGATATTGCTCCAGAACGTTAAATTACTGAAACCTCTTAGATTCACATTGTTAATATAGTTATTGCAGCCATTTGAATAGTGATGAAATGCTGGTGGAGAATATTTGATATAGCTAATGATACCATAAATAATATCCAGCCAAACCTTGTTCAAGAATGAATAAACAAAAATGGAGGATAACTACATGTATCTCAATATAGAAAAGTACAACTGAAGTGAACTTGAAATTAGATGCCTAGAATGGTACAATTAGTTAAGATTGGTGCAGCAGCAGAAAATTAAGTGCAACCATGTATTGGACTGGTATAACAGTACCCAACTGTATGATAGCCACAAATAGTATTTTCTCCTTTGAAAGGGTACACTAACCTTCAATATTTGTCTAAGTTACTAGTTCGGTTTTCGGTTTGAGTTTGAGGGTTCGGTTTGCAGGTTCGGACATTTTTTTTTTGGGTTGGGTTTGTTAATACAAAAATATATACATATTTGCAGCAGTAATTAAGTTCAAAATACACCACCATATTAATAGTCAAATAACATAGCAAAAATACGCCACCACTTTCATAGTCAAATATTAAAATATTAGTGATACTCAAATGTCATGATATAAATTAAAGTTCAAACATAATAATGTCAAGTGTTTACAATCAGCCATTATTGATCATTGATCAATCATATGGGTCATCAAAAAATCCATCATCAACATCCATATTAGATGCTATATGTTGTGGTAAACCAATAGAACCACAAATAGCGTCAGTGGCACTCGCACAAGCACTGCCACTAGCACTAACACTAGCACTCTCATGCTCAGTAGCTGCTTTAGGCTCATAGTCATCATCAATATCAAGTGTAGCTAAGTGACTTGTGGAAGCATCCAAGTCAAGACGCTCTGGCTCAATATCCCACCTCCTTGTGTCTCCTTCTTTGTAGGAACTTTGTTTGTGTGTAATGAGGCATGAGTTGGAATGCACATACACCAAGTCCTCTACCTTTTTTCAAATGTAGCTTATTGCGCTTTATTGAGTGGATGAAGGAGTATGTACTCCAATTCCTCTCAGAAGAAGATGAACTAGCAACCTATTAAGACCAAATTAAACAATTATGAGTTACAAAATTTAACTAAATAAAATATAAATTAAAAATAAAATTACAAAATATAAAACTTAAATTTAAAAGATAAAAGATGTTGACTATAAAACTTACTTGGGATAAAACTTTTATTGCAAGAGGTTGGAGGTGTATGTATTCTTGGCCATGGAAGTACCACCAACTATGAGCATCCACCTTGTACTTGTCTCGAAGAGCATCGAGACCACAATCATTGGAGCATGCAAAACCCATGAACTCAGCCCTCACTAGATCACGTTGGTCATGATCACTGAAGAGTCTACAAAGTGCTTCCTTGTACCCTTGAGCCACTTCAGCATCTCTATATGGAGCAACTCTTGATGAAATAGAAAGTACCTCAGCACTATAGTATTTAGGACTCAATGCAAAAGCAAGAAGATGCAATGGAGTGGTCATTTTGTTCCATCTCTCTACAATGATTTGCTATAGCTCTTTGAAGAACTTTTCTTCAAGATCTTCCTCTTTTGCATTGATGATGGTTTTCATCTTCTCAATCATTGAGTTGATGCCATCATATACTTCGCCCAAACAAGGTCTATCCATGTCAGTGCAACCGATCATGCTCAATATGGGCTTAGTGAAACTGAGATACTCAACACGATCCCACCAACTGTCATCTAGGATCATTTGTTTAACCTTAGTTTCCCTTTCAGTGCTAGATTGCCTCCATATGGACCAATTAGGGCTGATGACCATATTCTCCTTTTCAAATCCATGAGTCTACTTATGAAGGTCGACCAGTTTAATTATAATCTACATTTTCCTATGAAGGATTGTTTTTACTTGGATTGAGTGGGATATTACAACTAGGAATTCTTTTTCTATAATTGTATAATTCACTTCAGCACCAGTAAAAAAATTGCTTAGATAATAGATGGACTAGAAGAGTATCTTCCTTCTAGCCTAGCACAAAGTCCATTGATGTATCAAAGGCATTGGTGTGAATTTGAAATGGTGATTCTCAATTTGATTTCGTAGCAATAGTGTAGTTAATAAGCTTTTTTTAATGGCATTGAAATCATGATGACAGTCTTCAGTTCAAGAGAAAGCATTATCCTTTCCTAGCAAACAAAACATGGTGAAGCAATTTTACTAAAATCTTGAATAAATGTTTGATAATATCTTGGAAGTCCTAAAAAACAATGAACATCCTTTTGGCATGTGGGTATAGGAAGTTATTTGATGATTTGTATTCTTTTGGGATCAACTTCAATATCTTTAGTAGAAATGTGATGACCCAATACTATACCTTCAACCATTAAAATATGACATTTTTTATGATAGAGAAAGATTTCTATCTTCACATTATTGAAGGACCTTTTCAAGATTATCCTTAGCTTCATCATAAATATTTCTGTAAATTGTGAAATCATCTATATACACCAATTATGAATTAAATCAGCAAAACCACTTGGTAGAACTCTTTAAAAAATTGTTGGTGCATTACATAGTTTGAAAGGCAGAATATTATAGGCAAATGTCTCCCAAGGACATGTAAAAGTGGTTTTGCCTTGGTCTTCATTAATAAAGAAATTTCTTATATTTTTGCAGAAAATTCTTGATCTTTGCATTGTGGATTTGTTGTTTTTGAAACTTTGGTGCTTCAGGAGACTATTGTTCTGTAGTGACCATATGAATGTCACTTTGTTTCCCTTTTAAAATAGGGGTTTCATCTTCTTTCTCTGCAGAAATAGGGGTATGCATTGGATTAATAAATATCTGTTCTGGTGGGATCATATGGTTGTTTCTTCGGGTAGATGGACCTCACTTGCCTCATCAGGAGACCACCAGAGTGGAAAAAGTCAATTGGAAGAGGATTTTATTTTCCTCAAGGGCATAGCCTTACATAAGTTTCTTATTTATATAATGTCCAAAAATAATTAAATTATTACACTCATATTTGTAAGTTTATTGTTAAGACTTTTTGTTCATAAATTTGGTATCAATACTCCAATGCACTATGCCCTTGAATTCTAAACCAAACCATAAAGTACTAGTAAAACTTGTAGTTAATTATGTGTTCATTAGGGATGGTCTGTTCATCGGATTCTAAATTTTATGGTGGAATATCATACCATAACTCTGCGTAGTTGATTATATTATTGGGGAATTAGTCAAAATGCAACTCAAAAGAATGCTTGTGGGTGTTATTATAGATTCAATTCCAAAATTATAAATATAGTGTCTACATCATGAACAGTTTCTTAAGAACGATCAGTATATTACATTAGTTTGAAAAAAAAATGATGTGAAAAGAGCAAGCAGAGAGAAGTGGTACAGAGAAAGAGGAGCAAGAGAAAATAAAGTATTTTTGAATAAGTTTAGGGGATAATGTCTGAGAATCTGGTATATTCCAGCCTGAAACCAGAGGAAACTTTTGGAGAATTCATCGATGAGCAAATTCATGAGTGGGTTATGGAATCATTTGTTAACTTTGAAGAGAAAGTCACGAGACCATACTGAACACAAAAAGAGCTAGTCGACCTAATGTTACAAAGGTAGAAGATGATGAACTAAATGGAATTTGGAAGATCTAATTTGATGTAGCCAAATGTAAGAATGGAGCTGGAAAGGGTGTTGCCTTAGATTCTGTTAAAAGAATCAAGACACTTTACACCTATCATTTGTAGTGTAACTGCACACATAACATGGCAGAATAAGAGGATTTGTTACTAGGTTTAGAACCTCTTGAGACAAAAAATATTAAACCTGTCTAGATCTTTGGTGATGCCAAGGTTATAACCAAGAAAAATCTCTGCACTCAGCCATGAATAATAGGTTGAAATTTTATAAACATAGGATTTCAGATTTGCTAGAACGTTTCAATGTTGTTAATCTACAAGCAATCCCTTGAAAGCAAACCAATATTGCAGACTGAATGGCTTTGGTTGGGTTGTAGTTTGAATTTTCCAAAGTTTTGAAAGATAATCAAGGTCATGTCAAACTCATTGTAAGACCAGCTATTTTTGATAATGATGCTCATTGGCAAATTTTTCCTATGATGAGCAAATTATTAAGTTTATCAATAGATAGTCAAGTTTTCCTTGGATACTAAGGAATTAATTGATCAAATCTCTTTTGATGAGGGCGTTCAATGGAAATGTAACCACATTCCCAAGGGATTAATCACCTCAAAATCTATTTTTTGATTTTGACTTGTTGAGAGGTGGAACAACTATGGTGAAGAAAGTAGACAAATACCATGAGATTGAAAAATCCTTGAACAAAGCATTGAATTTGGGTAAGGTATGCATTGTGGCCTGGAAATGTAAGGACCCTCTTCCACTATCAACCAAATAACACATATCACATCATATATATTTTTATTTGCAACCTTAACTAGAGATATTCAAATAAAATCATAGTACAAGCATATGCTTAGTGTCATACCATCAATGTACAACTTCGATGTCAAAACATAAAAATTCTATCAATGTATAACACCATATATCACATGCTATTATACCATCAAGTGCACCACAATTATCATCACATTTAATTTCATCGTTTAAATTCATAGATAATCAATGATCCTAGTACACTAAGTTTTTATGTTCTTATTAGCACATTTCATTTCATATTCAATTTACACAAGTTATATAAATATTGAAAGATCATTCTCTAGTATTGTCCCACTCACCTATGCTTTCTTTTCAATCTAATTCCAAGTTGATGTAGACATAGAGGGGGGTTCCAAGGAAGGGATGCTTGACCACACAACCCTAGACTCTCACACATTTGCACAATGCAATGAGAACTCGACACAATGGAGTAAAAACAACTATTTTCATTAATATGAAGGGATATGGTTACAAGTTTATAGTGGGTTTAGCCCTTACCTTTATAATAGAGCTCCTAACAATTACACATAGACTAGTACGTAGACCTAAAATTCTCTCTTTTCCTAACTATAGGGTCTCAAGTTCAACTCATCCAAAAGAATTTGGAAATTTTCCCATGACTCTACAATATATACAAATTCCTTGGGAATTCAAATTTTTGCTCAATTGTCTTTGCCGCTTGAATAAAAAATCACCTAACTTGCAACTTGCATTAACTCTCTTGTGGCTTTGCATTCATCCTAACATTGTCTAGAGCTGCCATGTGGATGGTTATTCAACTTGTCTCCATGTCACATGCAAGCACTCTCTTTATTGCCATCCATCCAAATGTGCTATTGTGCATTTCCTCTAAAATTCTATTGCTTGGAATATTTGACTTGTTCTTGCTTGGACCCTTTGTGTGCTCTATCCTTGCATGCACTTCTTCCTACTTGTGCTTGGCCTTTGTCCATCTATGCTCACTTGCAAGCCTCTTTGTTCTACAGATCCATGCCCTCCTCGCTTGGACATCTTCTCTATTATTTGTGTTTGACAAGCACAACCCATCTTTTTGCCCAATGTGCAATCTACATGTTTTGTGCTACAACTTGCTTTTGGGTTCTTGTGTGTGCTTGCACCTTATTTGCATAGATTGCGTTCTACATACCCTTTTAAGGTCAAGTCCTTGAGGATTCCATAAATTGTGACCCTAGACTCCATTAACTATAGGCATATGGATTGACCCAGGGCACCGTTGCATCACAACTCCAAGTTGACATAAGAATGAGGAGGATTGATTTGACATAGTTAGACCTTCATCTAACAATCGCCCACATATTTGTATCCTTGGAATCAAGATCTAGTTTTCCTACCTAAGCATCTCACACATGCCACTAGATCACTCATTCATGTTCCAAAAGGTTATATGATCAGTTCTAGGTAGTCCAAGTTTAATTCTTGATTTGGATCAAACCGTGGCTTTTGGAAAAATCTATAGTTTCAACTTTCCTCAACTACTAGACAACAAAATTCAGCTCTTTGTATTATGGATTTTATGCTTAGACAAGGTATGACTACATGTTCTTAGTGTTAGCCGTTCGGTTTGTGGGTTATCAGAAATTCCATGGTCTTACCTACTATGGGACCATGGGTTGCTGAAAATCCCACAACTTTTTCTATTGGTAGACATTGGCTTTTGTCGAAAGTGTTATTTGATGAGTTTTTCTTATGTCTTTTTGAAATACAACTTCTCAAATTTGTCCTGGTTTAGCTTTTGTAAGGTTGAAATTTTTCTCCACCTTATGTTTTTACACTCATTTTAGTGTTCATTTCCATAAGTGTGTTCTAGGGGTCATTTGCCTCTTTTTTTGGACTTTTACTCATAATTGGACCGATTTACAACTACACCTAAGCCTTTGTAGACCCTTGAAACCTACACTAGAAATTTCAAACCTAGATTTTAAAAAGGAGAAAGAGGCAAAATGTAAAGTATTGTAATGTCCCATTTTATTCAAAGACATTATTAATAAAGATATTTGTTATCGGGCCATCTATCGCACTAGGTATGAATAATAAAGGCCGCCTCATTATATGTGTAGTACACCACTAAAGATAAAATGGAGTAAGGAGTCGATAAGATTATTCTAACCGCATATACTCCTACATTCACCTAAGATATTCTATCAAGGATGCTTATTAGAAGACATTGCTAGTGGCAAAATTGGAGGGTTATGATCTGTTGATTGAGGACAAGGAAGTTAATCCTGCTGATTGCGATTTTGTGAGTATTAATATACATTTGCATGGTTAGAGTTAATATGGATGTCCCATTCTATGCAAGCTGCTGCTATTCATGTTTTGGCCGCGTGTATGGTGTGTATTTTCATGTGTTGGTTCGAATGCATTGAGACTACCTGCATCAAAGATATACTATTGAGGATTACCACCCTTAAATATTCATTGTGCCATTACTCAAGCGTATGGTAACATTATCCGGGTCGATATTTATTGTGGGCATCATCATATCAAAATCTTCTTCCGCCAACATCATTGCAAAGGTATTCGATACATTTCTATGCTTATGTACATTCTATTGTTGGTATTTGTATTGCTGCATATGTTTGTTGGGATTATCCTTTGGTGATAATTGATAGCTTTGGTTGTCTATCTATATTATTGATATCATCTACACATACTATAATTATTGGGCAATTCTTGATCTATCAACTCAGCCAATACATGAGGTGCTGCTATGGTTAAGGCAGTGATAAATACAACGATAAAATATAATGTTATCGCACTATACTCCTAGGTGGCCATATCTATAAAAGAAATCGAACATATGTGAAGGCTTTGTGATATCGTGGCTTTGGTGATGATAATATTGTTGACGCACACTCTTATGGTAAACTACATACAGCGATTATATTTAATAAAAGGATTATGTTTAAAGGTGGTGTCGATTGACGACTAATTCGATATGAGAAATATGCAACAAGACGGAAGCATGCAACAAGAAAGCAATGAGTGAAGGCTACATATGCAAGATCCTAGAAGATGAAAGTATGATGAAAAAGAAAGTTACAACAAAAGGGAAACTATTGCATTGATGCCAAGAACCATAAAAGGAAGAATCCTTGATAGGGGGAGTACTAGAGAATCTCCAAGAGAGGGAGAAGTGTATTCTTGTGCATTTGATGAGAGTACACAATTAGATGTTTCTAATGATACATTCATTGATAGAATCGTGATGAATATCCCTTTGCCATTGAGGTCAAAGGGGGAGAAATAGAATGGGGGAGAGTTAGAAGAGATGAGGAAGAATATGTTGCCATCAATGACAAAGGGGGAGATTGTTGGAAATATTGTCATTGATGTCAAGTTGAGAAGGTAGATGGTTCATAATGTCATTGATGTCAAATTCAAGGCGAGACAGATTTGTTGTCATTAATATCAACAATATATGAACGGGATTGTTGGTGTTAGTGCCAAGAATGTTACTCTAAGTGTTCCTAGACTGAGAGAAATTATAAATGTGGCAAAGAAAATAAAAACACAATCACGTTCAGCGTATCCAAAGTCAAAGGTCAACAAGACAAAAGAAAGAGCAAAGAATGTGCAATGTACTCTAGAGTACACAATCTTGTGAAGTATTACAGAGGTTACTGGAGTGTGGTATGATCCAAATCCAATAAGAAATGATTATAGAGGAACAACAATACATATATATGGACAGCCATACATAGAATAACGAGTCAAGTCAAAATGGTAGATCGATGAATATAAGCAAATGAAGATAAAATGATGAGTATACAGTGAGACATATGAACAGTGAAAGATCGATGAATAACGAGTCAAGTCAAAATGATAGAAATTCACGTTAAAATATCAGCGCCAGTCTTGGAAATATTAAACAAAACTACAATTGTCAAAGAAGTCGACTCTCATGAAATTGTGGAATGATTTACATAAAGGAGGTTAACTAATATAAAAAGCATGATGACCGATCAGACTTAATCCAAGGTGGACGGTCATTTAAAGTATTATAAAATGAATCGATTAACAAAAAGATTTCCTATGTATTAGTATATAATACAAAGACTATCAAACGGGTGTAAATAAGACAAAATCGATATATGAAGAATGACTCGTGAATAAGATAAAAATGGAAGAGACCGATCATATGTTATGCAATTGTATCATAAGAAAGCGATGGCAATTAGTTAAATAAAGGCAGTGGTTACATTCTGAAAATTGTTTAAGATTTACAGTTGTGACTCTTGGGGCAGTGACCTCCAAGAAGGGACATCATTATTGGAGGTGTCAATTCATTCTTTCAAAAGGATATAAAATAGATTGGTGTGTGGAGTGTTCTGAGAAAGTATAATATCATAAAGACACCAACAGATCCAAGTATAAGAAGATCTGATTTTTGGGAAGTTTATATTCAGATTTGAAAATGGAATTGTGAGCAGTATCATGGCAGATTTATAGAAGATTGTGTGAACAAAAGCAAGCAATAAGAGATATATTTTCTGAGTGATAAGGAAGAGAAGGAGCAGCAATATGAAGTGCAAATCTAATTTATATTAAGAAGATATATGTGTGATGAAGTGTGAAGAATAAAAGTAATATCTGAAAGATATACATGCAGATATAAAAGAAGTATAAATACAGATTTAAGAGAAGAGTTTATGGCAGGTTTGTGAGAAGAGTATGCTGATATAAAAGAAGAAAATCTAGCAGAGATAAAGGAAGAGTTTGAGCAGAAATATAGAAAGAGTCTGTAACGACCCAATTCTGCGTAAATTAAAAAAATTTCCACTTCTCACTTTAAACATGTAAAGGTAACAAGTAACAAAGATAATACAATAAAGTTCTTCCTTTCTTTATTGATAAATACGTATAAGTTACAATATGTTTCCTCATGAATTTCATTTTCATTGCAAATATAAATCAGAGTTCAAAAGTAATACAGTTACATACATAGCTCGTAAGCTTTTGCACAAATAGAAGTAAGAAGGTCCAGGCATCCATCCTTTCAAATCTTGGTACATTGGCCGCTTGCTGTGGAGGAGAAACATCACTCGAGCGCTTTTCCGCCAACCACGGACTTATAATGCGGTCCCCCGCACGATCATTTCACAATGAACGGCCCTCCCTTCGAAGAAGAGATTGGTAGGGTATCCTTTAACAATTACCAACTGAGCATAGTGCTGTGTCCTACACAACTAGAACCTTGCTATTTCACAATCTCGATCTAGTACTCGGATCACAATGAACTGACAGTGTAGTCTCAACTAACTCACGTCTATGTGGCAGTCGTACCTTTCACTACTTTGGCCAAAGTATTCTCATTCAGTACTTCAAATGAAGGTCATCTATCATAAACACTACTCAGGGCCGATTTGACTTGGGGCTATCTTACTCTACGCGTAGGCTATGTCTTTAATGGATTCAGTTTACCCCAGACTTCCTACCTCAAACAGTTTACTGGAAATGAGTCTGTAAACAAGTATTCTCTATCCTTTCTCCTGTTTCCAGAAATCCTTATCCTAGGAGTGAAGCTTACTAATGTTAACCTAATAACATAAGCTAGGATTATACTTAGTTTTGACAACATTTCTTTCCTAGAAGATAATATTTACCCTACGTATTCTCCATACACGGAGATCATACACAACATGCAATAGTCATTCAAAATGCAAACAAATCCCTCCCTTTCATCTTTTTCCATTATTTCTCTTAAATGTAAGTAACTAATCCCTTAAGCTCTTTACTCATATAATCCCTTTTTCATAATCCTTAATCACTGAAACCGTATATATTCCTCATATGGAGATCATACATATTTCATACTTAATGCAAAACGCACACTAATGCAAACAGGTATACACTCCAGAAAACATGCATAACCATTCCTTTAAGTAATTTACTTACATGATGCAACATAGAATCATTTCTTTGTTTATCTTAACTGAAGTATTGAACTCAATGCAATTCCCTAACTATGTTCATTCAGCATTTTACTCTTTTAGTTATTTATCAAGAATTATGCTCTGCAACATGAAGGATGAAACAACATGCCTGGTATTTGCCTTTTTCCTTTAGGGGATGACCTTGAATGGGTTTGCAGCTCCTCAGACCTCGAACAAAAGACTTCCAGCACTCTCAGACCAGTCTCAAACTCTTCCTCAGAAATTAACCTCTTACTACAGCTAAAAAGTAATCTCAACTTCTTACTGTGAACTCAGAAGTGATGAAGAAAATAACAGGGGATGTCTCTCAGCAATTGGTGACATACTGTTCTCAGAAAATATGCAAGGCTTCTCTCAGCAATAATAAAGCTCACTCACAGCTCAAAAAGGGATAGCCACAGTAACTGGTAAATGCTGGTAAAAATTCGCAGTATCTTTTAAACTCAGCAATACAAAATAATATAACCAATATAGAGAATGATTATGGAAGCTCAATAAGAATGATAAACTCGGATTATTCAATCTGTGTGTTTACAATGGAAGGGCGTGTATATATAGGCCCGAATTGCAACAGTTTTCCACTTAAGAAGGTATGCAGATTGACAACAAGTGCCCAGAAATAGTCAAAATGATACTTGGCAAGTGTTTAGACCCTAGGTCATCTTTCAAAAGAGTGATTCGACCTTTATTGAGCCAGCAATTGAAGAAATTTTCAACTTAATCATTATCCCTTCAACAAACTTCACATGGCGAATTTCCAAGGTCGATAGCTCAAGGCGTTTACAGATTTTAGGTTATTTTGTAGCAATAAATAAGGAGGTTCGTTCCAGATGAAAAGGTCAAGGCTTAAAATGTTCCCACGTCATCATTTCTGCCATGAGATCAGTATGCGGATTATTCCCAGAGACCAATTCTCCCTCCGCGCGCTTCAGACGCATTTTCCTCCAAGCACGTGACTTTCTTCAGGCAGTTTTCATGAGTTTTTCAAAATAAAACGTTTTTTCCTCCTTTTCAAAAGTTCATTAAAAATAAATTCGACTTCTCTTGATTTAAAAATTTCAAACAAATGAACTCGATTTCAATGTTGAGATTTATTTTTCTCTATAGCCAAAATCGAAATATTTCACCATTTAAATCCTTAATGTTTCTATTCTATTGAATATTTTATGTGTTATTTAAATTTATATAATTCATATTTCAATATCATACATATATATATTTTATCATATAAGTATTTCAATTAAGTGTAATATTTTTAAATATATAAATATATATAGTTTCCGACATTACATCATGATATTTATATATATTTACATATATGTAAATATTACCTTAATAATACATATATTTTAAATATATAAATATATAATATATTTACATAGGTATTTATGTATTTATGTATTTATCCATAATATAATCACATCGTTAATATATACATTTATACATAAATACATATGTAAATTTGCTAGGCAATAATATTAAATATTATTTTCACCACAAACATCAGGTGGACTGTGTACATATATATATACCTGTGTATACGTATGTATGCATACATACATGTCGACAAATGTGTATGAGCATATCCGTCTGCTTAACATACACATGTATTGATATGTCTGTACATATAAATACATGTTCACAATGTATAGATATACGTGCGTTCCCAATCAATCATTAACACATAACTTTCACATCATTCACACATTGGGTCATGGTATAGCAAGTCTGACGTTAATCAATCACATCTCCTAAAGCATAAAGAAGTAAACATAACTCCTAAAGCCTAAGGATGACTTATCTAGACCAACATAACTGACTTGGTTTCTCAGAACCTATACTGACGTGTGTGTATGCTCATTTGGTACTCGTTACTGCTTAGCCGACCAAGTTCCTCCTCGAATGATGTCTCTCCTCTGTCCGGAGGAACAGTCTTCATACCTGCACACCATGACATGACACCAGCAGTCATATGCTCATAACAAGGTAAAAACATCTCACGGGTTAGAATAACATTATTCCATAATTGTATGCAACATTCATTCAAAATTACATCAATTGAAGTAACAATCAAATGAAACCATCATTTAAATAGAACGTCATTATTGATAACAAGATACAAGCATCATTAATTCACCTCAAGAATTCACATTTACTCTATCAAGTGTTGGTAAATTGTAACGTCACAATTTGGGATGTAACAGAGTCTATGCAGAGATAGAGGACAAATTTGGGCAGATCTCAAGGCAGAAAGTTATGAGAAGTTGATGCTATGATTATGACCAGTTTTGTATGAAGAAGTGGTACATAGTTTGGTTCAGATTTGAAGAAATAATTGTAATCAGATTTGAGAAAAGTAGTTGTGCATATGTTGATCAGATTTGAAAGAAATATATTTGAGTAGAATTATCCATCATCCGTTGAAGCAACATTGAAGGTGGAACATTGTTCTTGAAGTTATTATCTTTTGCTAAGTTGGTGCTTGGCAAGTGGGGGTTGGTGCCTCCAGTAGGTTGGTGCCTACAAACTGTGGGGGTTGGTTCCTCCAATAGGTTGATGACTACAAATTGAGGGAGTTGGTGCTTCCAGTAGGTTAGTGCCTACAAAACAAGTTAGAGGTTGGTGCCTACAACCATTGTAATTCACATAAATATATAAAGTACATTATTTGTACCGTGGTTTTCTCTCGTAAGGGTTTCCACGTAAAATCTTGGTGTCAACTTGTTCATATTGTTATATTCTTGCATGATTGATATTGTGTTAGAGTTTAAAGTTGATAAAAGTTGAGAGGGTAAAAATTTGTTAATATATTG
Source organism: Sequoia sempervirens (assembly GCA_007258455.2). Classification (NCBI taxonomy): domain Eukaryota; kingdom Viridiplantae; phylum Streptophyta; class Pinopsida; order Cupressales; family Cupressaceae; genus Sequoia; species Sequoia sempervirens. The sequence goes on from VDFB02075321.1 coordinate 365,462,923, forward strand.
ATTCAAACCCTCCCGCCCCACCCCCCATGCCTCCCTACCCTCCCCCTCCGCTCCTCTCAGTATATTTTTGTGAGAATAAGCTCAGTTGTGAAGAATGACAATTAACATAAAATAAGGAGACACGTCCCTTGTCAAAGGGGTGCAATAAAAGGCTATGTCTTTTGGTCAAATCAGGGATATATAAAGGAGAGATGTTTTCAAAGCAAAGGGAATATGGAATAGTATGATGATATATATACATTAATAACTCAGGTTTTGAGTGCTCTTAAGGAGCCGTATTCAACCATTCAAGAGGATACATGATTAATCAGTAAATTCAGAAACAACACCCAATTATAAAGTTGCATGAATATAAAGATAAAGTCAGAAACAGCACTTTGACAAGAGGTCTAAACCTCTTACATAAGCAACGCATGATCCCAACTGAATATATTAGAAACAGTGCAATATTTAAGTGACATATTGTCATTATTAAAATAATATTTGTTTTTGGTTTCTTAATTCATATTGTAAGTATATCAATGTACCACTTGCTCTTAAATAAACCAAGTGCATCATCTTTACTATCTTTAAGGTTGCTGGCATAATTCGACATATTTACATAAATATTGGTTGACAATCTTTGTCAATCCAATGAGAAATAAATCGGAAATCAATTGATCCGGAGCACGGGTCATTACAAGTATTGTGGACACTTGTGCACTCCAAAGTTCCAAATGCTCATGTTTGGGTTAACTTTGGGAACTTGAAATTTTAAATGAGCCTAAAACCTTAAATGTTAAGTTGCCCTAACATGTTTTTAAATGGTAAGTTGGACTTGGATGTGAAATAAAATGCTTTTGAGGAGTTTCATTTGAAAGGGTTTGCTGACAACTCATTCTAGTACTAAGTTTTCTCTTATTCTCTATTGCTACAAAGTCGTGAAGCTCCTTCATTGAAGATTCATCTGCAGAAATCTCACTTGTGGTACATCCTTGCTGATTTTCCCACTATATCCTCATAGTGAAATCCTACTTACCACTCTCCCTTAATTGTTTCTCTTATTGACCTCCCAATTTCCTCTTCTTGGCTTCCAAAAATCCCTAATTGATTGCATTTTTACCCTCCATTCCTCCTTCCCACAGATCTGATCATAAAACCTCTTATTCCCTGTCCCTAAATCTGTCCAATTATATCCACCATCCATTTTCTTCCATCAGTTGCTCACAACAACATACCTTGCTCTCCTCTCTAGGGTTTTATTATTCATAGTTACAAATCTCTAGACACACCACTCTCAGAATCCCTAGGGATTTCACACACTTAGCAATTTTCCAGGGCTATGGTTGAAGGTTGAAAAATATCAACTAGGGGACTAATTGAGGCAGTCTCCCTAGTAGCTAAACACCAATTTTCTATCCCATACAACTATGAGAAGCTACTGCAGAAGTTCAAGGATATTTCTTCACATTGTACAAGTGAGACAAAGATTATGAAATAGGATATTTCTTCACATTGTACAAGTGAGACAAAGATTATGAAATAGAAGTGAGCAAATTCTGAAAGTTTGAAGATCCCTAGAGGTAGACGCTAGCACCTGGACCCAATGCTGGTGTCTAGACACAGATAGGGGCAGGAGCACCTAGATCGTATTCTACTCTCCAGGAAGGCATGAGGGCAGGGGTAGGAGAGCCAGATCCAACACTGGTGTCTCCACTGATCCATAAAGCTGAAATTTTGTAGGTGCTATGTTCCAATCTTCTTCATTTCAATTCTTTGGTCATATCCAATTTTTCCTTTTTCCTTTAGTAGTTCCTGTCCCAGCTCATGCATTATTTTAGTTTAGTTGATAAATCCAAATAATTTTATGCTTCATGTTATTATATCAAAACACATTTAAGATTTTATTAGCCAATAGGCTACATATAGTGTTAGATTTGAGCCTGAAACAAATCTCATGCCTGCAAACCACTGTTGAGTGGTCGGAAAACAAGTTTCAGCTGCCGTTTAATGGTAAAAGCTTCCAAAATATCAGGTAAAAGCCTCCAAAATCTCACTTATCACATAAAAGCCAGACAAATATTGATTTGACCATAGTTTGCAGACTCGGTGGACTCGCCACGGACTCGGGAGTCCATAGGCCAGCCGAGTCGACTCGCCACGGACTCGGGAGTCGAGTCCAAGAGAGTCCTGGGTCGGGACTCGGGAGTCCAACCTCAGGACTCGGAGAGTCCTGAGGTCAAACTCGAGAGTCCCAACTCAGGACTCTCCTATGTGGATGGGAGTCCAAAGGGGTTAAAAAGAGTCCTGAGGTTGGACTCGGGAGTCCCAACCCAGAACTCTCCTGTGTAGCTGGGAGTCAAAAGGGGTTAAAAACCCATGTTTTTTTTAACTTTTTCTTTCATTTTAACACTCAAGTTTGTGAAATAGAGGTCTGCAAATTGAATTGGGGTTGAAAGAATCCAAGATTATATGTAAACATTTATAATCTTATGATGTTATACATTGAAACTATGAGTATTTGATGACTATGAATGATTAAATTTCAATTATTGAGTGTTTGATGATCATATGACATGTGTAATATTTGAATTATGAGTGTTTGATAATCAAATTAGGCTCTTATGTTCTCTAAATGCATTAATTTGTTCTTTTTTTTTGTAAAACTACGGTTTTTTTTTTTGCCAAGTCCTAGCCGAGTCTTTTCCCGAGTCCGTGTCGAGTCCCGAGTCCGAGTCATATTTTTGGGCTGCCAAGTCCGCGGCGAGTCCGAGTTTTCCAACTATGGATTTGACAATTGGATGGGAACATTCTATTTCCATTTGCAGTGTTTTTTGTCAATTTGATGACAACTTTCTGTTTTTCATTTGCATTGCTTTATGTTTTAAATCTGTATGCAAATATTTCATAATCAGATAATACTTTCCTTAAGGAAAAAATCTAGATTTGTCTAAGTTTATTTCATTCCATTATTTAGCATTTATTATTAATTATTTATTCCACCCACATCCAACTAGAATTTGCATCACAAACACGTACTCTCTACCATATTAACATATAATTTTCTATCAACGTAATCCTTGAATCTCCTTTAGGTGCAAGTGCTAGTTCTAATTAAGCTAATGCATTAAAATAAAGAACCTAGGTTAAGTAGTTATTTCATTTACAAACTATAGCATCCAAGGTAACCCAAATCTAATCTTTTAGTTTGTATCATCATATATTCTTACAAAATTATTGGAAAGCTCATACAATCCATTTTCATGGTATTATATGTAAAGGTACGCTTGTTTTCGTTTGTTGTTAATGACCATCAAACAATACTTAACCAAACAGTAAATCTAAGGTCATAAATCGAGGGCATTTCAAGAAAGTAGAATTTTTTTGAGTTAATCATCAGTATGACATCATATTGTAGAGCTTTGTAACATCATATATTCTTACAAAATTATTGGAAAGCTCATACAATCCATTTTCATGGTATTATACATAAAGGTACGCTTGTTTTCATTTGTTGTTAATGACCATCAAACAATAGTTAACCAAACAATAAATCTATGGTCATAAATTGAGGGCATTTCAAGAAAGTAGAATTTTTTTGAGTTAGTCATTAGTATGACATCATATTGTAGAGCTTTGTAACATCATATATTCTTACAAAATTATTGGAAAGCTCATACAATCCATTTTCATGGTATTATACATAAAGGTACGCTTGTTTTCATTTGTTGTTAATGACCATCAAACAATAGTTAACCAAACAATAAATCTATGGTCATAAATTGAGGGCATTTCAAGAAAGTAGAATTTTTTTGAGTTAGTCATTAGTATGACATCATATTGTAGAGCTTTGTAACATCATATATTCTTACAAAATTATTGGAAAGCTCATACAATCCATTTTCATGGTATTATACATAAAGGTACGCTTGTTTTCATTTGTTGTTAATGACCATCAAACAATACTTAACCAAACAGTAAATCTAAGGTCATTAATTGAGGACATTTCAAGAAAGTAGAATTTTTTTGAGTTAGTCATTAGTATGACATCATATTGTAGAGCTTTGAGTACTTTAATGTCTACATCACCAATGTATCATCCAACACACAATTGAGTTGGAAGCAAATGCCACACTCATTAAATAGAAGCAAAGACCTATTGATCCCAAGATTTAACATTTTTGTAGATTAAGTGGTGGGGGTTCTATAGGGGCACCTGCCCTTGAATTGTGAGGGTTTATTCACAAGACCTTCATCCCATACAATTCATTTGCTAGGATACTGCTTTAATTAATGCTCTACCAGCAGGCAATATCACTGTAGTTACATTTCAAACTCTTACTCCTCTTGTGGCACTCCTATAGCTTGAACACCTTACCTTCTTGCCTCCTTACTCCTGTAGGGCATCCCCCCCACAAGGCAGCTACCCCTATTCCTCTTTGCTTTCCTCACTCATCACCTGTGGGTCTATTGCACGCTATCACTAGAGTGAGAATAGCACCTCAGGATGCCCTACCAGCACTAAGATGTCTGTTGGGAGAGTGGAACTTTCATCTCCAACATGAGAACCAAGTGGTTCTACCAATTGACCACAACCCTTGGATGATCCTGAGATTTAACCTTTAGTGCAAGAATAGTTGTCCAAATTGACAAGATTGGAGGCAATTTTTATTCTCAAGTATTCACATAGTTGACTAATTTTATTCCAGAAAGAAAGTGAAATGGTGACATAAGCTCGTGTGTAGGCTTTACAAATTTTAACAGAACTTTACTTAAGGACCAGGGTATCCAGTTTTTGCATTTGAAATAAAAATTTGAAGTCTAATTTAAAGCAATGTTGAACGAATCCATTTTGAGTTTTCATTTTATTTGCAAGTTTCATGTGTCTGTTGGTGTCAAATATAATACAGAGCTTTAGTTGACAGGTTACATGCAATTTAGTTGGGTCTAATTGAAGTTATTGTAAATTACAAGTAGCTAACCTTTTTTTATTTGTGATTCAGCATTCTTGATGATGAAAAATTGGAGGTTACAATGGACAGTTCTCTATCAGGTCTCTCTCTTGACTTCTCATAACTACTTCATGCATAGTTGTCTAGCCTTCATATGGATTTAAGGATATAGGAGTCTTTTCATATTTCTTTTCTTTATTACTATTTGAAATAGAGATGATGCAGTCACTTGATTCTTGTATGGTTTGATCAACAATATTGGTCACCTGTCAAACATTAACACACTGCGTGCGATGGGTGGGTTTGGTGTATATCATAGTTACCATGAAATGGGGACATGTCCTTGTATGGAAGATGGGGACAGGTATAGGTATGCCATTTCAAAAAAATGGAGTCAGATTCTTCGAAAAATATGATAGACAAAAAATAATAATCAAGAAAATATTATGGAAAAAATAGTAGAAAAAACTAATTGTATGACATTTAAATTATAGAAAAAAATCATCAACGGATATGCAACTTTAAAGAATGAAAAATACTGAAAAGCTTAAAAATAAAATAAAAAATTAACATTTTAGAATATTGAAATAAATGTTAGCGAAAGAAAAGATAGATTTTGTTCATATTTGAAATCATCATGATGATATTAATAATTACTTTGAACCGTAATCACTTTGAGATGGCAGTCAGAAACTGGAGGAGAATTCCATTATTTGATTAACAAAGTAGGTGGTCCTCGGAGCTTGTTATATTTTCAATCAATTGATAAAATTTCAATGCATGTACATATCTTAAGTCTTATTATTGTTTCTCTTTGTTGTATTACTCCTTTCAGATTTGATAAAAAAATTCTTCCAAAAAAGACTGTAAATTTTTGTGAAAGAAAAGAAAATTGTAAGTCTATTATACTTTCCTTTAATTCTTTCAACTTTTGTCGACCACATATGAACACTTTAGTAAAACCCAGTGAAATTTCCCAATTTCCGAGGGATACTTCTAGGAGATCCCCATCTTCATCTTTCCTGGTGGTCATTTATCTTGAAAAATAATTATCTTAATTCGAAATTCGCCGCTCGCAGTATCTTTAGGTCTTTTTGGAGTCTGAAGGTTATTTTTGATTACTCCTTAATAACACATATAGTGCAATTCCAATGTTTTAGCGTTTTCGTAGCACATTTTTCTATATTGCATTTGAAGCAAGAAGAGCAAGCCATTTAATTTAGGAGACTAAGGGTGGGGTCCCATGGAGGGGGGCTTCCTGAAAAGTTTCAACGGGTGCTGCTGAGTATTTTTAGGAATTTTTTAAAGGTGGTGACCCCATGAACTTATTAATGCAGCTCAGCTTAAAATATTAAGCTCCAAATTTTAAGGAAGCTGGGGGTCTCATGAGCTTATTGTTGTGCAATCCAGCCTAAAATTTAAGCTCCAAAATTTAAGGAAGCTTAAAAGTTGAGATGATTGACAAATGGTAACTAAAATTCCTAAACTGTAGGGGCAATCTCCAGCCCCGCCCCATTTTCACACCATCAAATTTGCAGTCCTAAAAGGTAGGAGCTCCTATTCTTCAGCAACAGATTCCAATTAATCCTGCAGCAATTTTATTTTGACTTCATGAGACCTCCTGCTCCTTAAAAATAGATCCTGAAGCGCCTCCATGGGACCCCACCCTAATAGGGGATAAAAATTGGCTGAATGAATACTGTCGACTCCTTCCCCACACAATAGGTGAGAAAGATAAATGGCAGTACTTCATTGAGTGGCAATAAGAGCAAGTCTTAATAAATTAATTCTCACTATACCATGTAATTCTTCTTTGATAACTCTTAACCGGACTACTTATGCTCCATGCATTTTCTTACGAGGACTAATCATCACTGCTTGAAATAAAGTAGAGCGCAATTCCAATGTTTCTGTATTTACATAGCACATTTTCTATATCGTATATGATGCAAGAATATCAACCCATTAAGTTTAAGAAACACATTCGGGATCAAAAGTGTCTCAGTGAATACTTTGGATTGCTTCCGCACAACAAATGGCAGCGAGAACAAGCCAAAGAAATCAATTTATCTTACTTATATCAAATATATTATTCATCCTCCAGGCACATTTTGCTAATTTTACAATTGTAATAACGTGAAGAGATTTGACTATTTAGTTACTGTGCAGAACGTCATATGTGACTTTGACCGGAAAACCTTGTTTGAACGGCGAGAGCAATGACCATCATTTCCTACTTAAAATAAAAAAGAAAAACAAACAAGAAAAACGAGAAGGAAAAATGAAGTTATCGATTGAACTGAAGTGCAAACTTCACCAATTAAATGGACTTTTCAATACTTTCCTTAAATTTCTCCAAATTTTATTTGTACAGGTGACATCCATCTACCACAGGGACTTGCACACGAGCTTCCAAGACCAGACGAGACAATGGTTTTACTAGAAGAATCATCGATGTTGCACACAAATTATGAGCTGGATGATCTTCAGAAGCAATTGGAGGATCTTAATAAATAATGCAGATTAGCTTGTCTCTTTTGTTGTACGACCAATTATTGCCGGAAGTGAGCAGGCGACTATTTTCCAATGCCAATACCTATAACTTATTTTGTATCCACAATGAAAATGCTTGACTATGATAGAGGGGTAAAACCCAATAAAGAACTTCTGAAAATTGCCAATATTTGTTTCTTGGTCTGTAACATGAGATAAATGTTGATGAAGATTCTTTTACACTGCTAACAGAGAATGTAATATCTCACGTTAATTTCAATAATTTTTTTAATGAATTTTGGTGTAAATTATTGAGGACGTAGTGGCATGTGTTGTTTATCCCTTCTAACATTGTGTGTCTAAAGGAAGATACTTTCCATACATGTAGTCTAGGGTAGGGTAATCCAATAATTAAATGAGGAGAATAGAATAGAAGAGAAGATTTTTAATGTTCATGAGGTCATAGATAGTCTATGAGATAGTAGGCTTTGTTATTTTTTCTTTTTGAAGTGCTAATATTCTGCTATTCAATTTATAATGAAATCCCTCATTCCTTCAACCATCTCCTTGTTAAATAGATCTTGAAATAAAGTTGCTACTAATTTCTTGTGTACTTTACTTGGATGTCATTGTAACCATTATGTTCCAAAATAAAGTGTTTTTCAGTTGGTCTTTTCCATATATTTGTTTCACATAGAAGATGACATTAGCCCTCAATTAGGCTATGAGAATCTTTGCTCTCCAAGGGATATTGACCTATAAATAGCGCGTCTATTGATGATTACATGTGGGGTTAAATTCCTCAAGATAATATTTCTTCTTTCTCCCTAATGCCTTTTTCCCTATAGACTTGTGAATCTTATCTACAACAAATGTCTGTATTTATGTTATTATTAGGGAAAACATTCAAGTTCATGTGTCATTTGCTCACCCACTTACAGATTTTCTTCATCCATGAGTTCTTTCTTTTGCTTAAGACATTTTTAAAAACATTGGGCGAACAATTTGCCTCCATTTGTGATTTTTTTAGATATCTTAAAAGATACTCCATATAAAAGTGTCAATATATAAGGGCAATTGATATCCTAGATTATATACAATGATTCAATGTGGAAAGTAAATAGAAAACAATGATATTTAGCTATATGAGTAAAGAATGATGGCCTTTGTTGAAGATTTTAGAATTAGAGTGATATTTGATGTAGAAATGACACCTTTATCTGCATAACTTAAATTGTATGCCTAGGTTGTGCTTTGTTTGGGATCAAGTTCATAGATTGGGGTTTAGTCCAAGGTTGTGGATTCATTTGTGTCTAAACTTGACCTTACATAATGTCGAATTTTGCTCTATAGTTTGCTTGAATGATCCTCATCGACTGTTCTCCTAGGTCAACCTATGGACATGTGTACAAGACCAAAAATGACACTCTTTAGACATGCATATGCTCCTAAGAATACTCATGCATACTAGATTCCTTCTAGTACACCAATTCAAGTATTTCCTTTCTTAAATGTGAATGATTTGACTTGGAATGTTTGGAGGAAATGGGTAATTAAATGAATGCATTAAATGCCTTAAATACAAGTACAACAAAATCATTCAAATATATTAGAAATTCTAAATTTGGAAGGGTCAAGTTTTGAGGTTTGGGTTTGACCTTACAATCATGCACTTGACTTGGGACATGAAACAAACAAATTAACATTAAAGGGAAAATGAGACAAATATATGAGGATGTACATATAAGAATGAGGTAGAGAATAAGTGCATATGGATGTGTGTAATAGATAAGTAGGTGGCATAGGAAAATGGACTTGACTTTGCACAAATTTACTTCCATTTATCAAGGCACTCTTCTCAAAATTTACACTAAACTGAATGTGAATTGATAGACATGCAAATTTCATCATTAAATTTTGTCCTCAGTATAAGGTGAAAGTAAGTTTTGGAATGATCATGCATTGCATATGAAAGTACATAACATGCATGTAAAGTAAATATTCAAACATCAAAGTATATTGTGATGGGTCCACATAAAGTAATGGACCCTATAATATGTCATCGTATAGGTTTTCCTTTTTCCATGTACTATCCATGGGAACTTAGAAAATTAATATATATTCCACAAATAGGTTTTGTAAAACAAGCATAATTAAGAGCAATTGCAATATGAGTGTAAACTGATTAGAAATGAGAGAAAGAGATGGAAATAGACCTAGGCAATTCCACCTATATTGGAAAGTGGTGATGATTTGCTTCACTCGGAACTTAATAGTTGATAGGGTGCATGGAGCACAATGCATGCACATATTGAAGACAATTCTTTATAGGCATCTAGAGTTGTTTGCATAACTCAATATGAGAGTGCTAGTGATAGATGGTTGCATTTGTAAGATACAAGGGATTGTAGGAGAGGAAAAAATATGGTACATGAAAAAGTAAATGCAAATAAATCATCAAGCAATAATTATAAAGATACATCATGTAACAAACATAAATTTCTTAAATAATAAATATGGTAAGCTCATGGGTTGGAGATGATATCAAGGGATAATGATGTTGATACAACTTTTAGTGGCCAAAACCACCCATGTAAGTACATATGGTACTAGAGCAACACATGCCTCCAATGTGGCATTCAAGAGCACAAACAAACATTGGTGTAGGTAAGGTGATAGGTCCTTAGTGGTGATCAAGGTTGATGACATATAGTAAATAATGTGGTAGAATAACTTCTTTGGATGTGGATACTTAAACTAATTGCAACAATGAAATAGGGAAGGAACGACTCTAAATGCCCTCTAATGTGGTAAAATGGCTTCTCATGACATGATTAGGTCACATGAGTGCAATAGTGTAGAGTGTAAGAATGCAAAGTTATGTTAATTTAATTACCCCTTGCATGGGTGAGATAATGCAATAAGATGTAAAGGTTTGTAATGGAGGAAATGTAATGCCCCCATTTTCGATGTCCTCTTTTGGATTAGTCTGATTTTGATACACTTACTATTTTTAGCAGGGGGTCTAGTTCTGAGCTTCAATCTTCAGTGAGCCCTTTGAGCATCCCAATTTCTCTTTGGCTTGTGTCTTGGGTACTACTTGCTATTTTTAGTACTTTCTAAAAATAGTAAGTCTATTTTGGGTAAGCCGGATCCGATTAGGTCTCTCAGCAACATTATCAGTTGGTATCAAGTTGCTAAGGTTAAAACATTTTAATATTTGATTTCTCCTTCGAAATTGGATTATTATAAAGAAACTTTATATTTTAATGTTGAGGGAAAAAAGGATCAATAAAAACCACCATGGGCACCTAAGGTGATGACTTTAAGTTGTTTTTAAAGCAACTAAATTTCTTTTGTATGTTGGACAAGAAGGGGGACGCCCAAGCTAATGTTTGAGTGAAATTTAAATTAAAAACAAAAGAAAATATTAAAAAGGCACTGGTCTTTGAAGAGATTTTAGGGTTGCTTCATGTTTGGTCACCCTAATTTGCTATTAAAGCTTTTAAAAGCTCATTTGAAACCTCATTTGCTCATGGATGTTTTGGTTGCTTATGAAGATGTTGCTAGTTTTTCACTAGGAGGTCTGAAAATCGGAGTTGAGGACGAAAACCTTCAATATCTAGGACTAGTTTGACAGTGGAAGACTTACCCTAGCTAGTAGAAAGGTGATTTCATACAAAACTCACATTTGGGCTTCAAAGTTATAGATTTGAGTTTAGAAAATGAAGATATTTCAACATTTTTTATGTGCTATGTACAGTTTGGGTTTTGGCTTGAGTTTACTTCCTTTTAGTTTGGCGTGGTTTCCCTTGGAGTTTTGGTGTGTTTCCATTCATTTATGGGCACTTTAGTTGATGGACCTAAACCTGATGATTTGACTATTTCTTCGAAATGGTTTGAGTTTTTCATATGGGTATTGGCCCATTTGATAACTCTCCTCTAGGCACCACCAACAAGCCTTTGTTTGCATTTTTTGAAGGAGTCTCTAAATTTTAAGGCCAGGTTGCCCTCTTGTAGCCACCTCCACATTCTGGGTGTTTCTTTCAGTCAAGTCGGCCCTTTGCTAAGACTGAATTTCAGTCATTTTTGGAGTTTATTGAAGGACACCTTAGCCCAACTTAGCATCAAGCTTTATGACTCATTCCTTGAGGAATGGACATGACCTTTGAAGAAGACATAATCTACTGTCAAGGTGCTTTAATCAGGTCTAAAAATGTATGCTCCTGAGTTTAATATTGAGCAAGATTGACTGTAATTTTCTATCACTGTTTCTGAGTATTAAATCTGAAAATGTATTCATTGAAAGCTAGTTTTACATGATATCACTTGCAAATCTATTTTCCTTCCATTTGGTATGTCAAAATGATGAATGGCACTTGAAATACCAATAAAAAAACACAGCAAACCCTCAAAACAGCAAACAAAACAACATAAAACTTTGAAAGAAAAAAAGATTTGGGGTCTTATATTATAGGAAACCATGATACTTACATAGAAATATGGTAATAGGTGTTGGAGTTGATTGTTGAACCTCATGGCTACCATAAGTCACCTACAATCAAAATACCTATCACAAAGAGAAAAAAACAAGTAAATTGCTATGCAACACATGATAATTCTATTGATCCAAAAAAAAAACCAATTTTATAATTTACAATAATGAATCTTTATAATAACGAAAAAGCAACCATAGAAGAAATCCTAGATGAGGATAAAATGAGATTATGACATGTGTCCTTATCCTATGATGAGACAAAAGAAATTACCTGACCTATGTTTAGCAAAAGTATGTTAAAGTAAAAAGGGACCTAATAATTAATTTGGTGATTTTCCTATTTTACTCTAAGACCCCCCTTAAGTACAATTTAGGGAGAAGCTAAAAACACTAATGATGAATGCATGGATAAGACTTGGCTACAAGGCCTATTGAAGTACTCGTTCAAACAAACAAATCTCTCCTATCCAAAGAAAATGAGAAAACTTCATGGAACAAAACTCCTACAAAAGAGAGAAAATGAAATAAATGTATACTAGTGAAAAAGAAAAGGACTTGATATAACTCCTTGAGGATTGCTTCTATTACATAAGTACAAAAAACTTCCACCTAATAAGAGAGAGATGATGAGGCTATTAATCATTCCACAAAGAAGTAGCTCCTATGTCAATGATGAGAGCCTTAAGATAGAACACAATCCAATACTTACAAACAACATTTATCCCCTTATGAAAAAACAAATCCATTGATGATTGGAGAAGTCATTCCCATAAGATGGATGAATATAGAATCCAAATCCAAATCCAAATGTGCCTATGAAAATTTCTCAAATGTCCACATGATGGAATTATGTGATGTCAATCCAACATCTTGTGAAGACTAATATAAAACAATCTCCAAAGACAATAATGATGGGATAACAATGACGATGTCATTGTCATGGAAGATGAGATGAATGTTTTCAAATAAATTCTTCAAATATGTAATACAAGACTCCACAAATAAGGATGGTACGTTTAATAGATATGAATCCCAAGTAGTTGTGTTTGGAAGAGTATGAATTCCCTACTACACTAAACCAATAAGAGCTATGGATGTAGCAATACTAATCTCATAAGGAACAATAGAAGATGTAGATGTGATCTCGATAGGAGTGGGAGCAAGAAAAGAAGTCTATGAACCATTGGAACATGCAATACTTGATATATACTCAAGCTTCTCTAAAGTATCATCATCAAAGGGTATGTTATTACATCATCAAGGGGAATGAGATAATTTGTACATGATCATTCTAGAATTGAGAGATATGAAGGTCTCAATAGATCTCCCAAAGTCTGGTTCAAAGTGTGTGGGGATAATCAATGTTTGATACATCACACATAGTGTTATGATCAACATTAGAACAAATCAATCATACAAAATGATAAATGATATTACTCCATATTGATATACTCCCTATTGTGTTTGGTTTAGGTATGAGCCCATAAAGATTTGTTAAATGATTAAGCCATTTAAGACATGCATTAAGATGTCATTTTGCTAGGACTTGTTCTCCTTTCCAGGATTACCACAAGAGGAATAGAAAAGCAAATGATACCTCATCAATTGATAAAATTAGAGACCAATAATCTCAATGCATATAGATCATTTGAAATGAAGTCATCTCATGCAAAGAGAATATTTCTAGGTGCCAAATTTTCCCAAGTAATCAACCAAAATGTAAAATATCGATGAACTAACTAAAAAGTATCTAGAGAAGATTATGAAAAAAGTGCATGGGTAGATGTGAAAAGTTCAAAAATACCTTTCAATGTCACAAGAATCATGAAAATTAGAATCCAAGAAAAAATTTGTGCACTTAGAAGCCGAAATAAATGATCTAACTTTGATAGGTGATAAAATGTACCAATAAAAAATCTAATAAAAGACTTACACCATTAGAAAGTTCTCAAAACACTTTATGATGGTATCTCATTTGCCAATTTTCAACACCACATTGCCCAAGTTATGCCAAAAAAAAAACTTTGGCATGATTGGAGGGAGGTTGGTGGCTCTATGGTTGTGACTTGGTGATGAGTAGGTGGGTAGTCAACAACGATAGGGTGGTGTTGCTAGCGTGGGCAATGATTGGGCCATGAATTGGTAGTGGGAGATCAATGACATGGTGGAGCAGTGGTTTACTTGTTGTAGGTGGTGTTAAGGAATTTTTCACTAGTGGAGACATGAGTGGAGCAAAGACTGTCAGTTGCTTGTAATGTTGTGGTCGCCAAAATATTTCTGATGACCACAAAATAAAACGACATCAAAAAATTAAAAAATGACTTGTAGATGTTAATGTCAATCTTGACAAAACCTTTGTTGGACAAAAATGTAAGAGTTGTTGATGAACTCGAGCACCCAAGATCACCTACAAAACCAATATAAGCCTTCCACACGAGAGCAACATGAGGATGAAATGCTGGAAAATGGTGCAATAATTGAATATGATATTATCACACAAAATGATACAATATGCCTCAGCTCTCCCTTGAACTGACTGAGTTGATATGAACTCATCTGAACTAGATAGGAGGGAGAGGTGAGTGTTGATTATATAGGCATAATGTGGGCATATAATTCCAAGAGGGGTAATAACTCCCAAATAACCAAATTAGGTTGGAGTTATGCCTACTTGGAAAATGCCAAACATGTGACATAACCTACTTAGAAAGAGACAGATGGGCGGTTTTGTGAGGTGGCATAAAAGGCCAAAATTGGGTGTGAAACTCAACCACCCAAGTGTGAGTGAGAGCAACACATGTAATCGATGGATTATGCCACGTGTCCTCACATGAACCATGTCTCCTATAACCTAAGGTATGCTTAATAATGTGTAGGAAAAATAATATTAAAAAACCTACACTAACACCCCCCTTAAGCATAGCTTAGGTGAGTGAAAAGATGAAACAATGCAAAGATGGGTCCCAGCTACGAGGCCATGTTAGGTACCCATATACAATGATGAAACCTCTCAAAAGATGAGAAAGAGAAAACCTGAAGGACAAAACTCTCCCCCAAGAGAGAAGAAGAGAGACCATGCAGTCCCCCAATGTAGAATCTCATGCATTGTTGGTGAATGATCGACATATGAAGTTGAAGATGATCCAAGATCACCGAACAATATTCCTCCCTTAGGAAGAAAGAAAACCAAGGATGTATGCAGGATATCTTTCCATTCCTGAAAGGAATATGAAGGAAGAATGATGAAAATGTACGATGTCTCTGAACTTTGCTCAGGTGTCCCCATGTTAATGTTGAAAGTTGTCACCATCAAATTAGATGTTCTAGGCCACACTGCAAAAGATGACAATCCAAAACCTAGTGGAGATGGATGTAGAACAAAATTCGAAGACAAAGATATCTCCTCTGAAGACAAAGGTGTCTTCTCCAAATGCTACTCAGTAGTGGCCACAGTCATGTCAAACTATGAAGAATGATCGTGTGGGTAAAGAACAAGAGGGTCAAAAGGTTCCTCCTCAACATTTGAAGAAGGCGAAGTAACTTAATCAAAGAGAAGATGTATGCACTGAATTGTGTCCTCCAAGTATGCAAGATAGGACTCACAAAAAAACCTGCAATGTCTGTCAAGTACTCATCCCAAGTAGCTGTCTAGAAGACAATGAATGTCCTGCTGCACTAAATCAATAGAAGCCATGGATTTAGCAATACCAGTATCATCAGAAGCAATAGGTGATGTAGGAGATGAAGTCTCAACACATGTCTCTTGAACCTCAGTTGAAATGATACTAAGATTCACTTGACTATACTGAATCTCCTCAATAATGTTCACACTAGATGCCTGAGTGTGTACATCAACCGAAGGAACATCAGAGGAAAAATGTGAGAAGGTGTATACTCAAGATTGATGATTTGCCTCCCCAACTGAAACAATCTCTGCTATGCAAACCCTGAATAATAACTGAATTTGGTGTGAACTCAACACTCTTTCCTTCCCCACCATGTGTTTTTTGATGGATAGAAAGGATATTTGTTGACAATGAAGGAACACAAAGAACATCGTTGAATGATCCTTCGTCTATGTCAATAGATCCTTTCCCACAAACACTCACATGTGTGTTGTTAGCCATTAGGATGTTTGGTGATGAACAAGTTTCAAATGAAGAGAACATACTTTGTGATGAAGCCATGTGATGTGAAGCTCTAGAATCAAGGATCCATCTCCCTGACTCAAAATCTGCAACTGAAACAAGTGCTTTCCCCTTTTGTTTCTTTGACTTTGGTTTAGAAGAAGATGATGAATCCTTTGACATATTTGAAGGAAAATTGATTTTGTTCTTTACTAAAAGATTCTTCAACTCATCAATTTTTTTTAAATAACATTGATGTTCATCATGCCCAGGTTTCTTGCAATATGCACATGTGGGCTTCTCCTTCTTAGATGATTCCCCTTTTGAGGAAGAGGATTCATATTCTTTTTGTAGCTTGTTCTTTTTCTTCTTTTGTTTCTGATCAGAATGCCCTGATTCTTTTTGTACCTTAGGCTCACTAGCCATCAATGCTTGTGACTTGGAAACCTTGATGAGACCCATTTGAATCAGCTTTGCTTCCTCTTGGATTAGAAGATCTAAAAATGCATCAAATGTAGGCACAACATATGCAGTTTCCATAGAAATCCTATTGGTGTGAAAGCCAGAAACAAACACGAAATACTTAGGACCAAGCTTGGATAACACATTCAGAATCAACTGTAAATCCTCCTTAGTAATCTTGCAATTCTTTAGCTGTGATCTTAGTTGCTTAATCTTGGAGATATAGTCTTGGATGTGGTCAAAACTTTTTGGATCAAGATTCATCAAATCATTATCAATCTGATAACCCCTAATCTTATCAGTTTTACCATACAAATTTTCAAGAGTCTCCCAAGCCTCCTTAGGTGTCTTACATGATTCAAAATGAAATTGTAAATCAAAAGAGACTAGTGAACAAATGTAACCAAGAGTTTTCTCACAATTGATCTCCCGCAAATTTTTTGCACCAGCATCAATAGGTTGAGGAATAAATTCTTTTACATAGCCCGTGCAACCTTTTCCCATTAGGTAATTCCATACTAATTGTTTCCATGATGCATAATTATATGGAGTTAGGAGTTCAATGTTATGTTTCCCCATTGTAAGAACACACAACAAAGAAAAGAATGTAATCAATCAAAACACCACAAGATCACCCCCCCAAATTCACTCAATCAATGACCCCCCCCACAAAAATATGGTGGCACTTTATAATTAGTGTGTTTACAATTCTGGAGTTGTTTCTAGAGTTTTATAATGTCCAATATTAGACCCAAATACTGAAAGTACAATTTAATCTCAGAATCAAAACCTCAAAATAGCACCAATATGTAGTTCTTAGAAAAATATCAACTTTCAAAACAAGAATCACCTCAATCTGAGGTCGTATGTGAAAGTTATAGTCATTTGAAGTTCAAAAAATGAGAATTGTCCTTCAAATCTATTGAAAAGACTGATTTTCTGGAAAATCCGGATCACTTGAGAAAAAAATGATCACACCTTTGCGAAGTTTGTGAAATTCTACCCTAAATAAAAAAAAAATTGCTCACAAAATGGAGCCCAGATGACTGAGATAGAGACATTTGAAGATCAGGTGCAAAAGTAAAAAAGGCCTTTGAAGATCAGGGGCCAAAGTAAAAACTCCAATAAAGAGGGTCTAAAAATCCAAATGCAAATGTTGACATCAGCACTGCATCATTTCTATATTTAACAAAATGTTGCTAACTTTGGAGATACCATCAAATTTGGAGTTTGCTAATCAATTTAGATCTCTACCAACTTTGCCACCTCTACTAAATTTAGCAGACCCTGCTAAATCTGGAACTCATACTATTTTAACAAAGCTGCTAAATATTCTCCAAATATAGCAAGTGTGTTGGGTCATTTCCTAAATTTTCTATTGTATTTTTCAAATTTTTAAAAAATTGTAATAAAGTTTGTTTGAAAAGTTTTTTTAAGAAATATTTTTGAAAAATATATATATAGGCACGTGGGCCCTCACCCTACCCTCTAATTACAAGGAGGGAGCTTTTAAAACAAATATATTTGCTGCAAAGAGTACACAACAAATAAAATTGCTGCAAAATGGTACGGTGGTGGGGTACCCTGTGTAGGTATGACTTTATTTTTAATTTTAATTTTCAAAACATACTTTTGCAAATACAATTTTTTTTTGATAATATAAATTTTCAAGAAATGGAATTTTTTACAAGGAATGATGGCGGATAATTAATTTTTTTTCCTCGGACGCAGTATTGATTCCGTACGGACGGTATGGAATATTCTCGCTTAAGATTCTTCGAAACCTCCAAAATTGGTCAAAAAATTTCGGGAGCCAAAATATAGAGTGCCTTATATCAAAATTCATCTGCGAAGCCTTCTAGACTCGATGGCGATGTCCATTTCATCTGAAAATGCATCCAGTAAAAGCTCACTGTTGAATCTCTTAGATTCGAGAAGGGGCTTGTAGATTTAAATGCTTTGATACCATGTAAGAGTTGATGAACTTGAGCACCAAGGATCACCTGCAAAACCAAGATAAGTCTTCCACACGAGAGCAGCATGAGGATGAAAT
Organism: Sequoia sempervirens; assembly: GCA_007258455.2. NCBI lineage: Eukaryota > Viridiplantae > Streptophyta > Pinopsida > Cupressales > Cupressaceae > Sequoia > Sequoia sempervirens. Next base: position 365,481,487 of record VDFB02075321.1, read on the forward strand.
GCTGGAATATAGTGCAATAATTGAATATGATATTATCACACAAAATGATACAATATGCCTCAACTCTCCCTTGAACTGACTGAGTTGATATGAACTTATTTGAACTAGATAAGAGGGAGAGATGAGTGTTGATTATATAGGCATAATGTGGGCATATAATTCCAAGAGGGGTAATAACTCCCAAATAACCAAATTAGGTGGGAGTTAAGCCTACTTGGAAAATGCCAAACATGTGGCATAACCTACTTAGAAAGAGACAGATGAGTGGTTTTGTGAGGTGGCATAAAAGGCCAAAAGTGGGTGTGAAACTCAACCACCCAAGTGTGAGTGAGAGCAACACATGTAATCGATGGATTACGCCACGTGTCCTCACATGAACCACGTCTCCTATAACCTAAGGTATGCTTAATAATGTGTAAGAAAACTAATATTAAAAAACCTACACTAACAAAAAAGATTAAGAAATTTGTTATTTTTTACAAAAATCCATGGGTTTTTTTATCACTAGATTTTTTATGATGGTGCTATTATGACATGTATTAGTGACATACTATACGTATGATGCCATACCGTGTACAAATTTTTGACAGATGTACAAATCTATACAATATATAATTTTTATTGCATGATTCTCTAAGACCCTATTTTTTTTTGCCTTTTCTCTTAGATTCAATGTTTGGACAAGTGTTCTTAGGGTTTTTGGACATTCTAAACACAACAATGAGGTCCATTTTTCTCAAAGATGCACTATTGGATGCTCAAGGTAGAACCTCTCAAAAAATGGATAGGTAATCATAGACATGGTTCTTTGATACCATGCTAGAGTTTATTGTTGAATATGAAAACTCCTAGAAATCACCTACAACCAAAACACCTATCACAAAGAGAGAAAAAACAACTAATTTTCTATGCAACCTTTGAGAATTCTATTGATCCAAAAAATCATCAATTTTATAATATATAGTGATAAATCCTTATAAGAAGGAAAAAACAATTGTAGATAAAACCTTAGTTGAGGATAAAATTAGATCATAACATGTGTCCTCATCTTATGACTTTAGACAAAAAACACATGACCTAAGCTTATCTTGAGTATGCTAATGTAAAAGGGGACCTAATCATTAAATAATTAGGTAATTTTTTTTATTTTACTATAATAGTAGGAACACAATGTGTAAGGGGGAAGACAAGATGGCCCAAGAAATGAAGATCTAACATAGTGTGTAAGGGAGAGACACGATGCCTCCTAAATGTAAAGTGTGGAAATCGATGCATATGATATAAGTAGGAAGGAATGATGCTCTTGAATGCGAAGGTATCTTGAAAGGTACATAGCAATGTAAGTTCATAATCAACATGTCAATAGATAAACATGAAGCACAAAGAAATAATGTGATGGCATGATTGTGAAGGAAATTGTATAGCTAGTTGCCACAAATGGGCTGAATAACACAATAAAAGCAAGAGTTAAGGGTGAAGGGAACGACACCCCTAAATATAAGGATATGAAAATGAAAACATGAGCTATAAGAGGGAATTCATAATGCACTTGAAGTAAAGAAACAATAATAGAAGTGCAATATGTAATGGGGAAGACTAATGCCTCTAACTATAAAGATATAGCTATGAAGGAATAAGATGTAAAGGTTGTGGGTGTGATAGGATAGTATAGGCTCACTATTTAATTCTAGGAGTGATATTGATGTAGGTTCAATGTGTAAAAGCTTTAAAAGCTAGTATGGTGATGTAGGATAAAAGCAAGTAATTAATGGTCAAAGCACAAAGAAAAAATGACCACAGTGCCATAATATGCATGGGAATTTAAGAAGTAATGAGACACCATGAAAAACCAAAATTGAAGGTATGGATCATAACATAATGGGCGAACAAAAGACCATAAGCATAAGTATATGGAAAGTGAAGTAGGATGTTAGAGTAATCATATATTAAATAGTAATTAATTAATCTTTAATTGATTATTAGACTAATTTCACTTTATGCACTTAAGGTAAAGTTAGGAGTGATTTTTTCTTTTATTAGAGTGAGCTATTACTAGATCATTTTGTCTCATCACATGTGATGTTGATACTTGTCATGATCTAATCCCTTTATCATTTAGGGTTTTCTCTTAGAAGCACTCTCCTTCATTGTATTATCTCTCTTAAGGTTAATTTTCTAAGTTCTTTCTTTTTGAAGAAATAACAAATCACTGTTTGCAACTCTTGTGCATGGAAGGTGTTCTTGTTTGTTGTTTGATCTTGCATCTTGTGTGTTTTCACAAATCTAACTATAAAGGAGGGGATTTTCTATCCTCAAGACGACGGGGTCCTAAGGAGCAAATAACCCTCAATTACCTCAAAGATCAAAGCTTAGGTGATGGGATAAATAATAATGTTTGTACCATCTAGTTGAATTAACACCAAGTTATAAATAATAAGAATATCAAAATCACTTAATTACAGGAGTAAATGAAAGAATTAAATTCTTTGATATACAGAAATAGAAAGCACAAAAACCAAAGATTGTACCTTTAAGAGGATTAGCTCTTGACCATGGACACCAATACACCACGTGGACGTCTACAAACTGTGTTATCATCTCTGATGAAACAAACAATAAAATTCTAGAATTTGAAATACCCATCTTGCTAAATATGTTCATCTGCACACAAACAAAATGGGAAAAATGTTGGGGGTTGTTTAGGGGTTTGCCTCAGTCAAACCCTCGTTTTGGTGTTTCCACCTCCATGAACAACCAAATAGGATTGAGATAGATAAAAATACATTAAAAAAGATGTGTGATAGAAACAAACCCCACAAAGGAGGAGAACCCCTATCACAAATATAATAGATGTGTGATAAAAACAAACTGGGTAAGGGAGAGAAAACCTATCACAAATGTAAATAAGACAAGATCACATGGATAGGATCATACAAAATAGAATGAAAAGAGAGCATCACCAACAGCTTGTGGCTCCCCTCTTGGATTGATAGACGTGAAGGACTTGCATGCAAGAGGGGTCTTGACTATTGCTTGAGAGATAAATCTAGCAAAGCTTCGTCGTGAGAATGGGAGAGCAAGAGAGAGCAAGAAGTTGTTCAAGAGGCACTTCATTATGAAAATGAGAGTAAAATAATGGAGCTTTGTTAAGCTACATGGGCGGGAGGAGTCGTTACACATGCATCCTTGCTGCTACGACATGTGTCATAGGCAAATGACATAGAATATTCATGTTTGAATCTTGAAAAATGTGGGGACACTAGCACAACACAAAGACATCTATGTGTTGCGCTAGTGTCCAACCAAAACTTTTCAAGAATTAAATTCTCAGGTTGCCAGTGCTTCATCGATGTCACCTATGAAGTTAGAATCATGAAATTCCAACTTATAGGATTTTGCCATAAATGAGGCAGGCCTAAATGCGTAAGTGTGAAGTTGCCAAAGGGTGCAATTTTACGACACTACATTTTTCCCCCACTTTAGTGAGTTGATTTTTGGGAAGAATTAGCTACACTAAAGTAGCTAAGAAGAAATAAATGCTAATTTTGAAATTTTTACGATTTTGCAAAATGATACTACAGATGCCACAAAGGTTGAGCAGGAGGATATTGATGATGCCCCTAGTGTTTGAGCTCAATGAAAATCTACAACAACTGACATTAAATATGATTCTACAAAACTCAAAAATGGGTTAGTTTCAAAAACAAAAGAAACTACCATGACGAGAAGAATGCTTAAGAAAATTTCCAGTGGGTTGGAAGAAAAACTTGATGAAGAAGTGAGTATATGCCCCCTCCTAGTTTTTCCCCCACCTAGGAGGGTGAAAATAGGAAGGTGGGAAAGGAAAAAATTTCTACGAAAAAATGGGCAAAAATTTGCTTTTATACACTGGTGTGGGCCCAAGGAAGGTCATTTTCACTATTCATTGCAAGGATTTTGTTGACTTTTCAATAGAGTTTTCAAAAAAATGCCTCATAGATGCGAGCTACTGTTACCGAGGATCAAGTAGTTGCGGACCACCATGGAGAGGGCTGACCCACTTGATGAGATATGAGGAAAATTTCTCCCTTGTCTTTTTTTGGTAATTTTTTAGCCTAGAAAGGTCACGAGCAATGCAGGCGTCTAGCTAGCATGGTGAAGTCTGGCGGTCACATGGGTGTCCATCCAACACATCAAAGTCTAATGTCTATGTTGGCATCTTCTCTACGCATTTTCATTGACCAATTAGGCCTTGAACGCCAATGTGTCGCACAGACATCTGTGCGGTGCATTATTGTCTCAAGACATGCTAAGAAAGTTTTGGTTAAGTAGAATAGAAAGTATAGACTAGAAGTGGATTCGATTGACATAGTGTATATGTTTTATAGGTGCTTCTCAAGATCCATGAGCATATCAATGGATTTGTCTTGTCGTTGCTAAGGAGTCACAACAGGCAGATCTTAGTCGATGAGTATTCTCTACTATAACGGATTGGGCTATGGTGGGTCTACACCATGCCTGAGATTAGATTTCATGCACCCATGTCGATGGCGCTCATGGAGAGGTGGGACATCAACACCTCATTCAATCTCTTGATAGGAAAGGTTACAGTTACCCTTGTGGATGTCTACGAGATCCTGCGACTACCCATTAGGGGAGAGAGGGTGGCATTCAAGGAGGGGCGCATGGCCCAAGATGCGCAAGTGACACAATAGTTTTGTATCGGTTGTGTGATCCCATAGGATACCACTGGGCACATTTATATAAGGTGGTTGGAGCAAGGGTGTGTCGCAGTGCCCTTAGTACGATGCATCATGATCGCAGTGGTGGCACTACACGTAGCTATCGATGGGTGAGGCTTTCACCTTCACAGGGGCCTCGTCCATTGCATAAGATCGATGGAGTGGAAAAAAATGAATGCTTAGGGTTAGAGCATGCACGCACATCTCTACCATGACTGCAAGAATTATGTCCATTATGAGTATAAAAAAATCACTGCATGTACACTCCTAAAGGTATAGGCGTTCGAGTACTTCACCTGCAAATGATCAATCAGGTAGGGTAGGGAGATCCTCGAGCACACACCTACCCTTTGGGGCATGACTAGTGATTCAATGACTTACTTTTTGGAGATAGAGTTTTGACCAATTGAGGAGTGGGGACATCTAATGGCAGACATATACGTACATGCGGACCTGGCCCTCAGATAGGAGGTGGCTATGGCACATGCAACAAGACAGACTCCTAGTCGAGAGATCAAATCACATCATTATATTATACTTCTAGCATCGAGTCACTTGATAATTCGGCTAGGTGCCGACCATTCCTCTAATTACACTAATGTATATATGATTGCATGGGAGTGCGACCAAAGAAGGGGACTATCCTCATCCCGTCATTTTCAACGTCACACTTAGCAGCAATGATGGTGAGGATGAAAACCTTCCATAGGCCCTCATGACCAATGATGTCGGCATATCAATTGACTTTGCCAACTGGTGGCTAATAGCAGGTCCAACCCTGATTTTCTCAATAGATGCCTCTAAGGGTGATGCTAGTGCTCAGGGGTTAGAGGGCAAGGCAACAAGAAGTAGAGGAGAGAAGAGAACGATGAAGGCAGATCAAGCAGAGGAGAGGTTGAGGTGGCAACAATGAGTATCCTCACCTACATGCGCACCTACGGTCTTTGTCGCACCACCAAGTGCTTGATCAGATGTACCTCCTTATGTGGCTGCTACAGGGCCCAACATCGCATTCACTTGGTGTTGCACCCCTAGATCCACATTGGTAAGCTAGGAACCCAGGTACATATTTCATTTATTTGATTTTAATTATTTCATTATATGCTCGGATATACATTATATATTTTGATGATGTGGTATTAATATCATCCACTTTCTTTGTGGTTGCAGTGTTTACACAAGAGTGGCTCAACTTCTTTGGTCGATGCATAAAAAAGGCAATCCCAACCATCCAAATCCAGGGCTAGGTACTAGATTCCTATAGGCCACAGATAGCAAGGCGCCATGCCCAATTATTCAAGTTTGTAGTGCATTTGAGGCTAGCCTATGAGGAGGGTCAGATGGAGCTAGTCTAGCGCATTGCAAAGTTAGCGACAATGATGAAGCAGTGGGATCAATGGGGTTTAGAGCTCCATTTTGTCATTTCTAAGAGATACCATTATGTGATGAGAGTTGAGACTGTTGAGTAGGCATGTGACACTCTTCAGATCTAGGTCAATGACCTCAAGACATAGTTAGAGGCTACGAGGATGGCCTCGACTGATCTCTAGCATCCCCAAGTACAAAAACTGAGGGACGAGCTGGTAGTGGTGAGATAGAGGGAGAATATGCTAATAGAGCATGTCACTTCCTTGAGGGAGAAAGTGGGCAAGCTATGAGGAGAGCTATGGGGCCTCTGATCACAGAGTGTGTCTATGTCACGGTTGCGTCAATCCCACTTGCATGCATCCATCTGACAACCACCCCTGCCACCTCCAAGACCAGAGGACTCTAGTAGCCACACCCTCGATTGCTATATGTATACTATTATTGTATAGGATTTTTTATGTACAAATTCATATACACATATGCATGCACCATATTTTGTTACAGTAATGTGATACATGTTCATGTCATTGATACAGATATATATACATGAGATTTTGGATCAACATTATGTGTTTCATGTGTATTCTTTCTTTTCATGTATGGTTATGATATGGATGTATGCTTAGATTAGATGTTATCATGATCTAACTAAACACATGATATATTTATGCTTAATTAAGTACAATGATGATCTAATTGATGTCTAATGATATAAGTAGAATATATGATGTAGAATGGATGGATAAAAGAATTACTCAAATGCAATGTAGTTATACATAACATATAAATAAAACACATGCATATATAATTCCTCATTAAATAAATTAAATACATACACATGTTTACGTCATAAAACAAATAAAAAGATAATGTGTTAATGAAGGAATGTCATAGCATAATGGACTACGATCCCTAAAAAGGGGACGAACGTCATGAACATGTCACATAGACCTTATACATAGTATCTACGAAGGTGCATTGCATTGATCGATTCTTTTAGAGGAGTACCATCCATATAAGATAATACATATGCACTAGAACCATACATGAAGGTGATTATGTAAGGACCTAACCAATTAGGGCTAAATTTCCTCTATTGATCAAGTGTCGCATTTACATTTCTTTGGTTTTCATAGAGAACAAGATTGTCCACTTTAAAAGTGTGAGAAAGAACACCTTGATTGTAATTCTTTGAAATAGACTTTTGATAAGCTTGAAGATGATCGAGGGCCTGTAATTGGTACTCATCAAGCAACTCAAGCTAATTTAGATGTTCAGTGCAATAAGTGTCATCAAGTAACCCTTTAAGGGAAACTCACAAAGATGGAATTTCCAACTCTAAAGGCCTAATAGCCTCAACACCATACACAGGGTTATACGAGGTTGTATTAGTGGTCGTACAAACACTCTTGCAATAGGCCCATAAGGCATAAGTGATGAGGGCTACACCGCCCAAACCTGCAAAACACAACAATAGATACCAACACAAAAGATGTGAGACAAAAAATAACCCACTTTCAATTATTTTTCAGAAAATGAAATTACATATTCAAACTTACATGCTACAGCCTCATGGGCTTGATTCATTATAACAAAATCAATTCTGAAAGAAAAATTATTATTCGGAGCCACAATCTGCACTAACGGAGCCACCTTCTACAACCCCCTCATATCCATTTTTATTTTACCCAATAACTGCCCTAGAATGTTCTAGAAAGTGCAACTTTCCCTTTTTTTTGGCGCCAAAAGTCCCGCCATTTGATTTTTGGCCTAGGAAGAAATTTTAATGGAATTCAATTTTTAGAGGGGCAACTTCGAGGGGCCATAACTTTTGATCTGAGAGTCTGATTTTCTATTATTGCATATCATTGGAAAGCTCTTGAAGAGATCTACAACACATAAACTCATTGTAGATTGGTTCGTCCACTTTTCGAGTTGTTTTGGGGCCTATAAAGTTTTATAGTTGAATTTGAAGTTGCATTGGAGAAATTTCTCAAGACATAAACTTTAATTTCTCCCAAACTGTTTAGGGTATTGAGGTGATTCTTTCGCAATCGGAAATGTTTTATAGCTCTGCTCCTTTGGGTAAATTTTTAGGTCCATACGATCCCATTTAGGTTGACTTACTAAAAATAGTAAGTGACCATTTTTCATTATTTTTTACTTATAACTGTCTTATACCCCTTAAGTGCCATCATGGGACTCAAAAAAACTAAAGAAAATAAAGATTTTTCCTTTTTTGGGTGATGCAAGATTTCCCTACACCACTGAATGGTCCTGCATCAGACACCCAGGGTAATTTGAAAAGTGACCCTGTCACTTCTTAGGAGCTAGAGGGAAACCAAGACGGTTAACCTCAGCCTCAGACAACCACGATGAATCTTCAATAGGCCTTCCTCTCCATTTCACCAATTACTTGGCATATTTCCTGTTTCTGTGCTTCTACCCACACGACTATCCAAAATTTCTTCTATCTCCTTTTTTGAAGTAGGTGCAGGAATATTCCACTGTTCTTCTATTGTTTCTTCATCAATTCCTCCTTCATGATATTTTGTTAAATTTGAAATGTTAAACACAGGTGAAATATGAATTTCATTAGGCAACTCTACCTCATATGCATTTCCTAAATCACGCTTCTTCAAGATCTTGCATGATCCAAAGTTCTTCATCTTTAACTTGTATGTACCAACTGGGAACCTCTCCTTTCACAAATGAACCATGACTTCATCTCCTATTTGGAACTCCTTATAACTCCTAAATTGATCTTCCTTAGCCTTATATTGTGAGTTCATCTTATTGATATGTTTATTCACCTCTTCATGCAAGTTCTTCAAGTGCTCAACAAAATTTTTGGCCTCAACACTACTCTTCTCCCCCTTATCCATCTTTCTCAGTTCATAAGTAGTTCTTGGGCTACTCCCATACACAATTTGGAATGGTGATTTACAGTTACTCCTATTGACATAATTTTTGTAAGCAAATTTTTCCTATGGTATAATTAAATCCCATCCCTTGGGCTTATTCCGTACTAAGCATCTTAGCAAGTTACCCAAAATCCTATTCACCACCTCTGTTAGTCCATTAGTTTGTGGATGGTGTGCAAAACTGAACTTCAAATTTGTCTTATTCCACAATATCCTCCAGAAATAATCGACACATTTAGTATCTTTGTCTGAAACTATACTCTTCGGTAGACCATGTAGTTTCACCGCCTCTCTAAAAAACAACATTGCAATATGAACATCACTAGTCTTATGACATGGAATGAAATGTGTCATCTTTGAAAATCTATCCATCACCACAAACTGTGGATGGTGTGCAGAACTGAACTTCAAATTTGTCTTATTCCACAATATCCTCCAGAAATAATCGACACATTTAGTATCTTTGTTTGAAACTTGGTAGACCATGTAGTTTCACCGCCTCTCTAAAAAACAACATTGCAATATGAACAACATCACTAGTCTTATGACATGGAATGAAATGTGTCATCTTTGAAAATCTATCCACCACCACAAATATGGAATCATGCAATCTTTGTGTCCTTGGCAAGCCAAGAACAAAATCCATGCAGATATCCTCCCATGGCCTCTTGAGTACAAGTAATGGCTAATACAATCTAGTATTCTGACTTGTTCCTTTCACCATCTAACATACTCTGCAACTTTTTGCAAATGTCTTCACATCTTGTTGTAACTGTGGCCAATAATAATTCTCATTAACAAGAGCAATGGTCTTATCTCAACTGAAATGTCTAGCCAACCCTCCACTATGCGTCTCCTTGATTAGATTCTCTCTCATAGAACTCCTTGGAATTCACAATTGGCTTCCTCTAAAAAAAATCCTATCTTGGATTAAGAAATCCAACCATCTTGTTCTATCCAAAGTAACAGGTTCCAAACAAGCCTTCCAAGCTTTTGCAAAGTCTAGATCTTCTGGATACAAACTCTTGAGTTCATTGAACCAAACAACCTCTATATTCATCTGTATCAACAAATTTTTCCTTCTACTTATGGCATTTGCAACTCTATTTGACCTTCCACTCCTGTGCTTCAAAACAAAAGTATAACTCTACAAAAAATCAACCCATTTTAAGTGCCTTTGATTTAACTTTCCTTGAATATTGAGATACTGCAAAGCTTGGTGATCAGTATATAAAACAAATTCTTTTGGCAACAAATAGTGTCTCCATTTCTTCAAATCTTGAACTATAGCATAGAACTCTTGATCATAGACAAAATATTTCTTCTTACCATCATTCAACTTCTCACTAAAATAGGCAACCGACTTACCTTCTTGACTCAAAATAGCTCCTATGGCAATGCCACTAGCATCACAATCTACCTAAAATACCTTATTGAAATCTGGAAGTGACAAAATAGGTTGCTCTATAACTTTCTTATTCAACATATCAAAACTTTTGGCTACTCTTGTAGTCCACTTAAACTCTTTTCTACCCCCTCCCATTGCTTTAGTTAGAGGTGCACAAATACTACTGAAATTCTTAATAAACTTTCTATAAAAACTTTCCAAACCATGAAATGATCTTACCTCTATAACACTCCTCGAGATAGGCCATTCAATGATAGCTCTCACCTTCTCTAGATCCATTTTAAGACCCTCTGCCGAGACAACAAATCTTAGATACACCAACTCTCTCTTCACAAGCTACATTTCTTTAAATTAATCAACAACTTCTCCTCCCTTAGCTTCTCAAAGACTCTTTGGATATGCATCAAGTTCTCCTCCAATGTCTTACTGAAAATCAAAATATCATCCAAATAAACAATAACAAATTTTCCTAAAAATTCTTTCAATACCCCATTCATAAGCCGCATAAATATGCTTGGTGCATTGGTCAGCCCAAAAGGCATGACTAACAACTCATGCAAGCCCTCCTTGGTTTTAAAGGTTGTCTTCCATTCATCTCCTTCCCTAATCCAAATCTAGTGATATCCACTCTTCAAATATATCTTCATGAAGTACTCAACTCCACTCAAACAATCCATAATGCCATCCATTCTCGGTAAGGGAAATCTATACTTGATGGTGATCTTATTGATGGCTCTAGAATTTGTACACATTCACCATTCCCCATCCTTCTTTGGTGCTAATATTGTAGGTACTGCACATGGACTCAAACTCTCTTTGATAATCCCTTCTACAACAACTCTTGCACTTTTCTATTCAACTCTTCACTCTCTAATGGAGTCATATGATGAGCTTCCTTATTTGACAAGCTGGCTCCAGGAATCAGGTCCATTTGATGACTAATCTTTCTTGCTAGAGGCAATCCTTCAGGCATGTTATCAGAAATAATAGCTTGAAACTCATACAACAAATATGAAACCTCTGCAGGTACCTCATTAGTATCTTCTTTATCAACTCTAGGAATCAATGCAAAACACATATGCTCATGCCTCATACCTTCTAGGAAATTTCTTCCATCAACCAAACAAATTCTTGCATTACCGCATACCTTTTCCTCTACCTCTTTCAAGGGATTCAACTTATGAAAAACTCCATCCTTTGTCAAAGAATAGGTGTTGGCATGTCCATCATATACTGCTCATTGATCAAACTGCCATGGTCTGCCTAACAACATATGACAAACATCCATAGGCATATCACACAATACCTCATCATGGTAATTTCCAATTTTGAACCTTACCAAACATTGTTCATTTACGAAAGCTTTATGGTCTTGCAACCAAGCAATTCGGTATGGATTTGGATGCCTTCTTCTCTCTAACTATAAATTATAACCATCTCTTCTGAAAAAAGGTTATCATTACTACCTCCATCAATAATAACATTGCAAACTTTACCTTCACACTTACATTTGGTGCGAAAAAAATTCTTATTTTGAGTTGGTTCCTTCTCCTCATTGACCAAGGCTTTTCTGGTATTAAGAACCTCTCCTCTTTCTGCATCCTCAGAATGTGAAGACTCAACATCTTCATCTACATGTGCAACTTGTGCATTACCCTTAGGTATTCTATTTGTCCTTCCTTGATGTTGAGGACACTCATAGGCTCTATGTTCTTCTACTCCACACTAGAAACAGGTTCCACAAAAGCCTCCTCTTCCCAATCCTCGTCCAGATCTCCCTCTTCCTCTTCCTCTTTGAATGGTTCCTCATCTTTAGCCCCATCCTCACTTTCATCTCTTCTTCTGACATTAGCTCCTCTACGCAGCTCCTCTTGCAATGCTTGAACTTGTCTTTGGAGGGCTCTAAAACCCTCTTTTGTTACCCCAACATTTCTTCCACCATGATTTCTTCGTGGAGGCATATTTTTCTCACAAACCCTCAACCACAATTCCTAGTGTAAACTGCCTCACATTCGGCATTCTATCTACACACTCAAGAACTCCTACTTTGATACCACTTGATGAGGGCTACACCACCCAAACCCACAAAATGCAACAATAGATACCAACACAAAAGATGTGAGACAAAAAAAACCCACTTTCAATTATTTTCAGAAAATGAAATTACAGATTCAAACTTACATGCTATAGCCTCATGGGATTGATTCATTACAACAAAATCAATTATGAAAGAAAAACTATTATTTAGAGCCACAATATGCACTAATGGAGCCACCTTCTACAAAACCCTCATAACCCTTTTTTTTATTTTACCTAATAACTGCCCTAGAATGTTCTAGAAAGTGTAACTTTCCCTTTTGTTTTGGTGTCAAAAGTCTAGCCATTTGATTTTTGGCCTAGGAAGAAATTTTAATGAAATTAACTTTTTAGAGGGGCAACTTCACGGGGCTATAACTTTTGATCTGGGTGTTTGATTTTCTATTATTGCATATCATTGGAAAGATCTCAAAGATATCTACAACAAGCAAACCCACTGTAGGTTGGTTCATACACTTTTCGAGCTATTTCGGGGCCTATAAAGTTTTATATTTGAATTTGAAGTTGCATTGGAGAAATTTCTCGAGACATAAACTTTACTTTCTCCCAAACTGTTCAGGGTATTGAAGCGATTCTTTTGCGACCAAAAAATTTTTTTAGCTCTGCTCCTTTGGGTAAATTTTTAGGTCCATATGATCTTGTTTAGGCCAACTTACTAAAAATAGTAAGTGATCATTTTTCGCTATATTTGACTTTTAACTATCTAATACCCCTTAAGTTCCATCATGGGACTCAAAACAACTAAAGAAAATAAAAAAAACAATTTTTTTTGGGTGATGCAAGATTTCCCTACACCACTGGATGCTCCTGCATCAATAAGCCAATTGAGTATGGCAATCTTTACCATGTTTCTTTATTGTCTTTTAGAGAATTAGTTCAAGAGTTTTATTAGATGTTTCCACTTGGCCATTAGATTGTGGATAGTAAGGTGTAGAAAATTGATGTTGAATATGAAACTTCTCTAAGAATTGCTTTACCTCCCTATTATTAAATGAAGTACCATTGTTAGAAACAAGGATAGACATAAATCCAAAGCGAGCAATAATGTTATTTAGAAGAAAGCTATAGGTTTCTTGAGCATTACTGGATTGAGGTGGGATAACTTCTACCAACTTCGTAAAGTAATCGATAGATTTGATGATGAAGGTATGCCCTTTAGGAGGAGAAATTTTCCCAATAATATCCAACCCCCATTTTGCAAATGGCCAAGGAGAGGTTTGAATATGAAGGTCTTGGACAAGAGCTCAAATAACATTACTGTGTTGTTGACATTGAGGCCATTTCCTGACAAAGGCAAAGGAGTCTTGCTCCATTGTTTGTTAATAATATCCCATATGAATCAGTTTATGCCCTAAGTATTTACACTGAAATGTCCACCCCCAAAGCTCGAATGAGCTTCATGAAGAGCAAGGGGTATCTCAACCTTAGTAAGAAATTGAAGAAGAATACCATTATAAATTTTTTGATAAAGAACATTAGATAGAACAATGTATCGAGCTGAAAGCTTTCATATCTAGACACGAGTATTCTTACTTGCATCATCAAGAAACTTTTCAGTTTTCAAATAATTATAGATATGAGAATATCATTCCATTGAGTCTATGTGAGCACAAATGAGACTGTCAAGTTCATGTTGATTTGAGACAATGAGAGACCAGAGAATTTGAACCACAAAGTTGTACTCATCTACACCATCATCTGAGGGTACAAGGGAAGTTGTGCTTTCCATTGCATTTGCATGAAAATTTTCTCTCCTAGGAACACTATCTATGGTAAAAGAAGAGAACTAATCAAGCAAGGATAAAGCCAAATCTTGATATTGAGATAGCTTGCTTTTCTTAGCTTAATATGTTCCTATGATCAAATTTACAATAAGCTTAGAATCACCAAGAATGGGGATATGTTTAATATTTAATGCTATCATGACATGCAATCCAATAATAAGGGCTTCATACTCAACAATATTATTAGTACAATGGAATTCTAATCGAAAAGATAGAGGGGCTGGATTTCCTTCATTGATTTATTGCCTAAGATTGGGGATCCTTGAACTTTACCAAGTCTTATATCGAGGAGTACAAACTAGATCCGATCCACTTAGACACTCCAAAAATATCATTCACCTTTGCTAAGAAGAATAATTATGCTTTTGTAAAGAAAGGTGATACTTATAGTATGGAATACACTCTTTACACTAATCCTCCTTCTCAAGAATTACAATCACATTATGGACCAAGATTTAATATCTTCTCTAAGTTTGGTTATGAAGGGAAAGGTTGTGGGAGTAATGAACAAGGTATTAAAGTCCCCTTAAGGGTTGATCCATGTGACTTGAAATTTGGACTTGGATATTGTATTAACTTAGAAGATTAGTGTAAGACCATCTTCACTACTCCTTGGGGTACTTTTTATTATGTAGTCATGTTGTTTGGATTAAATAATGTTGGAGCAACTTACCAATGGGTGATGAATCTTATCTTTCATGATTTCATTCGCACGATCTTAGAATATTACATCGATGACATCTTGGCTAAGTCTATGACTCATCAAGATCACATTAAGAATCTTCATCTTATCTTCGAAAGGCTTCGACTCTATAAGGTGGGACTAGATCCTCTTAAGTGCATCTTTAGCATGGATGTCAGCAAAATTTTAGGATTTATTATCTTTCATCATGGAATCGAAGTTGATACCAATAAGATCGACGCAATCGTTAACATGCCTCCACCTAAGAACATCTCTCAACTATGTAGTTTTCAAAGGAAGATTTAGGCAATTCATAGATTCACAACCCAATTAGTTGATTGTAATATTCTATTCACATGATTGTTGAAGAAAGATGTCCATTTTTGGTGGGATGATGAATTCCACAAGGCTTTTGAATCTATCAAGAGTTAATTGGCTAATCCTCCCATCTTGATGTCAGTTATGCAAGAAAGAGTGGTCTACACCGCATGCTTTAGAAGCTTTACAGCTCAACATGATATGATGGTAAAGAAAGAGTGGTCTACTACATTAGGCGTATTTTGATTGATAATGAAATTGATAATCTACTATGAATGAACAATGTATTGCTCTCTTTTTTGCAATATAGAAGTTACGGCATTATCTTCTCCATGTAGAGACTCATGTGATCGTAAAATGTAATCTTCTTTAACACTTATTTACTAGAACTAACCTTTCTAGAAGGTTAGCAAAATGGGTGATGTTGTTCTTTGAGTTTGATATTAATTTTGTGACTCAAAAAGTGATTAAAGGACAAGTTGTTGTTGATCAACTAGAAGCGCCTTTACCTCAATTTTTTCCTAACTTGGACTTATTTTCGGATGAAAATATGTTTTTGTTGGATCAGGAACCTATGTGGGAAATTTATTTTGATACATTGAGATGTCAAATTGGCTCCAAGGAAGGTGTAGTTTTAATCTCGCCCAATGGAAATCTGGTCGCTCTATCTTTTTTATTAGAATTCCATTGTACTAATAATATTGTTGAGTATGAAGCCCTTATTGCTGGATTGCATGTTGTGATAGCATTAAATATTAAACATATACCCATTCTTGGTGATTCTAAGCTTATTATAAATTTGATCATAGGAACATATTAAGCTAAGAAAATAAAGCTATCACAATATCAAGATTTGAATTTATCCCTGCTTGATCAGTTCTCTTCTTTTACCATAGACAGTGTTCCTAGGAGAGAAAATCGTCATGCAAATGCAATGGAAAGCACAACTTCCCTTGTACCCTCAGATGATGGTGTAGATGAGTACCACTTTGTGGTTCAAATTCTTCAGTCTCCCATTATCTCGGCTCAACATGAACTTGGCGGTCTCATTTGTGCTCATGTAGACTCAACGGAACGATATTCTCATATCTATAATTATTTGAAAACTAAAAACTTTCTTGATGATGTAAGTAAGAATACTCATGTCTATATTGAAAGCTTTCAACTCGATACATTATTCATGTCGAATTGGTATCAACAAGAGCATGTCTAATGTCAATATTATTAATGTATATTATCATAAAAGGATCTGCTTACTTTTTCACTTTCGGAGGAAAAAGTTCATTTGGATAGAACATAATATTCAACAAATCTACATGAATATGATCTATCAATGCATTAAAATCCATTGGCCTAGTAGAAGAAGGAAAGAGGATCTTTTTCAAGGCTTCTTGAAGCATACCCTAGTAAACTGAAGCAGTCTAAAGAAAATCCCAAAGTGAGATCTTGGAAGGAGTAACACGATGTTGCTCGGCAAGATCATACTCACCCGGTTGCCTAGTTGTAGGTCTAGGTGCTTGAGGGAGGCTTGGTTGAGAAGGTGGTAAAGAAGTAGGTTGATTAACATTTTGTTGATTCCTTCTAGTATTATAAGTATGGGCTACCACTCTATAAGAGGGAACCTTATATTGCATGAATCTCATGCAAAGGTCTGACGTATCACTTTTGATAGGAAGCCCATGAATAGCATGAATTCTTTTAGGAGTAGGACTAATCAGAGTCACATAAATGATTGCTCTCTTAGGCCTTTGAGGGGTGACAGAGAATAAGACTACATTTACGGACTTCTCAACTTGTGAAGAAGGTTTCAAATTTTTCTTAATAGATTTTTTTGCAAAGGGAGATGCCTCTAAGAAATCATCTAGGGTATCATCCAAAATATCAAAATCCTGTTCAAAAAATGCATTATCAAGAGCATTAAAATTTTGAAGAAAAAGATCCAACATGATTTCATTCGCATTGGATTCACCAAAAATATAGAGGGGATTCACTACCCTCAATACGGTAGGGTCCTAAGGAGAAAACAACCCTCAATTACCTCAAAGATCAAAGCTTAGGTGACGAGATAAATAATAAAGAATGTTTGTACAATCTAACTGAATTAACACTAAATTATAAATAATAAGAATATCGAAATCACTTAATTACAGAAGTAAATGAAAGAATTAAGTTATCTAATATACAAAAATAGTTCAATTATATAAACCAAAGATTATACCTTTAAGAGGATTAGCTCTCCACCACAGACACCAGCACATCACACGAACATCTACACACCGTGTTGTCGTCTCTAATGAAACAAATAATAAAAGTCTAGAATCTGAAATACCCAGCTTGCTAAATATGTTCATTTGCACACAAAAACAAGAAGTTGGGGGATATTTAGGGGTTTCCCTCAGTCAAACTCCTGTTTTAGTGTTTCCACCTCCACGGACAACCAAATAGGATCAAGATAGATAAAAATGCATAAAGAAAAGATATTTGATACAAACAAACCACACAAAGGAGGAGAACCCTTATCACAAATATAATAGATGTGTGATAGAAACAAACCCCACAAGGGGGAGAACCCCTATCATGAATGTAAATGTAGTGTCAAAAATTGTACTCCCTTGTAGGTTCAATAGTACAATTTCATGCTTAGTTTGGACCTATCTGTATGAACCTTGCATTTATGCATTTTCAACACCTCCTAACTAGGCCCTAATCTCCTAAATTATGCATTATGAGGCCTATTTCATCATTTTCCAAGAAATTGCAAGCATTGAACAAATTCATCCAATTAATATTTTCCCTTGAAACAATGTCTTGGAGAATAGGGCCAGGACCCATTTTCCCAAGGGAAAATGGGCCCCCCTATTTTTTCAAGGACCAATTTTTAATGTCAGAGTGGCCATTTTAACATTCAAATTTCAAATTTCAAATGTTAGCTTTCAAGATCTAATTTTTAGGAAATTAGAGAAATACCTATAAGTACCTAGTCTTTTCACCATTTTAAACTAGATGAAAAAAGAAAGCAATAAGAGAAGAAAAGAGAAGCAAGATATCATTCTACCACATTTGAATTTGTAGGTTTTCAAGCTCATTTGCAGATTTTGTTCAGGCCTTATGTCATGATTGAATATTGATGCCAATAGAAGAGCATGATGGATTCTAGGTTTGGGAGATGCATTTGGTCATTTCTTTCAACCTAATGACTTGTTCCCTAATGTTCTCATCTTCAAGCTTCATCTTATTTGTAGCCTAAAACAAGGTATCATTACATTTCAGATTTCCTAAGGGTGTTTTGATTTCCTCTTAGGTGGATATTATCATTTTCATATAGGAATCCTTCTCTAACACACTTGAATAGGGTTTTATGCATTTTTATCTCATAACAACCTTAGACACACTTAAGGTTAGGTCACACACATTGTTATCAATCCATTTTATTAGTTATTGTGGAGGTAGAAATACCAAAACAAGGGTTTGACTGAGGTAAACTCCTATATAGAAACCCATCTATCTCTTTTGTATATTTATTACAGGTTTGAATCTGAAGACGAAGGCTTATAGGGTAGACATCAAAGAGAAGTTAGAGAGCTACATGACCAAATTTGAAGTTTCAGAGAAGGCATAGAAAGACCCATTTGCCCCAAGGTGACCCAGTCTTGCTACAACACTCAGATCGAACTTTTGGTGATAGGTACATATCATTTAACACTTCCCAGATCTTCCTGCAAGTTGTTGTCTTAGTCTATTAATCATTTGTTTATTACATTTTTCATATTAGGGTACATAGTTGAGTTTGGTTAATTGCAAAAAATATTTTTAATCCATTTCTAAGGCTCAAAAAGGATCAGATACAGGTCTGATTGACTCACCTTCATGGTTCAAAGTTAATCAAAACACCTTGTGGATTTGCATCTTGTTAAACCTTTGAAAAAGGAGCAAAAAAAATCCTAGGTTTAGACATTAACTTAGGTTTCCCTTATCCTTATGCTACAATAAATAAGTAAATATGAGATCACATAGACAAGATCATATGAAATAGAATGACAAGAGAGCATTACCAACAACTTGTGGCTCCCCTCTTGGATTGATTGATGTAAAGGACCTGCATGCAAGAGGAGTCTTGACTATTTATTGAGAGATAAATCCAGCAGAGTTTCACCATGAGAATGGGAGAGCAAGAGAGAGTTTTCTTAAGTTGCATGGGCAGGAGGAGTTGTTACACACACATCCTTTCCACTATGACACATATCATGGGAAAAGGACACAAAATATTTGTGTTTGAATCTCAGAAAGTGTGGGGAATTTAGCACATCGTGGAGATGGCTATGTGTCACATTAGGTCTGACCAAAACTTTGCAAGAATTAAACACTCAGGCTACTAGTGCTTCATTGTTTTCTCCTATGAGGTTAGAACCATGAAATTTCAACTTATAGGCTTTTTCCATAAATAAGACAGCCCTAAATGCGTAAGTGTGAAATTTCCACGGGGTGCAATTTTATGACACTACACTAACATAGGAAATAATAAGTAAAAGATCAACCCAAGTGGGAAATAAAGACATGTATAATGATAATGTAAACAAGAATAGGAGGAAATATGTTATGAAACTTTTTCTCCATAGTTAAAAGAAATTTATGAAAGTATTGAAGGGAGACAAAAATATAAAAGATAATATGATCCTTTGGTTAAAATGGGGATTAGTGAAGAATATTTATAAGAAATATTTTAAAAGGGAGGAATAGTTTTATTTATTCAATAATAATTAAAGACAACATTTGTGAAAGGATGTGATGGTTTAGAAACCATCCCTTGAAGGTTATACAAAGAAGTTATGTGAGACTTGGAAAGGAACATGGAGATCACTCAAGGAAGAAGAAGGTGTTTTGGTGGGCTATGAGCATAGGAGAAGGGGGCACATAGAGTGTGTTCAAATTGGGGTATAAAGTACACCAGTACTATCTTGCTAGGGTTTTTGTGTGAGTAGGCATGGTGCCAGTATAAGGCACGTATTGTGTTTTTACATAGGTTTTCCAAAGTGTGCCATAGCTATGAAGACAACTACCACTGAAATTATCCTAGGGTGAGAGTGAACTTTCCAAGTGTTGTGATTAAGATAAGTACTGAACTTCTTATTATTGAAAGATATTTTGAATTATAATTGAGTTGGATTTGATTTAATTAAATTCTTTAAAGATTTTATTTGTTAATTTTTTATTATTTTAATATTGTTGGATGTCAATTTATATATTAATCACAGTATTCTTAATGTGCTTAATCCTTAAGACAGATAATATTGATAAACAAGGCCATGTGCACCAAGATGTGACACAAAAATGGCTCTTAAGATGCCACTTTTTTTTCTTTTGAAATCAACAAAGTCTGATGTTCATAAGAAAGTGAAGATAGTTATGCTCAAAAATTGAAGATGCAACAAGAACAAGAGTTGTAGTGCTCCAAATCTAATTTCTAAACTACTATTTTTTTTTTAAATAATGAATATTAAGGGTTTGAAAAAGGTGGAGCACACAAAGTGGTCCTTTTTTGATAAAAAAAAGCATAGCATCTATTGTGCTCCCCTTAAAATATTAACCTTTTTTTTTAGAATTTCAAAGTTGCTTTAGTGAGAAATTAGCTAACATCATGTAGCTTATGCTAGTTTTTTTTACTTTTTTTTTAATGAATATATGATATTTTAATAATTTTCGAAGTTGAAACATCTTGAAAAGCAAAAATTTGAGCGTGCTCCCCCCTAAAATTTTGAAAACTAATCAATTTTTTTTTTCAATACGTGTAGAATAGAGTCTAATTTCTAAAAATGTAATTTGTTTCAAAATTTGATGAATGAGTAAAAATCTATACCCAAACAAACACATGTTGGTTTTTGACAAAAAATGGAGGCACTAACAAGAAAAGTTATAGATGAAAACCTTAACATAATCAAAACGTAGAAAAAGAATATATGGTTAGATAGCTAATAGAGAGCCTAATGTCATCACAATATTTTTATAAATTTGCATTGAAACATGTGCAAACCTGATGGAGAGCATGACCAAAAATATGTTAAATTTTGCTACCCTTTCACAAAATCACATCCCTGGCATGAAATGGTTGTCCAACCCTTTGGGTTGGATGCCCAAAGAAAAATCCAACCGTTTGGGTTGGTATTTCCCAATGCAATACATTTGGCGAGCACCAAATGTAAATGGTAAAGACAAATTCTCTTTCTCTTTCTCTCTCTCTCCCCCACTTTGATAAGGCTTAGATTTTATAGTTTATGATCGATGATGGATATTTGAGGTTTTACCTTTCACTCCCTCTCTACCTCATTCCATCTTAACCAATAATTACCCTCTTCTCTCTCAACCCTCTCTAGGTCTCTCCCACCCTCTATACCTTTTGTTCCCTCCTTAATCCCATCTCTATCCTTGCCTCCCTACCTCTCTCTTCTTCTCTCTCCCTTTGTTACTATTTCTCACCCATCTCTCTCCTTTCTCTCGATCTTTACGTCTCCCTCCCACCCTCTCTCTCCCCATATCCAAGTCTCCCCCTCCTTGTCTCATTACCCACCTCTACCCCTCCTCTATCTCTCTCACCTCATTCGTCTCTCTCTCCTCTTCTCTCTACCCCTCTCTAGGTCATCACCTCTCTATCTCCTCCTCCATGTCTCTCACTCCCTGCATCCCTTCTTACTCCTCTACCGATACTTCCCTTTCTCTCTTCCTCTCTTCTCTCTCTCTCACTCTCTCTCCATGTCTCCCACTCTACTTTTCCTTCCCTCCTTACCCCTATCTATATCCTTGTCTCCTTACCTCTCTCTTATTCTCTCTCCCTCCATTATTGTTTCTTTCCCATCTCTCTATTCTCTTAATCACTACCTCTCCCTCCCACCCCCTCTCTCTCCCCATCTCCAGGTCTCTCCCTCCTTCCCATTTTACCTCTCTACCTCTGCCTCCTTGTCGTATAACCCACCTCTCTCCTTTCTCTCTCTCTCAACCTTGTCTCTTCCCCTATGTCTATCACCCCTCTCTCCCTAGGTTGTAGGTATCTCACCTCTATATCTCTTTGAGCTCTCTAGTCATTCCCTCCCTCTCCACCTCTCTCCCTCCCTCCTTATCCCTCTTTCCCTCTTTGTGAACTTCTCTCTCATTTTATTCTCTCTCCCACTCACCTCTCTACATCTCCCCTCTCTAAGTATCTAATTCATGCCTTGTTAACCTCCCTATCCCTCCTTATCCATCTCTTTCTTTTTTTTCTTCTCTCCCTCCTCTTATTTATCCCTCCCCTCTCTACATCATCACCTCTATATCTCCTCCTTCCCTATGTCTCTCACTCACTCTATGTCTACCTCTCCCTCCATCCCTTGTTACTCTTTTATCGATAATTCCCTTTTTCTCTCCCTCTCTTCTCTCTCTCTCCCCTCTCTAGGTCTCTCCCACTCTCTCTCCCTATCTCCCTCTCTACCTTGCCTTACCTCCTTACCCCCATCTATACCCTTGCCTCCCTACCTCTCTCTTCTTCTCTCTCCCTCTATTATTGTTTCATTCCCATCTCTCTCCATTCTCTATATCACTACCTCTCCCTCCCACCCTCTCTCCCTCTCCCCATCTCCAAGTCTCTCTCTCTCCTTCCCTCTTTACCTCTCTACCTCTCCCTCCTTATCTCATTACCCATCTCACCTCATATCTCTCTAGGCTCTCTAGTTATTTCCATCCCTCTCCACCTCTCTCCCTCCCTCCTTACCCCTCTTTCCCTCTTTGTGAACTTCCTCCTTAGCCATATATTTCTCTTTGTTCTTCTCTCTCTCCTCTTCTCTCTACCTCCCCTCTCTACACCATCACCTCTCTATCTCCTTCCCTATGCCTCTCACTCCCTCCATGTCTACCTCTCCCTCCATCCCTTGTTACTCCTCTACCAATACTTCCCTTTCTCTCCCCTCATCTCTCTACCTCCCCCTATCTAGGTCTCTTAGTCACTCCTTGTCTACCTCTCCATCCCTCCTTAGCCATTTCTCTCTCTTCGTTATTCTCTCTCCTCTTCTCTCTCCCTCTCCTCTCTATGTCATCACCTCTCTATCTCCTCCTTCCCCATGTCTCTCACTCCCTCCATGCATACCTCTCCCTCCATCCCTTGTTACTCCTTTAGGTCGATACTTCTCTCTCTCTCCCACTATTATCTTTTCCTCCCTACCTCTCTCTTCTTCTCTCTCCCTCTATTATTATTTCTTTCCTATCTCTCTCCATTCTCTCTATCACTACCTCTCCCTCCCACCCTCTCTCCCTCTCCCCATCTCTAGGTCTCTTTCTCCTCTCTTTACCTCTCTACCTCTCCCTCCTTGTCTCATTACCCACCTATCTCCCCCTCTATCTCTCTCACCCCTATCTCTACCCTTATGTCTTTCATATCTCTCTCCCTAGGCTATAATTCTCTCACCTCTATATCTCTTTGGGATCTATAGTTATTCCCCTCCCTCTCCACCTCTCTCCCTCCCTCCTTACCCCCATTTTCCTCTTTGTGAACTTCTCTCTCATTTTATTCTCTCCCCATCACCTCTCTACCTCTCCCCTCTTTAGGTCTCTTAGTCACTCCTCTACCTCTCCATCCCTCCTTAGCCATCTCTTTCTCCTTGTTCTTCTCTCTCTCCTCTTCTCTCTCCCTTGTCTCTATGTCATCACCTCTCTATCTCTTCCTTCCCTATACTTCTCTCTCCCTCCATTTCTACCTCTCCCTCCATCCCTTGTCAATCCTCTACTGATATTTCCCTTTCTCTCTCCCTCTCTTATATCTATCACCCCTATCTCTCCCCTATGTCTCTCACCCCTCTCTCCCTAGGTTGTAGGTCTCACACCTCTATATCTCTCCCCTCTCTAGTTATTTCCCTCTCTCTCCACCTCTCTTCCTCCCTCCTTACCCATATTTCCATCTTTGTGAACTTCTCTCTTTGTTTTTCTTCACTCTCTCCCTCACCTCTCTACCTCTTCCCTCTATAGGTCTCTTAGTCACTCCTTCTCTACCTATCCATACCTCCTTAGCCATCTATTTATCTATGTTCTTCTCTCTCTCCTTTTCTTTTTCCCTCCCCTCTCTACATCATCACCTATCTATCTCCTCCTTCCCCATGTCTCTCACTTTGTCTATGTCTACCTCTCCATCCCTTGTTACTCCTCTAGGTCGATACTTCCCTTTCTCTCTCAGTATCTTCTCTCTCTCACCCCTCTCTCCCTAGGTTGTAGGTGTGAAGTGGGGTTAGTGGAATGTGGAAATTAAACATGAATTATCAATAAAAGGGTTAGAATTCATAATACCCTACTCAAGAAATGATCAAATCCCACTTACAAATGAAATTGAGTCCATGCATGGTTAGAAATCATAATATAGTAAATGAAAATCAAATCAAAAGAATGAAAAAAAACCATGTGAAAACCTTTCATTCCATTTTAATAGTGATGGTATGTTGTATTTCTCAATCAAGAAGCTCCCATGATTGCAAAAGCATCAAAATGATGCCCTAGATGCATGATAATTGCTCAAAAATGCTCAATGATAACTAATGTGCTCAAGAATTCAAAGTTTCTCAAATGATCTATGTGTATGATAATTAGAAATGAAGGATGTTTTATAGATTTCCAAAATTATGATCAACAATTTAGATTGAACCTCAAAGACCCATGAAGGTGAGTGAATCAAGGAAGATGAGGGATCAAGATCAATTTGAACTCAAAATATCTCCACAATTTAAGGAAATTGGTTTAGGATATTTTGAAATGAAGGGTGAAGATTATATTAAGAAATGGAGGGTTGAGGATGAATGAGAGGATTTAGATATTTTAGAATATTTTGAAAAAGAATCCATGGGAATATACCTTTGAGGGGGAAAATTAGAACAATTAAATAATTCAAGATTATTTAATTATGAAGGATTAGGATATTCTTTATTAAAAAGGAATATTCCAAATGAATGGGATGGGAAGTTAGATAATTAAATAATTCAAGATTATTTAATCATGAGACATTAGAGGAAAATTAGATTTGTGGCTATTTAAATAATCAAAATTA
The DNA here is from genome assembly GCA_007258455.2 of Sequoia sempervirens. Classification (NCBI taxonomy): domain Eukaryota; kingdom Viridiplantae; phylum Streptophyta; class Pinopsida; order Cupressales; family Cupressaceae; genus Sequoia; species Sequoia sempervirens. Next base: position 365,506,837 of record VDFB02075321.1, read on the forward strand.
TTCAATTAGGAGGGAATAAGAGGAAAATTAGTGAAATATGATGAATTAATTAAATAATTCAAAATTACTTAATTAATAGAGGAAATAGGTGAAAATGATAGAAAATGGTGTTAAAATGGGAATTAATGATGCAAATGATGAAAATGATGCATTATGCAAAATCGAGAATGAATGTGACAAAAATGCCCCTCTTTGACACAATGTACTTGTTGCGGTGTTTCAAAGATAATTGTTGTTCAAGTAAAAATTTCAAAAAAATTGGTGCCCCATTATGCCCCAATGGATGACGAAAGAATGGTAGGATGCTAGGTTGCCCCCTTGGGAGATTGGCCAAAAAAAAAAAATTATAGGTTGAGCTCATGAAAAGAGTTTGAGACTTGTTTGAATGAGAAGAGGATGAAAAACTAGGCCCTAGGGTCCCAAAAAATATTTAGGATCAATTACGAGGTTCAAAAGATGACCTAGCAGGATAGGCAATTAGGTCCAAATAATCCTCATTTGCACTCCCAACTTTTAACAAATTCTACCTCATTGGAGATCTTAGATTTCAGAGTCTTCAGATGTGCATTCATGATGGCTCACATACCTCAAGAACTACACTGAGTAGACCCGTTCTTTAGCACTAGAGGCCATCTCGAATAGGACCTACGATACGTATAACTTTTGAAACATTGAAAAATAGGCTCTTCACTAAAATGGGGGGTTCACCAATAATTTACTAAAAATAGAATGGGAAAAATGGGGTGTAATGAACCTATTTTTCTCCTATTTCATTAGGAAATGAGATCCCCCAATAGTAGGATTGACTTTTAACCCTAGGTGAGTCAACCCAATTGGAGATCTTGCAAATTTCCTTATGATTGAGGAAGGGGTCAAATCTGCCTGAACAACACTTTTGGGAGATAAAAATAAAATAGTAAATGAACTCAAATTTTCAATGTAAGACCTGAATCATGTAGATGAAGCATAAATCTAGTAGAAATAACAAACTTCTGATAGATTTGAAGAAGGTAAGGTACTACAAACCTATCACCAAAAGTGTCGCAAAGTGTCCTAAAATGGTCCTTGTACAAAAAATTTCCTCAATTTTTGGGAGCTTCTAATGATGGATCTGAGATGCCTTTTCCCATAGGTTTCACTACAAAAATGTTGGAAATGAATTCAGGATCTAAGTTCCTGTGGCCTTGACAACTTTTTGTGACAACTTTGTAACTTTGACAACTTTTGCAATTTTGCACTTTTGAGATCTTCAATTCAAATCCTTTCTTCACTTATGAACCTACAGATACACAAAGAGAGGGAATTTTGTTTTTGTTTTTGGTGAATGGTAATTAAACCTTGAAATGAAATGAAACATGAATGGAAAGAATGATGAATGAACAATTTAAACCATAAATCCTAAAACCTAACATTAATAATTTTTAACATTAGAACCTAAAAAATTAAATTTAATCCTTAAACCCTCAATCATTAACTGTAAACCATAAACCCTAAGGCCCTAAAACCTAAAAACTATTTTCTAAACCCTAAAACTTAAAATTAAATTTAATCTCTAAATTCTAAAGTATGAATAATTGAGAGAGAGAGAGAGGGAGAGAGAGCAATGGAGGGAGAGGTAGAGAGAGAGTGAGGGAGGGAGGGAGGGAGGGAGAAGTAGTGAGGGGAGGAAGATAGAGAGGTTCATGAGAGAGAGAGAGATAGGTAGAGAGGTGTGAGAAAGAGAAGGAGAGAAAGGGGAGAGAGTGGGTGGGAGGAAGAGAGCATGGTTAGAGAGGAGAGAGAGATAAAGAGGTGATAGAGATAGAGAGTAGAGATGGAGGATGGAGAGAGAAGAGGGAGGAGAGAGAAAATGATGGGAGAGAGATAGAGAGGTGAGAGAGAAGAAAGGGGAGAGAGAGATAGAGGTGAGATATAGATAAAAGGAGGGAGAGGTAGAGAGATGGTTCTAGAGAGAGAGAGGGAAAGGTAGAAAGATAGGTCTAGAGCTTGAGGAAGAGAGAGGGAAAGATGGAGAAGGTAAAGAGTGAGAGAGAGAGAGGGATAGAGAGAATGTGAGGAAGAGAGGAGGAGATCATTTTTCTTTCACAAGAATGTGAGTGCATTATAATATGCCCATGTTATGGGAGCCTAAGACAAACAATAATGTGAGTGTATTATAGAACACTCATGTTAGTTTTTACCTTGGTAATTTGAAACCCTTAGGGTTGGATTTACCTCAGGAAATTAATCCAAAGGGTTGGTATGACATTTCAATGCCCAAAGACATGTTTTTTCAAATTGTAAAAAAAATGACACAATCTCAAGCATGTTTTCCATCAATTTTGCACATGTTTGAATGTCAAGTCAAAAAAATGACATAGTAACATTGAGCTCTCTCTTATCTTTCTAACCATGAAATTTTTTATATTTCAAAAATGTTAAGATTTTGATCTTTAATTTCTTTTGTTAGTGTCTCCTTTTTTTCAAAAACCTAGGTATGGTATTTTTGGCTTCATAACCATTTGTCAAAATTTCAAATAAATTATATTTTTAGAAACTATACTCTATTATATATACAGTAAAAAAAATGTTTTTTGATTAATTTCCTATAAAATTTGGGGGGAGCACACTCAATTTTTTTTTATGATGTTTCCAATTTGAAATTAGTAAAAATCATATATTTATTAAAAAACTAGCAAAAAAATCAAGCATAAACTACATGGTGTTAGCTAATTTCTCACCAAAGTGATTTTTAAATATGTTTTTTTTTTTAACATTTTAGGGGTAGCATACTAGATGCTATGTTATGTTTTTCGAAAGAAACATGAGAACTTTGTATGCTCCCCCTTATTGAACCCCTCAATCTCCACCATTTTCAAAAGAAATTAGTAGTTTAGAAAGTAGGTTTAAAGCACTACAACTCTTGTTCTTGTTGCTTCAAATTTTGATTGTAACTATCTTCAATTTCTCATCCAAGATCAATCTTTTCCGATTTCCATAAAAAGTGGCCACTTAAGAGACTTTTTGGTCCCTCATTTCTATTCACTTAACCTTATGTGAGAATTGGAAAGGGACATGGAGATTACTTAAGGAAGAAGAAGGTTGCTTTATGGGATATAGGCATAGGAGAAGAGGGTACATAGAGTGTGTCCACCTTGGGGTACAAATTACACCTAGGCTTGTCTTGGCTAGTTCCTTTCTATGAGTAGGCATGATCTAAGTAGGCACACATTTTTTAGTACAAGTATGCATGATGTGAGTTAAAACATAGTGTGTTTTTTACATAAATTCTCCAAAGTGTGTCATAGCTATAAGGGCCAATACCATTGAAATCTTCCTAGAGTGAGAGTGACCTTTCCAAGTGTTGTGCTTCAAATAAGTATTAGACTTATTAGCATTCAAATATATTTAAATTAATTATAAATGAGATAGATTTTATTTTATTTAATTCTTTAAAGATTTTATTTATTCCTTTTTTAATCATATTCATTATTGTATGTCAATTTATATATTAATGATGGTGTTCTTAATGTGCTTGAGTCTTAAGCTAGTTAACATTGATAAATAAGCATTTTTGTGCATTTGTATTTGTAAGGTAGGGGGACCAACCACACCAAGGCTCTAGGTCATGGAGAGTCGAGAGAAAAGGGTTGCCCTCTCTTACCTCAAGCTACTTAGTGTTCGGGATAAGAATCAAGAATGAAGAGCACTCTCAAGTGCTTCTATCACTCTACAAATCCGAAATTCTAGACGGGGCTAGACGAGCTAGTTTTTGGAGTTCAAACTACACCTCAGACAACTCTCTATCTAAGGATGGTAGCGTGGGTCTAGGACAACAGCACATCGCACTGGCATCTCTCTGGCATGTTGGAATTCGTATAGCCATAAAATGTAAAGTACAGTATAAAACACCAAAGAACCTACTAACTTCCTAGCTAACTAGTTTTAACGAAATAAACAAGATGATGAAGTAGGAAAAGTAACTACGTAAATGATAAAGCAAGTAGATAAAGACAAGCATGGAAAAGATCAACTCACTAAATCTCTAGTTCACTAGTGAGCTCCATGCACATGTTCACCTACACACAAGAAAGAGGGGAAAAATGTTGGGTTGTATAGGGGTTTGTTGAGGCAAACCCCTACTTTGGTGTTTCCACCTCCACGGATAGCCAAAAAATCCATGAAGTAGAAAGTATGATAAAGGAAAGAAGAAAGGAAAGTATTGAACACTACAAAAGATGCTATGCTACTCTATCAAACCAAAAAAGGAAAATGAAGTGATACCACCTCCACCCAAAGGCTCTAAAGGCCGATGAAGGGAGAATACAAGCAACGAGCTTGGTAAAGTCAACGTGGCCACAATAGTGATGAAGGGAGGTCTCGCAAGACTCCAAACTCATAGCTTCTATGGTAGCACCACACGTACAAGGATGGAATTGATGTAGTAACAAGCTTGCTTGCTGCAATGCTCAAAGGAGTTGTGAAAAATACTTAAGATAATGTGATAGATTGTTAGAAGATCTTCAAAGACTGAATGAATGAATAAGATAGCCATTTCAAAACCAAAATGGGAGAGATAGGGTCATTTTCGGGTTGGTTGGTCGCACATAGGTATTACAATTCATCCCCAATGAGGAGTGTAACATCCCTACGGACTCTAGAGGCATGAATTTTTCAGGGACAACAATGCATCGTGCAGATGTCCATGCACCGCGCTCACATCCCTGAAAAAAATTCCACCACTGACACACAACACACACCAAGTGGATGGAAGGAAGGTGGGTGATGTCAAATTTTTCCTTTGGGTTTGATTTTCTAAGGTGAGGGTATGCAAAAGGGGAATTTACACAAGGGGTGAAAATTCGCTCCTATACATTTTCCCCCCACTTTAGTGAGCACAAGTATCAATGAGTGTTCAGTAAAGTAGATCGAAGAGTTAGAAATGTATACCTAAACCATTGAGGAAGCAAACCACAACTTGGTGAATTTGAAAGCATAGGGCAGGCAAAGGACTCCACAGGTACTCTCTCTTGAGGAGGTTCAAACAAAGGACTCTGTAGCTCTACGGAACTACGAAGTTGAAAAAAGTACACTGAAGGCCCATAGACCAATGATGGAAAAAATTTTAAGGATGCAAGTGCTTCACAAGCTCTCAGACTTGCAAAGAAGGCATTCCCCCAAGTACTCTCTCATGAAGGAAGCCCAATGAAAGGGGACTCCACAGAGTTAGACTAGAAAGTAGCTTCATAGGCGCACCTACAAAGCAACATGCTAATCCACAGATAAAACATGTTAGAAAACAAAAATCATCCATGCAGGAAAACAAGCAGACAGTCACACAAACAGTCAAGAAAATTGAAAAGCTTTCAAAGGGGTTCCTCAGGAACCCTTTAAAAGAAGAGGGGGTTGACTCAAGGGACGTACTGTTTAAAAGCGCAAGAATATTTTTCACAAATTGATTCAATCATCAAGGAATTCAAAAGGTGTTCACTTCATCAAGGAATTCAAAAGGAAGAAAATTCCCCCTCACAAGGGGAAGGTCGAGGCTTATCCCTCAAGTAAAGATACTCCTACCTCGAAGGAAAGTTTTCAAGTTCTTTTCAAACCCATGACGAAGGAAATGCATTCCGCTAGGGGTCCTTGTTGAGAATGCGATTTTTGAAAAAGTTTGCAAAGATTTTCAAGAAAAGGTTCGTTAGCAACAAATGTGTTTTCTAAAAATCAAAGTTGACATGGTAGGCCCCTCTTAGGATGGTGCATGTTAAACACAAGGCACGTGGCATCCTAAGGAGAGAAAGGAAAGAATGAAAAAGTGATGTTGTGGCCCACGAGACATAGCGAAATTTCACCGTTGAAATGTTGTCGCACACATGAGCACCACAACATCATAGCTCAAGCAAAGAAGAGAGAAAGATAACCAAAATTGCAAAAAGAGACAATAACATCACAAACAAAGGGCATAGGGGTGATTTGATATTTTAGGGTCAGAGCTACTCATAAATATATATAAGTATAGTAATAGTATATAGATGAATTGGCATCAACCCCCTGCTATATCAGACCATATGAAGAATGCATGAGAAAAAAAAGTAAAAATAAAAAATTGGGTCAACATGGAAGGGAAGCCTAAATGCCCCTAACACTTTGCATTCTCCCCAATTTTCCGAAAATCAATACACATAATAGAGGAAGAATGATGTCAAAAATAGAGGAAGTTTTATGACACATAATCACTCTTATATCCAAGCACCTATGAGGGTGACAAGGGTCATCCAAGAACACATAACACAAGCACGGGGGAACACATCATAACAAACACACACTTCTAAAGGTAAAGAAAAGGAACCCCCTAATACTCACCGACCAAGAGGTCATCCATTTCCCAATCTAGATCATTATACGGGGAAGGCGAACGAGCCTGCAGTGGTGGAATGTTAAGGGGGGAACCCTCTGACCCTCCTACAACAAGAGCCAAGGAAGGAGATTCTTCAATATCTCCACTCAATTCCTGTGGAGCAAAGTTCAACAATTTTGTGAAGATCATTGATAGGGTCGAGACCTCGTCCAAAGAGTTAAACATACACTTCACAGGAGTGCCATGTGTTACCTCAACAGGCAAGGGAGGTGGTGCCTGAGATTCATTGCTAGGCTCACCGAGTGACTCGGGAGCAGTGACGAACCCAAGGGACACCAGAGCTTCCTTTATCACAAGGATGGTGCATGCTAATGCAGAACCACCCTTTGAAGAGGATGGACTCCTCTTTCGACCCCCATTGCTAGTGGGGCCATCTTCCACCTTCTACTTCGACAGAGGGTGCGAGACCTCCACAGACAAGGCATAAGGCATAGAGGAGGAAGAGAAAATTGTTGCAAACACCACTGACATGTTCAGCATGTTCACAGGCTTTGAGAACAATGGGATTTCTGGAAGGGACATCAAGAGAGGTGGCTTGACCGAAGGAGCAATAAACACCTACATGTTTTGGGGTCAGGGTGTTTGCATTCGCAACAAGATCTGAAAGTAGAACCAAATTTGATTGAACCAAGGCAGAGGGGACGAGAGAGGAAATAGTAGGCCCAGAAACAGGGGCGGTCAGCTCCCCTTCATTCCTCTACAAAGCAACCTACCCAGTCACCAGAGCCTTTCGTCGACACTTGCACTCACAAGCAAGGTAGTTTCTACAAATCCAAGAGCCAGAGACTGGAAGCTGAGATGGAGTAGAAGGATCCTACTCGGCCATAGGAGTGTCCATCACAATCATCTCTGGTGGAGGGAGAGACTCCTAGATGAGAGTAGGAGGGAGAGACTGAGAGGGGGTTAGAACAACAACAAGGGGAGTCGACTTTAATGCCTTGATGGCAGGCCTCTTCCCATTCACTACCTTGGGAGTAGGAGTAGTAGGAGGCCACAGAGGCCGAGGCATAGAAGATTCCCCATGGGGACCCTTCCTTCTACCATACAGGTAGGGCTAGGGTCCAAGAGGCACAGTAGGAATGTCTAATATCCTAATCTTGGCTTTACGCCAAGCAGGAACCATCAGACTTCTTATGTGAAATCCAAGAGTAGTAACCCAAAGCTCCTCTTTAGGAAGGGGGGCAGAGGAGGTACCTTGAGGACGGGTAGAATTCTCCTTTCCCTTTCAAGAGGAGGAGGAAACTTGCTACTGTGCTACCAAAGGAGTCACTTTTGGTTGTCCTTTTCCCCCAATTTTATACTTCACGTAGTTTTAGTGAAGTAGGTCCATTCTAGGAGGAAGCAAACTGACTAAGGCAGGCCAAAAAAGATCCAATGAATAACCCCCATGGGATACCAATGGTTGATATCTAGTTTCATGCACGACGTGCACAACACCTTTGTGAGATAAATTTAAACATTTTTGAATAACAAAAGAAATTCTATTCATGGAAGCTAGCCACGGGATGCCTAACTTCACCCTGAATAGATCGAATTCTAGGATAACGTCAAAGATTGTATCCACAACCCTTGGTCCAACTAGGATGGAAAGGGTTATGGGGCCATATGGCTTAAGAGAGATACCACCATGCGTACATATGGTGGACTTTGTTTCTTCATATTCCTCCCTTTGTAATGAATTTATCCATAACGTCTCCTTCGTGATAGCATTCACCCAACTCGCGAGGTCAACTAGGACTCCTGTCATAGTGTTTCATTGAGGCGAGTAGGAATGTATAGGGGAGAGGGATTTTTATTCAAGAGCAAGTCCTGTGAAGTGAATGTCACATCTGGCGATCTAGTCATAGGCTGCAAGGAAGGAGTATCTGAGACCATGTTAATGTACACCGAGGGTTGAGGAGAAGCATCAAAGGGTTCAATAATCAATTTCACAGAATGAGATGGAAATGGGTCCATGTAAATCTACAACTCACTATTGGCCTTCACTACCGATTTATTTTCATTTTGTTTTGTCCCATTGAGATGAATGGTACCATCATCGATGTGATCTTGTATGTCATGGTGTAGGCGCACACAAATCTCAGTATCATGCCTGTTAACTTGATGGTACTGAAAAAAAGAATTTGCATCATACCAGTCAGGATAAGGTTCCTTAAGAGGTCGAGGGTTTTCCAAAGTCATGATCTTATCCTTCAACAACTTTTGCAAGATCGAAGAATAATATTTTTCCAACTTCGTAAAATTCATGTTGTATCTGAGGCCATTATCGCTTGTCACAACAACTACATTCACAAAAGCGTACCTTTTCCTAAGATAGACACAATAGACTTTCCTTCCAAATGAGAGCGTGAGGAAGATCCCCCAAACTGAACTACCATTTGTTGATACTCTCACAATGCGGTACACAAATGCGCAAAAGAAGTGTACTTCATTAGGGAAAACTTCTCCTACCAAGCTCTTTCCAGGTTACCTATGAATACCTTCTGCACATCAAAGTTGGGCAGTGGGTATGAGATTTGTGAAAAGAGAACTTGGTATTGCACTATGAAGTCGGTTATCTTCTCATTATCCCCTTGCTTACATAGGACGAGATCCGAGAAGGTCATCTTTGAATCGATGTTATCTTGGAACTGACGAAGAAATTGATTCATGAGTTGATCAAATGAGAATATAGAATTATCGAGAAAGGAATAGTACCACTCAAGTGTCATGTCCTTGAGAAATTGAGGAAAGAGTTTTTCTATCAAAGCATCATGATGAAAGAAATCCATACACATGGCGTTGAAGGCTGACACATGTGTTTGTGGATCCCCTTTGCCACCATACTTTTCAAACTTAGGAATCTCCATTCCTTGTAGGAAGGGAGTACTCAGGAATGCCACCGACAATGTGCTATGTCAGAAGAAAGGTTGAAAAATAGGTTGGGTAGAGGCCTGGGAAAGGCTTTCCAACCAGTTTTGCATCTAACCCATGTTTTGAAGGGAATTCAGAACAGGGTCAGAGTATGAAAAAGTCCCAATGGAACCACTAGAACCACCTCTAGAGCCACCGCTATGACCACCACCGGAGCCACCTCCACTACTAAAGCTACCACCATGGCCTCCACCAAATCCACCTCCACTACCAAAGCCACCACCACTCATTCCTTCAGAGCCCCCACCACCAGGGGTAGCAAGAGGGGTGAAACTAAAACCAAGGGGTATTCTACTTGCCTTGATGGTAGGGGGATTTAAAGAAGCAGAGGAAACACTGATCAAAGGGACTATTTCGGCCATGCATGTGGACGTGGTGGGCATCGGGATGCCTATTTATCTCTCATAGGCATTGAGCACTTCCCCTCAGGTAATACCCGATCTAGGCTTATACGAGGGGATATAATCTTCTGTTAGATTGGCAAGGCCACGTAAGAAATCTATACCTATCCAATACTTTCCCAATAGATGTCTCACCTTGCTAGCAATCCTAGTGGCTCTCACCATGCTCGGTGCTTTCTCTAAATACTTCACAAGGTCTAAAAATTTGTTATCCAATGCTAAAAAAATTTCCACAGGGATATACACAACCTCATCCTCATCCACTGAAAAAGTCATAGGGGATGCTGGAGGGGTAGGAATGCGAGTGGTCTCATCTACAAAACCCATCTCTCTAGTGAAGCCTATAGGAAAACCAGTGGTAAAGTCAGTACCTAGACTAGTGGAAAAACTGGAGGTGAAACTAGAAGTGACCTTAATCTTCCCCATCGATAGGTGTCACACACTTCTCCTAACAACGTACCTAGAATTCATGGACTGGGTTGTGATGCTCATAAACCTTCACAACACTTAGGTTTAAAACAATCACCAGGTGCGAGGGAAAAGTCTCAACACAAGAAAATGGGAAGACGTTGTTCACGTCAGGTTCACCAAAAAATGTAAGGTAGGGGAACCAACCACACCAAGGCTCCAGGTCATGGAGAGTCAAGAGTGAAGGGTTTCCCTATCTTACCTTAAGCTATTGTGTGTTTGGGATAAGAATCGAGAATGAAGATCACTCTCAAGCACTTTTGTCACTCTACAGATCTGAAAGTCTAAACGGGGCTAGACGAGCCGATTTCTGGAGTTCAAACTGCACCTCAAACAACTCTCTGTCCGAGGGCAACAACGCGGGTCTAGGACAATAGTGTGGCATGCTGGTGTCTCTTTGGCACATTGGAATCCGTACAACTAGAAAACGTAAAGTACAGTATAAAACACTAAAGAACCTACTAATTGCCTAGCTAACTGGTTTTAACAAAATAAACAAGATGATGAAGTAGGAAAAGTAACTACGTAAATGATAAAGCAAGTAGATAAAGACAAGGGTGGAAAAGATCAACTCACTAAAGCTCCAATTCGCTAGCGAGCTCCACGCACACGTTCACCTACACACAAGCAAGAGGGGAAAAATGTTGGGTTGTATAGGGTTTTCCTCAATCAAACCCTTGCTTTGGTGTTTCCACCTCTACGAACAGCCAGAAAAGCCACAAAGTATAAAGTACGATAAAGGAAAGAAGAAAGGAAAGTATCAAACACTACAAAAGATGTTATGCTACTCTATCAAACCACAAAAGGAAAATGAAGTGATACCACCTCCACCCAAAGGCTCTCAAGGCTGATGAAGGGAGAATGCAAGCAACAGGCTTGGCATAGTTGACATGGCCACAACAGTGATGAAGGGAGATCTTGCAAGACTCCAAACTCATAGCTTCTATGGTAGCACCACATGTAGAAGGATGGAATTGGTGGAGTAACAAGCTTGCTTGTTGCAATGCTCAATGGAGTTGTGAAAAATACTCGAGATAATGTGATAGATTGTTAGAAGATCTCAGAAGGATGAATGAATGAATCATATAGCCATTTCAAAACAAAAATGGGAGAGATAGGGTCATTTTTGGGTTGGTTGGTCGCACAGAGGAGTTACAATTCATCCCCAATGAGTAGTGTAACCTCCCTACAGACTCCAAAGGCAGAAATCTATTAGGGACGATAGTGCACCACATAGATGTCTGTGTGCCATACTAACATCCCTGATGAAAATCCCCCCACCAACACACACAACACGCGCCAAGTGGATGGAAGGTAGGTGGGTGATGTGGAATTTTTCCTTCAGGTTTGATTTTCTAAGGTGAGGGTATGCAAAAGGGGAATTTACACATGGGGTGCAAATTCGCTCCTATACAGTATCTAAATTATAAATATACTTTATAATATTTAAACTTTAATAATAACACCAATAAATGCATTTCCATATAAATTAGATGATATATTAATCTATCCAATTTTATACTCAAAGAAAAGTAGCATTATAAAATTTGTCAAGAAAGGAAAATAGAAATCAAAATTCCTACCCCCAAATGGGAAAGATAAGCATGAGACAAAATATAGAATGTGAAATAAGTGTAATAAGCAAAAAAAACAACGAATACTAAAAAATGTGAACATTTAAGGACACAAGTTAAATGGAATAATAAGCAAAATATATCACAACATATATGACATAAGGCACAAGGAATGTTCAAAATTCAAAATGTACCACTAAAGGTGTCTTTGCATCATCCACATGCAAACTAGGAACATGAGAACATAAATCCAAGAAAGGAAAGAAAAAATAACAAAATTCACAAGCAATGATAAGGATATCTAATAAATGAATTCATCTCTCATGTCAATTCATTTATATTTTGTCATGTAACTTCAATATATGATGTGGTATAGTGAACTAGACTAATCTCTTTAATTTATTTTATATGGTTCACCTCTTCAAGTGTAGGAGTTGTGTACTTAGAGTATGCTCAATGTGTACCTTCTCATTATTTATATGTTCTAGAACTATGTGTTGGAATATAATGACTATCTTTATAATATCCATGTGCAAACTTAGGAAGTACATTATATTGGTACAATGGAACATCTTGGCCTCCAACTAGATTAGGAGAGGATGCAATAGCATGGAAGGTATTTTTAATAGATGCATTACATGTGGATAGTATGAGAACAAGGATAAAAATATAAAGCATGAGGAAATATCTCTAAATCTATACTATCCTAATGTGTGTTATGACTAGAAAATTATGCAATAAAAGCATTGTCCAAATTTGTGAAGCAGAGCAAACATGATGAATAAAAATATTGTAATGTTCTTATGTACAATTTAAACTTAATAATTAAGAGTATGTCATCATCTAAATATATATAATTAGCAAGAATGATTTCACATGTGAAGATGGATTGGTAGATCCATCATAGTTTGCGTGTAATAGTTCTTCACTCAAGATCATAATATCCTCATGCACTATAGGATAATCTAATTAACCATATGTGAGAGATACATGATAAGCTAATATACTATCATTAATGCATAATCTATAATTATCTAAAGAATGTAATTCCCAAAAAAATATTAAGGACAAAATGTGCAAAATAAGACAATTATTTTTTGTTAAATAATTACAACGTATAGTGAGCTAATCACAATAACAATGTTGAATTGGAAAACACTACATATGTACCACATGCATGGAAGATACATGTAGGCAATGCACAAGTAGAGATATGAAAATATTTGAACCTATGAAGGGTGGCATATGTAATGAAGCAACTCTACAAGACATGAGTAAGCTAACACAAGACTAAGAATAATTAACTCCATTTAATTCCTTTAAGAATTAATTAGATTACTAAGGTTCAATAAATCAATTTATTTACCAAAGAATAATGATCTAAATCAAATAGTGAACAACGTGAATTGTAATTTTTACCTTAATTCAGCAAATTATTTAATACTATTGAAGGTTAGATAATATGCCTTACATTTGTAATATCATTTATAGTGCCTGCACTATTGTTTATTTATTGATTATCCAAAATATGCAGTCTTTGATATGGATTTCACTAACACGAGTTGAGAATTTCCAAATTACACAATTTGATCCCAAATTGTATTATAAATACATTTCAAAAAAATCATAGAACACATTTAACACTATTGAAGCACATGACAAATGAAGTCCCAACATTCATAACCAAGTAAGAATCACTATGAAAGTTCTAGAAAAAATGGCTCATAACTCTATCTCAATAGATAATTAAATAAATTATAAAAGGTAAAAAAATATGTCACCTAGATGCTAACATGATTAATATGCATGACCACAATTTCCAAGACACCATTATAATTCTATTGACACCACAATTACTAGGATGTAGCTACAAAACTCAAAAAAACTCAAAAATTGTGGAATTTGGAAGTGATATTTATAAACATATTTATGATATGTTCTTCTAGCTCCTAATAACGATGTGAATATTCCACACACAATTAAAATAACAAGGGATTAAGTGTAATTAACCCATTTAATTCCCTTAAGAATTAATTAGATTATTAAGGTTCACTAAGTCATTTTATTGACAAAGCATAATGATCTAAATCAAATAGTGAACAAAGAATTAAATTTTCATTTTTATCTTAATTAAATAAATTATTTAATAACATTGAATGCTAGATAATATTCCTTGCATTTTTAGTATCATATACAATGTTTACACTATTTTTCATTTATTGATTATCCAAAACAACCATTCTTTAATATGGTTTTCACCAACACAAGGTGAGAATAACCAAATTACACAATTTGATCCCAAATTGAACTATAAATATGTTTTAAAAAATTATAAAACATATTTAACACTATTGAACCACATGATAAATAGAGTCCCAACATGCATAACCAAGAAACAATCACTATGCAAAGTTCTAAAAAACATTGGCTCACATGGGTAGTTGAGTCTCACACCCTCTTTTGGATTTACATACCACCTATCACAACCATTCACTTTATCTAAATAGGTGTTGCCACATGTTTTTACATTTACCAAGTAGGTAAAACCTCCCACCTATTATGGGTAGTTGAAGTTAATGCTTCTCTTGGATGTACTTTCCCATTTTTCCTATATAAACAAAACTCTACTCTCACCTCAAGTAGTTCAGTGAGAGTAATGTGAATATTCTCAAAATTCTCTTGTAGGCATCTCTTATTTTCTCTCTTTCAAGATTCTCTCTCCATTCCACTATTTTGATTTTTAATCATTTATCAGTACAATCTATCATGATATCAAAGACTCTTTGTCTGGTATAGTTCATTTCATAGTCCTATTTTTTGAGAGATTTGAGACTAATCTAGTGCTATTATTTTTCTCAAAAACCCAATATGCTCTTCTCTTGCATCATCAAAACAGTTTAGAGGAAAATAAGAATATGTATACTCTAGTTTTCATATTTACGTTCTTGTGATATATAGGCGATTGTAACATTTTGGTAATTCTAGAGGCATTTTCAGCCTTTCCACAATGTCTAGAAGGCCTTAGAAAGTCAAGATTAGCTTTTGTTTCACCAAAATAAGAGATTGGTTTACCTAATTGAAAAATACGGGTTTTAGAGAGGTTTCAGAATGTAGTTGATATTTTATATCACTTTCAACCCAAATGGACCTTGTCATTGTGCTCGAAAGGCTTCAAAACTTAAAGATTGATTATCTAAATGTTGGCCTCTAAGGGAAAAAAATCTCAAGGCGTACAACCCCTATAGTGTCATACCATATAGATTTTTCTAAGAAAAAGTAGTGACTCTAGCACTGCCACTATAGTGGTAATGCCATTACTTCCATCACCACCTAGTGCTCTATTACCCATAATGCATGCCACAAAAACCCCACTAGCTGGAATATTTTCAATGTAGGAGCATCACTTTGGTTTTCTTTTATGCTCATTTTGATGTTAGGAGTATTATTTGTTTTAGGATAGGTCTTAGGGAATCCATTAGGATCATTTTCAATAGTCTAAGTTGTGTAAATAGGCCTGAAATTCAAACTTTGATTTTCCCACCAAAATGCAAATTTGAATTTTCTAGGTGGATTTTGGCTTGTAAAAGGTTGGGGTTTGTTCCTCAACTGTATTTTTGGGTTTGATAAGTCCAATAAGGTCTTATAAGACCATGAAATACCATGTAGGGTCTTTTTTCATGTTTTTGTTCAATTCCTAGGTTGTAAAAGTACATATTTTGCAAGTTTAAGGCATAAAACATTAGGTTACATTTAGGTTTTTGGAATTAAAAGCATGTAATTTTGATGGAAACTATTTTTTAATGTTAATTAACCTTGAATGAATGAGAATACATGCTCCAAGAAGCTGGAAAGGAGTTTTTGGTTGAAAAACCCTGTTTCTTCACCATTTTTGGTCAATTTTATGCCATTACAGTATGAAAACAGCCTTGTACGGCCTTGTACAGAACATTTGTAGGTTTGAGAGTGGAAGAAATGATTGTGGTGTGTTTTCAAGTTCAAATTATTATTTTTTTATTAAATTTCATGAAGTTTTGAGAGAGTTATAGCAAAATTACTACTAGCAGCCCTGTTGTTGAACTAGGGTTTCCAGCAGATGAAATAAATTCATATCTTTTGTTTTGACCATTGAAAATTATTGAAACTTGGTGAAACTCTTCCTTAGGTTTCTGCCCAGGTTCCCACCAAAGGAGAAGTCATAATTCAATCATATGAGTGAATTGTGCAGGCCTGTTTGTGTGCATTGTCATTAAAACTGTCAAAACCCTAGGTGTCTTTGAGGGTTTAGTGAAAAAAAATGTTTTTGAGTTTTCCATAGAAAATTAAGGAGTTGAGTAGACCCTCTAGAGTGTATTAAAGGTGAAATAAGTCTAAGAATTCAAAGAAAGAAGGTTGTTGTAGCAATTACCCAATTAGGACATTGTTAAGGGTTTGAGTCTAGTAAGAAAGGTTTGTAAGTAAACTTTCAAGGTAGGGTTGAGGAACTCAAAGAAGAGCCATTTAGAATCTGAAACATATTTTTCTTTGCATTGTTTATCCATATGCATCATTGTTGGTATTAGAGCCAAGTTAAATCCAAGGAAACTAATACAAGGGTTAACAATTCAAAAGGAAAGATGCCTCCGAGACTCAATGCTATAGAAAGGGTGGTAGAAAGAATAGCCACACAATTGGGAGAATCCCTTGGTAGAAAAATGAGGGATATGAGAGTTAGTTTGGGTGAAATACTTATTGTGGTGGAAGCTAACCAAAGAAGAGGAGTGGTTACAAGGAATATGAGTGGCCAAGAAGAAGTGGTGAATGAAGCACCTCAAGAAGAAGCTCAAGAAGAGAGGGATGTTGATGATGTGAGGATGGAAAGATTGTTGAAGGAAATAAAGGGTGAAGGAACCAAGTTGAAGATGGAACTTCCAGTATATACAAGTAATTTGAATGGTGAAGAACTCCTTGATTGGATAGGGGAGTTGGACAAGTATTTTGAATTTGAGGATGTACCTGAAAGAGCATCAAGTAAAGTTGGCCAGGACCAAGGTGAAAGGCCATGTTGGTATGTGGCGAATGATCATGCTATACTATACACTCTTCATGTATCCTTTCCCATTTTTCACTTCGTCATCGACAAAAGAAAAAACTAACTTTGTAGAACCCTAATTCTGGAAGCTTCTAAAAGCTTGTTATAAGTGGTTTGGATGGGGGTTGCAGTAGGGCATTATTAGCAAGATTGTAATATGTTTTACACTGGATAATAAAATCATTGGATGGTTGCAGTTTTGTGGATGTAGCCTGGATTGGGTGAACCATGTTAAATTCTTTGTGTTGTCTTATTTTTGCTATAATTTTTTGTGTGTTTTATTTATCTATTTTATTGATCAAATTTGCATTTAATTGTTAGGTATTTTCCTTCTAACCCTAACAATCCATGCATCCCTATGGTGGGATTATGTTCAGGAAGAAAGGAAAAAGAAAGGAAAATCTAAGATTACTTCTTATGATAGGATGATTTCCAAGTTGAAGGGAAAAAAAATTCCTAGTGACTAAATGACTCAATTGTATAGGAAGCTGCAGAATTTGAAACAAAAGGATATGGGAGTGAAAAAGTACAATGAATTTTTTTAGAAGTTGAGTATTATATCAAGACACATGGAGGATGATACTAAAAAGGTTGCAAGATACCTTAATGGGTTGAAGTATAGCTTACAAGATGAGTTGAGCCTCACAAGCCTCGTGACACTTGAAAAGTATTATCAACTAGCCTTAAAGGCCAATGAGAAGTTGAATAGGAAGTAAGAAAAGTAGAATTGAGGTAGAGGAAGGACTTATAGAGGTAGAGGTCCATATGTTGGTAGAGGAAAGTCACAAATAAATCAAGGTGAGTCAAGCACCTCACAAGAACAAGCACCAAGTTCAAGAGGAGGTTTTAGAGGAAGAAGGCCTAACTTTAGGGGAAGATTTTGAAAAAGAGGAGGATTCAATGGTTTCACAAGAAAATGCTACAAGTGCAACAAGTTTGTAGGTCATCAAGCTTGGGAGTGTCCAGATGAACAGTCAACTACCACCTTTAGGATTGAAAGGACTCAAGTTGTTCAAGGAGGAGATGAAGAAAGTGTTAACTCCTCACCACAACCAGAAGAACTAGAGAAAGGAGAATAATTGGTGATGATAAGGACATTGATCAAGCTTCCAATGGAGAAGGAGCCACCTCAAAGGAATTCATTATTCCAGACTATTTGCAAGTGCCAAGGTAAGTGTTGTCAAGTTGCTATAGATTTAGGCAGTACTAATAATCTAGTTACTATTGAGATGGTAGAGAAACTAAACCTGAAAATATTACCTCACCCTACGCCTTATAAAGTCTCATGGTTGAACAAGGGGCAACAAGTATTAGTCAATGAACAATGTTGGGTAGAGTTTCAAATAGGAAGATATAAAGATAAGGTGTTATGTGATATCATCCCTATGGGCGTATGCCATGTGTTATTTGGTAGGCCTTGGCAATATGACATAAAAACAATGCATGATGGTAGGAAGAATTTCTATGTTTTGGAGAAGGATGGAGTAACCTACACCTTAGCATCTTTGAAGGAGGAAGATAAAGACCAAAAGGTTGGATCAAGCGTGATGTTAGTGGGTGAAAAAGAGTTTCTAAAGATAATGGAAGAGGAAGAGATAGGTTTTGCAGTGATGATTACACCTAGGATTGTCAGAACAACAAGAATTGATGAGTTGCCATGGGAATTTCAAGACATATGGAAGGGTTATGCAGCTATAGTTGTTGATGAACTTCCTAACACCTTGCCTCCAATAAGAGATATTAGTCATCATATAGACTTTATACCAGGGCCTAGTCTACCAAACAAAGCAGCCTATAAGATGACACCCCAAAAAAATGAAGAAATCAGAAAACAAGCACAAGAGTTGCTTGACAAAGGGTTAATCAAGGAGAGCCTTAGTCCTTGTGTAGTTTCAACTATTTTGGCACTTAAGAAAGGAAGTGAGTGGAGAATGTGTACTAATTCCATGGAAATAAACAAGATAAAAATCAAATATAGGCTCCCACTACCAAGAATAGATGACTTAATGGATCTTTTGTGTGGGGCAAGTTACTTTACAAAGATAGATCTCAAAAGTGGATACCACCAAATAAGGATTAGACAAGGAGATGAGTGGAAAATAGTGTTCAAAACTAATGGAGGCCTATATGAGTGGCTTGTTATGCCATTTGGCCTTTCTAATGCACCTAGCACCTTCATGAGGCTTATGAATGAGGTCGTCAAGCCATACATTGATAAGTTTGTTGTTGTTTACCTTGATGACATCTTGGTTTTCATTTCTAACAAAGAAGAGCATTTGCATCATTTGAATTTGTTGTTGAGAAGGCTACAAGAGGTAAAATTGATGATCAATCTAAAAAGTGTGAGTTCATGAAGATAGAACTGTTGTACCTTTGTTTTGTGGTTTCAAAGGGGATGTTGAAGATGGATCCAAGAAAATTGAAGGTAATATTGGAGGGGCCTACACCTAAATTAGTTACAGAGGTAAGAAGTTTCCATGGTCTTTCAAGTTTTTACAAAAAACATTATCAAAAATTTCAGTCATATATGTGCACCTATCATAGACACTATTAAAGGGGATAAGAAAGGGAAGTTTGTATGGACTGAACAAGCTATAAGAGTTTCAAATATCTAAAAAAGAGAGTGATTGAGCATCCTATCTTGGTTTTACCTACTTTAACAAAGTCTTCCAAATAGAATGTGATGCTAGTGGACATGCAATAGGGGCAGTTCTAAGCCAAGACAATAAACCAGTAGCATATTTTAGTGAAAAAATTAATGATGCAAAGAAGTACTCATCATATGACTTGGAGATGTATTCCATTGTTCAATCACTTAAGAAATGGAGAAATTACCTTCTACCTAAAGATTTTTTGGTATATACAAACAACCATGCACTTTAATTCATAGATAGTCAAGAAAAAATCAATCAAATGCACATTAAGTGGGTTGAGTACTTACAAAATTTCACCTTCCCAATCAAACACAAGAAGGGGTAGAGTAATAAGGTGGTTGATGCTTTAAGTAGAAGGGCAATAATGGTGAAAGAAATTCAATTAAGAAGTGTTGGGATTGAAGCACTCAAGGAGATGTATGAGGATGATGAGGATTTCAAAAAAGTTTATGAAGTTTGCAAGTAACCTATTAGCACTAACAAAGAGAAGTGGCTAGATTATCTTATACAAGATGGTTTTTTATTTAAGGGAGCACAACTTTGTGTGCCAAAATGTTCTATGAGGGAAAATCTCATCAAGGAGAAGCATTGTGGGAGTATGGCAAGTCATTTTGGTCTTGACAAGACACTAGAATAGCTAAGAAGGAACTACTTTTGGCCAAGGATGCAAATAGATGTAAGAAGATTTGTGGAGAGATGTACCATATGCCAAAAATAAAAAGGGAGCAATACTAATGCAAGACTATACCAACATTTACCCATTCCCAATAGGCCTTGGGAATCCACCATTATGAACTTTTTTATGGGATTTCCAAAGACTCAAAGGAATTTTGATTCAGTTTATGTAGTTGACAGGTTTTCCAAGATGGCCTATTTTATCCCTAGAAAAAGTAAAAGTGATGCTTCATATGTTGTAGGTTTGTTCTTCAAGGAAGTTTTTAGACTTCATGGATTGCCATTGAGCATAGTGTTGCAAGTATGAGCTAGTTTGGTGGTGTCATTAATGTTGTCATTAATGTCAACACAATTCTATATGTTGCATATTGTGCATGTATGGTTGAGTTGTTGGTGAGATGTTGTGAGTACATGGAGCTATCTTTATGGTGTTGTAGATATGTTGGTTTGATGAGTTTCCAAGTTCTTTTGAGAAAATTAATAAAGAAGAGAAATCAGAGTGTTGAATGTGTTCAGAACATGCTCTAGTATGTGCTCTGCATTTCTCCTATGTTGATCCTATGCTTGTGCGGATCTAAAGGTGTGTTGTTGGTATTTTCATGGTAACATATGTTGAGTTTCAACTTCTGGTGAGAAGGTATGTGAAAGTTGTGTCCACTGGTATGTGTGTTCTACCAACAGAATCAATATTCTATGGACTAGGAGAAATATTGTTGCTTTGCATTTTTTCTCTGTTTTGTTTCAGATCTTGTGGATCTAGGATATGTCTTGTGAAGGTATTTCCTATGCTATGGAAAAGAGGTTTGGAGTTTGGTAATTTGGAAGTCATGTTTTAGTATTTTTGTGTGTCTGCACAGTCTGAATTGTCTGATGAAAGAAATTCAGTTATTGAAGCTTGTTGTTCTTGTTGCAGATGTATCTGTAAGGTTTTGAAATGTATTCTCGTGCTTAAGGAAGTGTGTTGTGGCATCTGTGTGTCATCTTCTAGTTGGGAAGCGTGTCCATCATTGTTCATTTGTGTTTTCATTAGGTTTGGCCGACCTAGTGTTTACACTTCATTCGAAGAATAAAATTTAATTAAGGAAGCGTGTAGAAGATTCAAGAATATTATTTTTTGGTCTTGGTTATATGTGTTATTGGTCCATTCTTATTCCTTTCCACCGTGGGAATTTAGAGTTGCCGACCTAATTTGAATTTATGAAACAATGTCTTGTGGCTGACTTTGGAGAAAGATTCTAAGGTTGAGAATAGTATAAAAGTAAGTTGAATTGTGAAGAATTTTATGATAGTGTGATGCAAATTGATGAAAGTGTGCCACAAATCATAAGAACAAAAGTGTGTGCGAGTGAGTTGTGATAGTAGTTTTTCAATTTGTTGAAGGCAGTGAACTGAAGGTTTATGTAATCCTGCAAATGTGCTTTAATTGTAGTGGTAGATCTTTTGTTCTCTTTTGTACCTATAGGCAATGAGCCTCCCTATTGGACAGTGAGTCCTTTGTAGGCAGTGAGCCTTTGTATTTGGATAGTGAATCCTCTTTTGGGTAGTGAGCCGCTATATTCAGTTTATAATCTTTATATTGTGAGTTAACCCTCACTGTGGTTTTTCCCTTATTCGGTTTTCCATGTAAAAAATTGGTGTTCATTGTGTTGATTTAATTTATGTTATTTATGTTTCATGCTTATATTTAATAAAAAAATAGTGTGGTTGAAGATTTGATAAGTGATAAATATTTATGACTGAATTTGTGTGACAACTGATTCACCCCCCCCCCCTCTCAGTTGTCCTTCGCCTATTTAACACATAGTCTCTAATAGAGATAGTAAGTTTATAGGGAACTTTTGGAGAACATTGTGGAGGAAGCTTGGTACAAAGATCAATTTTAGCTCAGCCTACCACCCTCAGACAGATGGAAAAATTGAGGTGGTCTATAGGAGCTTAGGTAACCTTTTAGGATGCATTTCAAAGGATCGTCCTAAACAATGGGATCTTGTGTTACCCCAAGCATATTTTTCTTATAATGACTTAATGAATAGAAACATTGACAAGAGTCCATTTTAGGTGGTATATGGCATGCAACCAAGAGGAGTGCTTGAACTAAGAGATCTTAGTGGTATGGAGAAGCAAAGTGCAGAGGGTGAACAATTTGCAATTTCTATGCAAGAGATACATCAACAAGTGTGGAAAAGTAAAAGCAAAAAGCGGATTTGAAAAGAAGGGAGGTTAGTTCCAAGGTTGGAGATCTTTTCTTAGCACATCTTAGGAAGAAAATGTTCCCCAAAGGTGAGTATACCAAGTTGAATATGAAGAAGATAGGCCCTTGTAGGATTGTTAAGAAGTTTGCCAACAATGCCTATGAGATAGAATTACCTAGTGAGTAGGCATATCACCAATCTTTAATATTGCTAACTTGTATCCTTACAAATAGGATGCTATTTCTGATGAAGGAGCATATCTATAGAATATACCATATGCTAATTGGATAAAAGACCCACCACCCACCAAACCAATCGAGTTAGAGAGCATTCTTGACACCAAAGAGAGCAAGAAGACAAGGGGCAAGAAATAATTTCAATATTTGGTTAAATGGAAGCACATTCCATATGAGTATGCCACATAGATGAAAAAATTAGACACCATCAAGCATGGGAGGACAGTTGCAAACCTTCTCTCAGATGGAACTTGAGTTCCATTCTATTTTTCCCTTAGGAGTATGATGTAGAAGCATCACTTTGGTTTTATTTTTTATGTTGATTTTAATGTTAAGAGTCTTATTTGTGTTAGGTTAGATCTTAGGGGATCCATTAGGATCATTTTCAATAGTCTAAGTTGTGTAAATAGGCCTAGAAATTTAAATTTTGCTTTTCCCACCAAAATGCAAATTTGAATTTTTTAGGTGCTTTTTGGCTTGTAAAAGGTTGGGGTTTTTTCCTCAGCTGTATTTTTGGGTTGGTTGAGTCCAATAAGGTCTTATAATACCATGAAATACCATGTAGGGTCTTTTTACATGTTTTTGTTCAATCCCTAGGTTGTAAAAGTGCATATTTTGCAAGTTTAAGGCATAAAACATTAGGTTACATTTAGGTTTTTCGAAGGAAAAACATGAAATTTAGATGGAAACTATTTGGTAATGTTAATTCAACTTGAATGAATGGGAATACATGCTCCAAGAAGCTGGAAAGGAGTTTTTGGTTGAAAAACCCTGTTTCTTCACCATTTTTGGTCAATTTTTTGCAATTACATTCTAAAAATAGCCTTGTATAGCCCTTTACGAAACAATTGCAGGTTTGAGAGTGGAAGTAATGATTGTGGTGTGTTTTCAGGTTCAAATTATTTTTGTTTCATTAAATTTCATGAATTTTTGAGCAAGTTATAGCAAAATTACAACTAGCAGCCCTGTTGCTAAACTAGGGTTTCCAACGGGTGAAATAAACTCATATCTTTTATTTTGACCATTGAAAATTGATGAAACTTGGTGAAACCCTTAGGTTTTTTCCCAAGTTCCCACCAAAGGGTAATTCCCAATTCAATCATGCAAGTTAATTATGTAGGTTTGTTTGTGTGCATTGTCCTTAAAACTATCAAAGCCCTAGGTGTCTTTGAGGGTTTAGTGAAAAAACATGTTTCTTGAGTTTTCCATAGAAAAGTAAGGAGTTGAGCAGACCCTCTGGAGTGTATTAAAGGTGCAAGAAATATAAGAAGTCAAAAAATGAGTGTTGTTGCAACAAATACCCAATTAGGACATTGTTAAGGGTTTGAGCCTAGTAAGAAAGGTTTGTAGATAAACTTTCAAAGTAGGGTTGAGACACTCAAAGAAAAGTCATTTAGAATCTGAAACACATTTGTATTTTTATTGTTTATCCCTCTACATCAATTTTGAAGGTATATTATGTCAAATTAATATTCTATGAATATTCCTTGAAATTGAAGTTTCAGAACTAGGCAGTTTTGTGCTTGAAAAAAGGCATTTTTTATTTAAAAATGGTGATTTCAGCAATATAAAGTGGTTTCGAAAAAAAATATTAAATTAGGAATCTCAGTGGTATTTAGGAATATTTTGATGCATCTTCAAATTTTTCAATGATGACATCATCACGATGTCATATAAATGTCAATGTACCCCTTCAAATCACTCCCCCCTCCTCACTATTACATGTTTTGATTTTTCAGTCCAACTTTAAAGGCTTGCAAATTACACATAAAAACTCCTTTTTTGATTTTTTTTAAATTTTGTATAGAATATCATACTCCATGTAGTGGAGAAGTTAGTTTTATAATTTGATGCTTCATTTTTTTCATAAATTAAAGATTCTTTCAAAAATTTCTACACATTACTCATTTTTAGACCTTTTGAGAGTCATAACTTGTGCAAATGGACTCCTTTTTGGGTGTCATATTTTCCAAAGTTCATATTTTTCTAAGTTCTACACTTCAATGCTCTCAATTTAATCTCATATTATACTTGATCTATAGTTTCAATGTTTTGGCCATTTTGGGCCCTATAAGAGTTTGAAAATCTAAAAATTTGCATTATAAAACACACAATTGTCAAATTTGTAATATTTGGGAAGGGGGTCATTTCATACACTAGTAAAAATGGGGGTGTCTCATTTTTTTAATTTTGAACTTCTTTTTTGCACAATAATCTACTTTTTTGCACTCATGGATGCATCAATAGTTCTTATTTTAACACCATATATCTGTTTGAATGGAAATTGAAGATGATAATCTATATCAAAAGGCATGGATATCATAGGTTTACTATGGGAATTGAAATAGAACCTAAAGATGATACAAAAAAGATAAAATGGTTTAACAAATGTGATGAATATTTTGGTACATTATGTATGTCAATGTCTCTTGACTTACTTTTTCACATTGAATCTACCACTAAACCAAATGGAGTGTGGACCACATTAGAAATTCTTTGGTAAGAACGGTGACTTAAGGGGTCATAAATTAGAGAATGAACTCATTTCACCAAGTCTAGGAAATTTTGACACTATTCAAGAATTCTTCACAAAGTTAAAAACCATTAGATTGCAATTACAACAGTTTTATGGAATTATGAAGGAAGATAAGCATATGATCTTAAGTATTCTTTCTAATCTTGGTCATAGTTATGTTGTATTTTCTTTTATATTATATGCCACAAAAGTCTCTTAGTTTCCACCTACAAAATTTCTTCTCTAAATGAATTTGTTGCAAAACTCACTAGGGAGGAAGATAAATTGGTCCAAATGGGTACAATTAAACCCTCTAAGTCACATGCCTTGGTTGTAAATCATGGCACAAAAGAACATAAAGGGCCAATTAAACATGATAAGAAACAAAATAACCAAGGAGAGAAGAAAAAATATCATAAAATTGCTACTCCAAAAGTAGCTAATGAGACCTCTACATCAAAAGGTGAACAAATTAAGGAGAAGGTCAAGTGTTCTTATTGTAAAAGGTTTGAACATGATGAACACAAGTGTTTAAAGAAGCAGATGGATCACCTTTCATATCTTCTTGAAAAGAATAATATTAAGTTTCTTGGCTCTATCTAACAAAGTTCATTAGAAGGGTCTTCTATGGTAACAAATAAAAGTAAATCGAAAGGAAAGAGAAGGATCCTAGTTGCTATTTCTTCACAACCAAACACTTGGATTGTTGACTTAGGTGCTTTGCACCACATGGCTTCATCACAAGATGAGTTTACCTCATTAGAGTCATGCTCTATTCTTGCCATACTAATGGGTGATGGCACTCCTATAGAAGTGCATGGGAGATGGTCTATTAATGTGAGTGAAGAAACATTTCAAGATATTATTTGTGTTCCATATTTATCTACTAATCTATTAACTTTTATCAAATCACTCACACTGGCTCTAGCAAGTGAGTTGAGTTTACACTAGATATAATAATAATCATTGAAATAGACAATGGGTCTACAACTTCCATGGGAAAATATCATCAATCCATAGTATATTAGTTTTCTCACTTTGTTCCTAACTCTCTGTCGACAACATTACTCACTCACTCAAATGAGGTGAGTTGTTTGTGGCATCAGCAGCTTGGCCACTTGAACTATCACTACTTTCAACAGCTTAGTCAACAAGACATCATTTCAGAGGTTCCTTTTTTTATATTTTTTTATGGAGTTTACAAGGGATGCATTCTTTATAAGCAACCTGAGGATAAATATGATAAATGAAAATCATGGAGGGCCACACAACTATTGCAGTTAGTACACGCTGACTTGGCAAGATCATTTCCATATCCAACCTTCAACAAGGCTTGATATGTCTTGAATTTTATTGATGATCTTTCCAAATACACTTGGGTTGACATTCTCAAATATAAGTATGAGGCATTTCATTCTTTTTGAGACTTCAAATCATTTGAAAAGAAACAACCATATAATTTCATCAAGATGTTGCATTTAGATAATGGGGGTGAATATGTTAACCATCAATTTGAACAATATTTTTCTTCATAAGGTATTGACTTGCAGCACATAATGCCATAGAGTCCTCAACATAAAGGTATCACAAACATAAGAATAGATCCTTGAAGGAGATGTAAAATTTATGATACACTCCAAATATTAGATTGGATGAAAACCTACAACTAAGAACTTTTGAGTGTTTGGTTCTCTAGCATGTGCCCACATTCTAGTAGAGAAATGTATGACTATAGATCTTCAGAGCAAGACTTGCAGATTTTTTCATTGAGAGGGGTGTTCATTTTGATGAGAGACCTTCTACTTCTTCTCCTACCACTTCTCCATCCACCATCACATTGGAGACATTGCATCATAATAAAAATTATTTATAGGATCTTAATACTCCTAATTTTGATGAATCTAATTCCCCCATTTCATATGGTGATAGTGATGATGGATTCACATTCCTCTCCTAGTCATCATTCAAAGGTTGATGATTCTCATCTACACTCTCTAGCCTCTGTGCCTCTTTGGGCTTGTCAGACATTACAATCAATAGGTGATTGGGTTGGTGATCTTTCAAATACTAGAAGAACAAGGTCATAGTTTCAACAAGCTCCACATCTCTTTATTGCTTCAACTTTAGATCCATAGTCCTTTCAAGAAGCTTTGGGTATCCCCAAGTGGGATGTTGCTATGTAGGAAGAATTCAATTCCTTAGATAGGAACTATATATGGGATCTCATCCCTTTTCCTAAGAGAAGAAAAAAAATCAATACAAGTGGATCTATCAAGAAAAAATTGTATCAGATGGTTCGGTTAACAAGAATAAGGTTGGCTTGGTTACAAAAGGATTCTCCCAAGTTCCTAAGATTGATTACTTTGAGACTTTTGTGCTAGTTTCTAAAATTAATTCCATTTGACTTGTTCTTTTTATAGTTGCAGTCCATCATTGGGAAGTTCATCAAATGGATGTGAAGAGTTTATTTCTTCATGATGACCTTCTAGAGGATATCTACATGGAGAAACCACATGCATTCATATGGGATCCTTCACTTGTTTTTCATCTTCAAAAGTCTCTCTATGGTCTCAAAAAATCCTGTTAGGATTGGTATGCCAAGATGGAATCCTTCCTTCTAATATTTGGGTTCTCTAAATGTCATCTTGATCCTAATGTGCATATTCTAAAATAGCATTGACAATCTCATATTTTTGGTTCTCTATATTGATTACTTGTTGATCACAGGGACTCATCCACTATTAATGTTGTGAAAATTTCTTTGCATGATATATTTTTTATGTCAAACTTGGGTCTATTGCACTACTTCGTGGGGATTGAGATCACTCAATCACTTGCTATTATCTTCCTTGCACAAACCAAGTATGCTCTTGATATGCTCTCTAAATTTTTCATGGTTGAATGTAGGCCTGCACTGAATCCATTTCTATTAGGGGTCAAACTTGAGGTTAAGTTTTCTTCACCCTTGGTTTATGACACTTTGTATCAACAACTTGTTGGGAGTCTCATCTTGACTTATACAAGACCCCATTTCATATGATTTGGTCATGGTCTCTTGTTTCATGCAAGAGCCACATGAGTTGCATTGGAAAGTAGCTAAGTGGATTCTCCACTACATTTAGGTTACTCACAATCATGGGATTCAATATGTAGTGGATGTGGATATTGACTTGGTGGGACACACTGACTTAGATTGGGTAAGAAGTTATTAGGAACACAAGTCTACTTCAAGGTATTGCTTCTCACTTGGTTTTGGTCTTATTTTTTGGTCAGGAAATAATCAGTCTACAATTTATCTTTAATGTACAAAGGCCGAGTATCGAGGGGTAGTTAATGGCACCACTAAGGCTATTTAGCTTCAAAATATTCTCACTAAGTTTGATAAAAGTCTATAGTCATCTTTTTTATCATCAAATTGTGATATAAATCTTAAGGAATCCAGTCCATCACTAGCGGACCAAACATATTGAGATTAATATGCACTATATTCCAAGATATTATTTAAGAAAACATAATTGGTCTTAACTATTGTCCTACATCAGAGAAAATTGCATACATCTTCACCAAAACCTTCACTGAGAGAAATTTCCTTCATTTGTGATATTTTATGGGGGTGACAGGTGTCTACTTTAGGAGGGCTTCTTAGTCCTTCATTTTTCTCTCTCTCTCTCTCTACTTTGGGGGGTATTTTCTCTCTTTGTTTGGGGGCTTCCTCTTATGGGGGATTCTTCTTTTGGGAGGGATCTATTTGTACATTGATACACATTAGGATTCATTTGTTGGGATAATCTTTTTACCCACCTAAGATACAATTAAGGGGGGCTATTAGTGTAGTTTTTTTATTTTCCTTATGTTAATGGATATTTATTTTTTCCTACACATACTATTAAGCTTGCTCAAGTTAATTAGAACTGGTTAATATGATACCACATGGTGTAATCCATCAACTAAATGTGTTGCTCTCTCCCACACATGGGTAGTTGAGTCTCACACCCTCTTTTGTATTTACATGCCACATCTCATAACCATTAATTTGTCTATATTTGAGTAGGTGTTGCCACATGTTTTGTAATTTACCAAGTTGGTAAAACCTCCCACATATTATGGGTAGTTGGAGTTAATGCACCTCTTGGATGTATTTTCCCATTTTCTATATAAATAACACTCCAGTCTCACCTTAGGTAGTTCAGTGAGAGTAATGTGACTTCTAAAAATTCTTAGGTAGTTTCTCTTATTTTCTCTCTTTCAGGATTCTCTCCATTTTTCTATTTTGGTCTTTGATCATTTGTTGATTAGATTTTCATTGACCTACAATTGACATAAAATCTTGGATTAGTTCTCGCTTCTCACAAAATCTAACAAATAACACTTGAAGATTATGAAAAATCTATTTTACTTGTCCTTAGGGAATATTTTCTTGTAACATTTTACCATTTGGATTATGTTATGCACCAATAAAGTTTCAAAAAGTTGTCTTGAGTATTTTTGTTGATCTTATTCATGATTGTGTTGAAGCACATATGTATGAAAGTTATGGTAATAATTATGAAGAAGTAGGAATAATCTTGAAAATTTTCTTCATAAATGTGAAGATATAAATATCTCCCTTAGTCATGAAAAATGTCACAGTCTAATGACTAAAGGTATAGTATTGGGTTATTACATTTCTCCCAAAGGTATTGATGTTGATCTAAAGAAGGTATAAATAATTCAAGATCTACCTATGCCCACTTGTCAAAAATATGTTTGTAGTTTCTTAGGACATGTATGATATTATAGGAGTTTCATTAAATATTTTTATAAAATTTGTTTACCACTTTTTTCTTTGTTAGGAAAAGATAATTATTTCTCTTGGAGTAAAGATTGCTAACATGCTTTTGAAACAATTAAAGCAAATATCATCACTACACTAGTTCTACATGGACCTAATTGGGAGTTACCATTTCACATTTGTATTGATGCCTTTGATACTTGAATGAGAGAAGTATTAAGTGAAAAGAATGGTACAATATTTTAATTTATTTATTACATAAGCAAAAAATCACTAGTGCCAAGGTAAATTATACAATTACTAAGAAAGAGTTATTAGAAGTTGTGTATGCAATTAATAAAATTTATCATTTTATCATATAGGGTATAATTTTTTTTTTCTCATAGTGATCATTCTAAAATTCACGTTTAAATGATTTAACATGTTTTCACTAGAATATTTATTATATGGTTATTATTATTACAAGAATTGCATATTACTATACTTGATAATCATGGTCATGAGAATGTTGTTGCAATTTCCTTATCCAAGTTACCAAATTTTGATGAGTCAATTCCAGTTGATGGCACATTTCTTGATGAGAATCTATTTAAAATCTCTATCAAAATTCATTGGTTCATTCATATTTACAATTATCTAGTTACTTGCGAGTTTCCCCCACATTTTTCTCTTATTGATTGCAGGAAACTTGTTGAATTCAATGATCAATATACCTAGATGAATGGACATCTCTTTCACACTATAATTGATAATGTCATGCATCAATGTGTAGTCAAATATGGTCTTTGATATACTTAAATAATTTCATACAAAACCATGTGGAGTAAATTTTCTAGCTCAAAACACTACAAACAAGATCCTTACTTCTATATATTACTAGCCTACAATTCATAAAGATTACAAGAAGTATGTTCAACATTTTGATAAATGTCAATGCACGGATTGGCCTACATATTTTGATGAGATGCCACTTCAACAACAGTTGTCCATTGAACCTTTTAAGAAATGAGGGTTATATTTTTTACGACCTATTAATAATCCATTGATAAATAAGGATTATATTTTAGGTTTGCATAAATTATGTCAGTAAGTGGGTTGAGGTTGTAGAATTAAAGTATGCATGAGACACTAAGGTAGTTGAGTTTCTTTGTACTGAAATATTTACAAGTTTTGGTGTACCAAAGGATATTGTGATTAATAAATTACCACAATTCACTTCTAATATAATTTTTGTATTGGTCCATGAGTACAAGATTCAAAATTGTGAGTCTTATTCATACCATCCACAAGAAAATGGTCAATTTGAAATCACCAATAAAGAACTTGAGAACATCCTTACCAAGAAAGTAGAACTTCATCAAAAGGATTGGGAAACTTGACTCCTCAAAGTATTATGAGCTTACTAGACAACATGGAATACCACTACTAGTATTACACCTTATAAGGTTTTCTATGGTAAGAAGGTTGTGTTACCTATTGAATTTCAAATCAAGACTTTACATGCTACTTTGGAATTGGGCTTGAATCTTACTGATGCTCAAAAAGAAAGGATTGAGAAAATTCATTATTTAGATTAAATGTGTTAGGAGGATTTATTTCATGCAAAAATAGTTCAACAACAATGTTCCCTTTAATATTATCATTTTATTTGTAAGTGGTCATTTCAACTAAGAGATTGAGCTCTTTTGTATGGCTCTAGATTCTAGGACTTTAAGGGAAAATTACATACCATATGGGTACGGCATTATGAGATTAAAGTTGTCTATGATAATGGTTCAATAAAACTTCGCATTGTGGACTTTGATTACATGACCCTTGTTGCCAATGGTCGTCATTTGAAACTATACAAGAAACCCCTTATAAAAAAAAACCATCTCTAATATGAAGAAGGAACTCCATGTGTTTGGCATAGTTATTTTCATCCCTTTGAGTTCCTTCTAATCATTATTTCAACAAAAAATATAAAAATTAACAAAATAATAAAAATATCTAACAATGAAAACCTTCAGGCATTGTTAGACGGTTACAATTTGATGATTGCAATTTGAAAACTAGTTTTTTGGTGAATTGTAACAAGAATAAAACTATTAAGGTTAAAATCAATTTTTGGCACCTATGAGTGGAAAAAGGTTGGAAATTGGATCCCAGTGGTCTTTTGTCATTATCAAAATTTAAATATAAATAATACAAAAAGTAACAAACAATTTTTTTAAATGTATAAAAAAATATTCTTGCGATTTTTCTACGAGAACTTACTTTTGATGGTCTTTCTATGTTGTTTCTAAGAGTGCACATGTTAGCAAAAATTCATCTTCATCTATTTATGTTGTTTCCTCCAAGCTATAATTTTCTTTACTCCATGTTAGCACAACCACCTCTCTAGTTGTTGCAATCCACGTCAAATGTAGGATGCCACATCACCACCTTGATGGATTGAGACTTCATCATGTCTTTTGGTACTGACTAATTATCTTTTGTATGGGTTCCTCACATGTCATAGTTGTTATATTCTTCTTGTCCCCTATAATTTTCCTTCAGTCACTCTACAACTCTCATGTTAGATTATACTTCTTATTGATAACTTTTTTTATTTTTTATATTTTACAAACTATTAATTACATTATATATTTAATTATTGTGGCAATCCACCTGGGATGGTGTCATACATTAAGCTAGGGAGGTTTTCAAATCAATTAGTTTAAATCTATGTCATGTGTGTTCACTCCTTATAGAATAAATATATGTTACTATTGTTTGATATGAAAATTTGATGAAACCAACCTCCATTATTTTATGTAATATTTATTTACACCTTATAGAGTACATATGTTATTATTATATATTAAACATTTCCTTCCACCGTACTTCATTATTTGGTTGTCCTCCAATTTTTTCATCTTGTTTCATCCCTGCCCTCTTAATTGTGATAGTATTTTATCCTTATACCGTGTTTAAACATCATTGTTTTCCCTCTTAATTGCTACAATATCTTCCCTTTTACAATGCATAAAGATTATTGTTGTGACAAAATTTTCAAACTTTATATCACATATCACCATGGATAAAATCCATGCTTGAGAACACACCAAAATTAAGGCTTTAAAAGCTCATAAGGAATCCTACAAGCTTTTTGGTAATGGTTTTTTTCAAATGCTTATGTGGGTTTAATGATAATGTTGCTTGGTATTCTACAATGGGTTATAGTGAATTACTACTTACTCTATGAGGGATGACCTTTATGGTCACAGTTCAAATAGTTTGTGTAGCCACAAGATTACCTCAATTTAGAGAAGAATTATTTCTCATAATATCTAGTGAGTTATTGTTTTGTATTCACTAAGAAAGAAAATTTTGAAATGAGGAGAAATAGTGCAAATGGTTCAAGGGCAAGGCACATTATGCACTTCTCTTCCAAACCCTTGGGATGTAGTTGCCAAATTTTAATTTAATACATCACTTGGGATGGGATGTACATGTATGTATTTGCTCATAATTTCAAATTACTATGTCACCTACGTTACCAATATTTGGTCAATATGCCTTATATTTTGTTTCATTCTCTAAAAAAATGGGTAAAGGAGTGCAAAAAGGGCTTGAAAAATATCTTTCCCATGGTGGTTTAGTTTTACCACTTGTTTTGGAGAGTTTAAGGCAATTTTTTTTCTAATAATTTGGTCTATTTTTATTTAAAATGAGGAGGATGAATAGTCTAGTAGCTCAACCTTAGAAGTTGAGGTTCACACTAAGGCTCAAGATAAAGCCACTAAAATTGAAGATAAAATTGAAACTCATTCTAAAGTTTCTAAAGTTAAAGTTAATGAAACTCATGAAGACAAGGGCCATGGTGTTAAAGCAATTAAAATTGGAACTCATGCTAAAGTTCACAAAATTTAGCTTGAAACTTCCCAAACCCTTATCATATTACAAGCAAGAAAAGAAAAAGAGATTTGGTGATTTATCTTCCAATTTGTAAAACCTAGATTAGTTGCAAGTAAAATGGTTGAACATGAATAGGGAGAAGCTAAATTTTATTTAGAAATATTAGCAACCTTTCTCATGAAAGATGAAGATTTCCAAAGCTGAGAATAAATAAGGAAAAATAGATAGAGGAAAAAAGAGAAATAATTAAGAGAAAAAATGGCAGCTACTAAAGAAAGAGTCCTTTATTTCTACAAAATAAGATAATGCATCTCTAGTGGATAATTCTCAACATAAATGTGAAAACCTTTAATTGAATAAAGTGGTAATGGCATTTCCCAAGAAAAAGTAAATAATGTTTAGGAAATCAAAAATATGGAAGAGTTATAGGAAGCAGAGAACCTTGTTCCTGAAGAGCATGAGGAAGATGAAGTTCTTTATTTGATTCAAACATTATACATGTTTCACCAATTTCAAAAGAGAATAATAAATAAAATATTCATGTCACATAGCAACAATTGAGGATTCACCCTTTTTTGAATAGCCAAAATTTGAAGAAATATTCATAAGAAAAAAGAATTATGGGATTTATAGGATAAGGTGAATGAAGATATAAAATTAATCAACAAGAAACAAAAGAAATAAAAGAGTTGAACAATCAGATAGATAATATGGTTAAAGAAAAAGAGTATATGGTATTACAAGGACCCTACATAATTGCAAAAGAGTATGAGAAAAAAAATAGAGAATTTAAAGGCTTCATGGTATAATGAAATCATGAGAATTTTGTAGACTAGCAATTATATTACAAAAAGAGTAATCTTTAGTATGTAAGTAATCCATTTTGATTGCATGAGGACATGCAATAATTTAAGCTAGGGGAAAATGATGAGCTAAAAAACCACTTAGATTTTGATAGCTTTAATTCCTTGTATTCCTAAGTCTACCTATTTAATCTTCACCTTAATCCCTCACTTTTGCCACTAATAGTTTATATAAAAATAAGTTATTTAATATGTTTTTAAAAGAATAAATTAGGCTTTAGATATTATTTTTTAGAAGTAATAATTCATTCATATGAGAATGGATAAAATAAGTTTAATGGAATTCAAAAAATATTTGTGTTACATTAAGATAAATGTTGATTTGGAGATCTTTATTTGGATCATATTATCTCTTCCTATTAAATCATGTTTATACTTTTATATGTTAATGGCTATAAGCCAAAGACCTTTGTTATTTTTTTTCTACTATTGGTATGATATTATGGCCATTGGCCAACATCGATTTACATGGTTATGTGTATCAATAAATGAACTATGAATAAACAAACCAAGGACAATAAGAAACCCAATCACACTCAAATCAAATCTCTTAATGAAGCATAAAGAAATTACACAAAAAATGAATCAAACCTACAATAATAAAAATAATGAAGCAAGGGATCTTGGTTTACTTCCTTTCCATGTTCAAAATTCCTAGGTACATTGCTGAAATTTTTGAAAAGATCCAAAGGGTTTTCCTCTAGTCTAGTAATGAGGAAAAGAAGAAGATGTCATTGGTCAGTTGGGATAAGATGTGCCTTCCTAAATCTGGAGGAGGTATGGGTATAAGGAAAGTCTAGTTTACCAACAAAGCCTTGCTTTCCAAGGTGGGGTGGGATCAGTTAAGGAATAAAAAAGATTGGTGTAGGATAATGAATGCTAAATACCTAAGCAAATTCCCCCTTATGGGGTGCATTTCAAATGATCACCCTCGTGGGTCCTTAGCTTGGAATAATATCTGCAAGATGAAGAAGTTGCTTCACTCAGGGCTAAGATGGAAACTTGGTGGTGGTAACAGCATTCATTTTTGGGAAGACTCTTGGCTACTCGATTCCCCCTTGGCCTTGTCTAATTTCAAGAACTTGATGGAGCCTGTGCTTCTCTTTTTTGGAAGGAATGTTTGTGACTACCTCCATGGTCAATAGGGTGCCAAGAAATGGAAAGATTTAGGTTTGTGTTGCCCCTCTTCCCCGGATTTGAAAATTTTGGCCAATTCTTTACAAGACTTACTCTCTCTAAAAAGAATCCCCATATAAAACATTGAGGATGATTTCTTTTGGACTAAGGAAAGCAAGGTAAATCTCTTTGTCAGGACGGCTTACAGTTTGTTGTCGGATAGGGGTATTCAGAGCAGATTATGGAATCTAGTTCGGAATAGTCACTTGACACCAAAAATAAATTTCTTTTGGTGGACGACCTGTCACAATAGAATTCTAAGCTAGGATAATTTAAGAAGGTGTTTCTGGATACCAAATAGGTGCATGTTATGCAAAAGAAATGAAGAGTTAGTGGATCACCTGTTACTGCATTGCTCATTTGTTGCTGAAGTATGGGATCTAGCTTTCCAAAAGTTGGAAACTCATTGGATCGTGGATCGGGACTTAAATCCTTTATTGAAGGATGGAATGGGCCTTTCCAACACCCTCTCCCCATGGAAATATGGAGACAAGTTCCCCCATCCTTTGTTGGTGCTTTTGGAAGGAGAGGAACAATAGGATATTTAGAGACATAGAGAGAAGTACTAAGGAAGTTTTTGACATTGGATCCAAACTTATTACTGAAAGTATCTCTCTATACATCTAGAAACCACCAAATAAAGCCCCTACTGAGAGGGAGATCAAAACAGAAAAATATTGTAACATAAAGTTGGAGACCAATTCCTTTGACAACTCCAAGTCTCTAGCTAGAAGGAATGTAGTTTGGAATCCACCGGGGGTTGGGTGGTTCAAACTAAATTTCGATGAAGTGGCTAAAGGGAACCCTAGTATGGCTAGTATTGATGGTGTTATCAATGAATGCAAGGGAAACTTCGTTGTGGGGTTTGCTAGAGGTATAGGCATACAGTTCTCCATGGCGACTAAATCACGGGCACTACTCAAGGGCATCAAGTTAGCTGTCACTCTAGGCATAAAAAATCTGCACATTGAAGGGGAATCTATGACTGTGATCGACTCAGTCAATCATGGTTGTTCTCATAG
This sequence comes from Sequoia sempervirens, assembly GCA_007258455.2. Lineage (NCBI taxonomy): Eukaryota > Viridiplantae > Streptophyta > Pinopsida > Cupressales > Cupressaceae > Sequoia > Sequoia sempervirens. The sequence continues at coordinate 365,543,638 of VDFB02075321.1, forward strand.
TTGGAACATTAGGGACATCTTGTTGGATATAAAATTATTGACTGCAAAATTGGAAAGGAAACATTTGTCTCACATATTTCGAGAAGGTAACCAAGTGGCGGATGACCTGGCCAACTTGGGCTTCTCTTGGAGTCTTTGCAAATGTTGGAAAACACTCGAATGTTTACCAGTAAATATATACAAGGATTAATCCTTGTGAACCAGAGGAAAATGTATGTTTGATGATGGCAAACAAAGCTAGCTTTTGGGGGAAAAGGTGGCACTACATGTTAGGACCTATGATGATGGGGACTAAGCTAAATGATGTGGCGAGTTCAATAAGGGATGCCAAGAAAGGTGGGGTCACTTGCCTTTATGGGTCGTCTAATCATATGTACAACATATCCCATCAAATCTTTGGGAATGTGTGTATCACAATGTCTATATACAACTTGATGGTTTATTTTTTTTTATCATGCTAATGATGACCATAAGTTTTAATGAGGCATACTTAGAGAATTCAAAATTTGGCCCCACGGCCAAAAGACATGGGAAAATATGTATGTTTAATGTGATTTTTGGCACGTCAGGTATTAGTTGTCTACTATTTTAATCATGGATTTTTTCCTTACCTTATTGTACTTAGGGAAGGATTATGGCCCCATGGAGTTGGCTTCATTGGGAATGACCACTAAAGTGTGTAAAATTCTAAAAAAATTAATTATGCCTTATTACCTTAGATGGCTTGGTAATAATGTTATAAGGGCGAGTAAATTCACTGGCGTCCAATCCATTTTCTAGCTAACTTTGTTTTTCTGGGCTAATTTTTGTGTGTTATGGGTTGAGATGGGGGGAGATAGGGTCAAGACTGAGCCTGACAACTGTAACAAATTTCGCAGAGACCCCATTGTGTGGCATATTTGTATGGAGGGGGGTTTCGTGCCGCTATTAGAAAGTTTGGTGAGGCATGATGAGAAAAATTTGGCTCAATTTGTTGGTTTGTGGAGGGAGAGGAGAGTCACCATGGGTGGCATCTTGTTTGAGGTCAGTGAGGAAGTGATTACTAAGGAAACAGGTCTTTCTTGCAAGGGCAAGAAGTTCAAGAAGCATACAAAGACTCAAGATCTTGAGAGTCTCAATGCCTTTTTCAGAGACAACGAGAAACCGGTTAAGAAGCAATTTGGCTTTGACAGAGAGGCGTTCCCTAATCCCTTGGACAAGGTGTGTCTTGCTCTCATGAAATATGTTACTTTAGAAGGTAGATTTAAGGTTTTTTATTTTTATCATCTATCGCTGCTAAACCACCTAAGACACAAAATGACCCTCAGCTTTCCTTTCTTCCTATTAACCTCCCTTGAAAATTGGATCAAGGAATCCCATGATACCATTGCTCTTAATTTGGACTTGTTGGCTCCCCTGCCTCTACATCAGGGCCTCATCCTGAGGCTCTATCACTTCCATTTGGCCCTATGCCCCCCTAAACCCATCTCGCTTGTTTGTGTGGAAGAATTGGAACCTCCTGACCTTGCCACTGATAAATGGTCCCCTACTACCTCAGTGGGTCCTAAGAGAAAAACCCACCGACTGAAAATGAACCCTTTATTTAACAAAAGCCTAAAATCCCATCAAAAAGAAGGGGGAGGTTGGGTTGGCCCAATCCAAGGCTACGGTCAAATTATGTGAACTAAAGAACAAACCCACCAAGATGGACAATAGACCTATGACTAAGAAAAAGGGGAAAAAAGACACTGCGTGCTGAGTGGAGTTGTCGGCCACTAACAGTGAGGGAAAAGGTGCTAAGGAAAAAGACTCTAAAGGTGACACGATTATGGCTACTACTATAGATATGGGGTGATGAGGGCGCAACCCGAGACACAGAAAATAACCCACAAACAAGAGAATAATTTTTTTATTCAGAAAATGAAGCTTCTTACATGAAGAGGATCTCAAGTCCCAAGTTCTACAACACATGCAAGTTATAGAAAGCTACAGAATAACCCTTTCACAATATGCGAGCTTGTCCCCCAAAAAGTTACCCAAAAATTAGAAACCCACCCATAAATAGAGCTCCTCATCAGTTTGGAGCCAAAACAACATTCAAATTTGAGTTTAGGCAGTTTGGCGCCAAAAATTTACAACATGAAGTTCAAATTTCAAAAGAGCATTTGCAATTGTATCTTCTAGAAAGTGTGCCAACTTCGCGGGGCCATAACTTTTGATCCGGGACTCTGATTCGCGAATCGTTTGAACCGTTGAAAGGTCTCGAAGTCAAGAACGCGCTCAAAATTTTCTACGCCAATTTCAGCAAGTTTCGGGGCCATTTCGGAAGCTCTAAGTGCCTCAAATCCAATTCGGAAGATTTTCGGGTGCAAATCTGGGAAACTAAAACTGCAATATCTTTCAACCCAGGAATAGAAAATAAAAACCATAAATTGAGAATTTCATTATGACGAAAAAGGTATCAAAAAATGTAAAACATCTAAAAACCGAGAAACTTGAAATTTAACTATTT